>OZ005735.1:8196353-8796353 GCA_963930755.1 Eudasyphora cyanicolor | reverse complement strand
CGGTCTGTCTATTCTACTATAAAGGATAACCTCCGCGATCCACTCTGTTGTAAGGTACGACACCAGTGATCAAATCTGTTATAAAGGATGACCTCAGTGATCAACTCTATAATGAGGGACAGCTTCAGTGGTCCACTCTACTTCGTAGGTTGATCTCAGGGTCGATTGTACTGTAGAAAACGTTCTCAGTGTTCGACTATACTATAGAGGACAGTCTCAATAGTCGACACTACTGTTAAAAACGATCTCAGTGGTCCACTCTACTATAACGAACGACCTCAGCAATAGATTATACTATAAGTGACGACTTCAGCGATCCACTCTGCTACAAGTGACGACCTCAGCGGCCCACTCCACTATAAGGGACGACCTTAGCCGATCACTGTACTATAAGGGACGATCTCAGCGGTCCATTGTACTATAAAGGCAATCCCAGCGGTCCTCTCTAATATAACAGACGACCTCAGCGATCCACTCTGCTATAAGGGACGATCTCAGTGGTGCAATTTGCTGAAGAAAACGACATCAATGATCCAATTTATTATATAAAACGACCTCAGCGGTCGAATCTGCGGTAGAAAACGACATCAAGGTCAAATTTACTGTATAAGACGACTTCAGCGGTTCACTCTACTAAAAGGGACAAACTCAGTTGTGCACTTTACTATAAGGACCAAATCAGCGGAGCACTCAACCAAGAGGTACGACCTCAGCGGTCCACTCTACTATAAGGGACGACCTTAGCGATCGAGTCTACTATAAGATACGACCTCAGTGGTCGACTCTTCTGTAAACGTGGGCCTAAGTGATCGAGACTACTACAGAGAATGACCTCAGGTCTACTCGCCCATAGATGACTTCTACAGTGGTTTACTCTACTGCATAGGACTACCTCAATGGTCTACTCTTCTACAGATTTCAGTGGGCTAATCTACTGCAAATGACGACCGCAGTGGTTGACTCTGTTATGGAAACGACCTCAGCGTTAGATTCTACTATAGAGGACAGCCTCAGCATTAACATTTGATATAAATTGTCTTTCATTTCATCATTCCCTTGACATCACAAAAGACAACAAATACTTAGAATATACAATTTATTTTGCTTTCGCTTAAGATTTAAGCAAATCTCCATCGGTACTGTCAATTTAGCTCCAGCAAAAACCGATTTGTGTTTAATCAAATGCACCCGAGGTATTTCAAGGCAGCAGAAGAACAAAATAACAATGCTTCCGAAATCCTTGAGCACCATTACAACCGAACAAAAACGGAAAACCCCAAAACCAACTGAATGCCACAAGAAAGAAGTAAGGGAAAAATTAACAACAAAGTATCGAAACTTGGCAGCAAAAAAAATACAAAATATTAAGCAGCTTTATCGAAAACATAAACAAACAAAAAAAATCGGTAAAATGTAAAAAAATAACAACAGTGTTAGCCTTGAACAAAACAAAATCAAAAAGGAATTTTAAAGAAACCCCACTTGGCAGTGCCAATACTACCATATTTTTCCCAGGAACTCAGCATGGACCACGAAAATCCACTCAAGGAAGTGTAAGAACAGCGAAATCAATTTCCGTTTCCTTATACAACAAAAAAATCAGCAAGTTCTGTGCTTGATTCCGGGGACGGGAGGCAAAAAAAACTTGTATTAAATTTGAAACCATAAAAAATGCGAAGAGATGCTTCCACTGCCAGAGTAACAACATCGACATAATAATAAACTCACAAATTGAAAATACTTAACAAATAGCGTCAGCTGCAGTATACAGTGGAAATTTCAACGTCCCTATAGAGCACAGGATAATGTCCCTTCCCTAAAATCCTAAAGATAAGCAAACGTTGAGTGTCAAGTGATAAGGGGAGGGGAGGACGAGGTAGAAGGGTTTGTTGAAGTTATGGTGAAACCATTACAATATCCTAATCAATACTCAACTCTAGAGGGACGGTAAGGGAGGGTAGGGCAAACGCAACTCAAACCCGGGCCAAAAACAACAGAGAACTATTACAAAATATGGGACTGAGTGTCTCTATCCTCCTTCTCCTCGGGTCATTGTGCAGTGCAGAGGAAAAGGCGTCTCCTGGTTAGGACTCGATCAAACAGCACGTGCTTAATTCCAAGTCATACCGCCGCTGCAATCGAGTGTCTGTATTTACCAAAGCAAAGGCCAACAACAAGGCATCACCACTCATGGCTGCTCCTCCGTTCGACACTACTGACGTTGATGCCAAGCACGAAACTATTGTTGCAACCTGACTGCTGCTTGCCATTTCCGCCCCACCAAAAACCAAAAAAAGAAGCGTGCGAGCGAGCGTTATCTCAACAACTCCACCCAGGCAAGTAGTATCCAGTCCAGGCAGCCATCTGCCGCCGCCGCCATTCATCCCAGGCAAAGAGCGTTAAATCACGGTATTGGTGGCCAAAAAACGTACAAAACACAACAGAACTCAATTGGCAGTAACAGGAAACGGGGCCAACAGCTCCAACAGCAATATCCAACCAAGACCATCACCATTATTCCATGGAACCATTCATGGAGCCAGTCATTGTTGGTTGTATGGAAACATACAAATGAAACAAATATTGACAGTAATCAGTTTCCGGTTCGTACATTCATTTCGCTGGAAATGTATATGAGTAAGTGTTAATGGGTGTGGGTGTGAGAGTAGGAGTGTGAGTGAGTGCGTACGACAGAGTATAAGTGTGTGAAGCAGCGCGTGTTTATAAATCCAGCTTGATTGTGGTTATTCAATACTACTCCCATCAGCTCCTCCACTATCTCCCTTCCCTCTCCCTTTCTCCATATCGTGGAAAATCCTCTTGAAGTTCTTGCATTTCAACATCTAAATTGTTTGAGGATTTTCAGCGATCCTTTGGAAAAACAACTGCAGGCCAGTAGTTGCCTCCTTACGAGGCAACCCTCCAGAGGAGCTTTTTGCGGCTCTTACTCGAGTACTACCACTCAATGGTAGGTTAAGCTAATTTCAACAGCTGACAATGATGAAGATTATAATATAAAGTTTTTCTGGGTTCTCTGTTTTTTTTTGTTCTTTGTTAGCTCTGCTGATTTTGTTTTAGTATCACTTGTTTTGTTCGGCGGATTCCTCAGTTCTCCGTCCACTTTTATTTTGGACTTTTATTTGGTTTTCGTGTTTTTCTTTCCGTTTGTTGGTTTGACGATTTTTTCTCTGTTTCTTCTTTTTTTTTGCTGCCATTTACTTGGCATTGTGTCAGAGTAGAAGACAAAATTGGAATTGAATAAATTAACAACGAGCTGATTATAAAAGGCAAGGAGGTCCTCTGAGTGAGTAAACGAAGAATGAATGTAATTGAAATGTGGTTTGTATGCGAAATTCAGAGATGAGGAGAAGAAACTGTTTTGGACAAAGTTTAGTTCGAATTTCAATGGATGACTTTTAAAGAGGGGTAAAAATTGATGAATTTAAAAATTGGGGACTTTCAAAGAGAAACGAAATGACGAACGGATAGAAGGGGAGGATGGATGTCTACAGGATTCGACACTGGTATAGTGTTTTCCTCTATACCAGTAACGAATTCGTCTGCACTATAGAGGGGAATCTAGGGAACTTCTCTAGTCTATAGAAAATCCAAAGAGAACGTCTATAGTATAAAGGTACACTTCATTCAGTGACTGTAGTGTATAGGAAGGCTTGTGATGGAGGCTTCTCCTATAGAACAAGGCCTCAGCGAATGACTCTTGGATAGAGAAAGGTCTCGGTGAACGAAGTAGAATATACGGACGAAGCTCGTGTAGAGGAAGACAGCAGCGGTCGATCTAAGTATTGAGAAATCCCCAGGTATCGACTCTCGAGGAAGACCTTAGATAACTGTACAAGGATTGGTATAAAGCTGAATAATCGTTCTATTGTACAGAGAACGACTTTAGTGGAGGAGGAAGGCTAAAGGAGTGAATCTCTTGTAGAACCTCGGGGATAGATTATTTTGAAAGGGACTCTGTTATAGAGATTTCCAGGCCTTAAACTCTGGTATGGAGGAAACATTACACCACTCTACTATAGAGAAAAATTAAAGAGAATTTCTTAAGTCTATGGAAAGTCCAAACTAAACGTCTATTCATTAAGAGAATATATTGGAAGTCTGCAGAGAAATATTCTCTCAACAACACACGCATTAAACATTCTCATGTGGAACAAGGCCTCAGCGAACGAAGAAGGCTAAGCACCAAAGCTCGTTTAGAGGAAGACCTCTGAGGTCCATGTAAGTAGAAAGAACCCCCTTAGGAGTATCGAGGAAGACCTCAGAATTCGATCCAAGAATGTATTGAAAAAAAACTTCAGAATAGTCTCACGTGCAAAGTAGAACCTAAGTGAAAGAAGAAGTCTAAACGAACGAAGCTGGCGTAGACGTCAATCTAAGTTAAGAAAAAAACCTCGGGATCCATCCATGTGTTTAAAAAATACTCAAGGATTAACTGCCGTAGAAGAAGGTCCCATTGAACGACTCTTGCATATCGTCATCAGAAACGAGAAAGGGCCTATCATCAAATTTGAAAATTTTACAGGAGAATAAAAAACCAAATAAAATGACAAATGTTTTCGTTAGAGAAACGGAGGTTTCAGGATAATACCTTAACATAATGATGCATATATAAATTCCCACAAACATGATTTATAACTTGTTTGGGAAAATTGCGTGAAATAAGAATTTTTAACTAAGAAAAAATAAATAATTTGTTGTTAGGCCCTTTTGAATTTCGTTAATAAATTCGCCATTTTTGATAGCAGGTCGCTGAAAATTTGTTAGGATGTGTAATTTGATGCAGTGTACTGAAATTCATCAAAAACTGAATTTCCAGTTTTCTTGTTGTTACGCCCTTTCTCGTTTCTGATGACGATATAGAAAACGTAGTGAACTGACTTTGGTATTGAAAAAACTCAGATAACGATTTAAGGCCTCGGAAAAGGACTCTAATGCAGATAAAGACTTCTGTAAATGTCTCTCGTTGTGTAACAGAATTCAGTAAACGAGTAATGTTAGATAAAGACCTCAAATCTCATTGATCGACTCTCATATAGATAAGTGCATCTAAGACTTGACTCTATTAATGAAAAATATCTCAAAATTCTACCCTTATATGGAGGTAGATCTTATTTTCGACTTTTATATAGAGAAATATATCAAATGCCGATACTAATGACGAGGAAAGTCTTGAGAAGTCGAGTTTCATATAATCCTAAGAACTCCACTCAAAATAGAGAAAAACATCAGAGGTCCAATCTAATAACGGCGAAGGTCTTAGAGAACGATTATAATGTAGAATAAGACTTCACACCATGACCGTGAACTTAAATAATATATAGGAAAATCCTCTGGGATCGTCTCTTACTTAGAGAAATAGCTCCAAGGTGTGGGGTCACATTGGGTACGACAAAAAGTTTTAGAGCTCTACTCAAGCATTTTGGAACACCTCAAATGTCAAGAATAGTATAAAGGCAGACCTCAAAGTCTAATATAATATATGAGAAGAGCTAAGATATAGGCTGGACTGTAGAGAAGTTCACCTTTAATATAGATGAAAACCTCAGAGTTCGACTCTATCGAAGTGGAAGACCTAAAAGGTCGACCCTTGTATAAGGGAATACCTTAGAGGTCGAGTCAAAGCCTTAGTACGGAGATGGACTTAAATATAGGATATGACTTCAGAGGTCGACACTACTACAGAGAAATACCTCTGAGGTCGACTGTAATGTATATAAAGGCCTCATACACAAAGCCTTATACAGGGTGAAAACCATAGAATGGAGGAGCACATCAATGCTGGATTCAAATATAGAGGAACGACGTCTGTTGACTTTAGCATATATGAAGACTTCAGACGTCGAATCTAGCATAGATAAAGGCCACATTGAATGTCTCTGGTATAGAGGAAGACATGAGTAAAAAAAAGGAAAATAGCAGCGATGTACTATATATAAAAATGAAAGACTCTATTTAAAGAAAATGTTTCGCTTAAGACTTTAATGAAAGACTCTAATGTTGAGAACGTCTTGGTCTAATATTCGGGGATATAAGGAAGAGGAAGACTTCATTGAAGGTACTCCGTATAGAGAAAGATTTCAGACCTCTATTATACTACGGAGAAATACCACGGCGGTGGACTCTAACTCTAGGATGAAAGAAACACCTAGTTGTATACTAAGTTCTCTCTGGTATAGAGAGATATACATAACAGGTGGCGCAAAAGTAATCCTCCTATCAGAAAATGCTATAAATTTTGCGATTGGCCCCTAATGTCAGTTCTGTTTTGACATTTGTGTAGTAAACACATGCGAAATACACGTTAATAAACAATGTTACGCTACACTGCTCCAGAACGCGGAATATTGCTGACTATTTATTTGACCAATAATCGGTCGGTGACTTTGGCACAACGTGAATTTCGTCGCAGATTTCCTGGCCGTCCAACGACTACTGGTGAAACACTGCGACGTTTAGCCGCTCGCCTCGAAGAGACTGGCACAACACGAGATGCTGCCAGGCGTGGCAGACCCCGGAGTAGCCGTTCTGCAGAGAATATTGCTGCTGTAGCCGATGATGTCATGGAAGCGCCGTCGACATCGACCAGACGACGTGCCACGCAAATGGGTATCAGTCGACGGTCTCTACAGCGAATTTTGGTACAAGATTTGAAGATGTTTCCGTACAAAGTCCAGACGGTGCATCAGCTGTTAGCTGCTGACCGCCAATCGCGTCTAACATACGCTCAAGCCATCCTTAATCACCATCAACGAGTTCTTTTTGCCGCAACTTGATGAATTGGGATTGGAAAACATGTGGTGAGGACCTATCGCCGGAAGTTTTGGCCAAAGTGATGGAAAATGCAATAAAAAGGGCTCAAATGACAATCAACTGTGGCGGCGGCCATTTACATGACATCATATTCTCGACTTGATGTAAAAAAAATTAAAAGACCAAATAAAAATAATCCACAAGAAGAATCAAAGTTTTTCATTTTTTTTTAAATTACAGCCAAAAAACATCGAAAGGTTACTTTTGCGCCACCTTGTATACTACCTGAAGGTTTTCCTCTAGTGTAGAGGGACCCCTTAAGGAAATGTTCTATTATAGGTAATGAATTCTGAGGTTTAGTACTGGAAAAAAAATAACTCAGAGGTCGGTCTAACTATAGATTTTTAATTATATTGCAAATTAATGTATAAGGTGTATTATCACATTACGACAGTCGACTCTTGTATTGAGAAAAAGGTCCTGGGTTGACTCTGGGATAGAAGAATAACTTAGTGGTGTACCAAGTTCCCTCTGGTATAGAGATATATATAATATTTAAAGGTTTTCCCTATTGTACAAGAAGACCATAAGTAACGGTTCTTGTAAAGGTAATGACTTCGTAGGTATTGTACGCTAAAAAATAATTCAGAGTTCAGATTTGCCATAGCTTTGTTATTGTATTGTAAATTAAGTACGTGTAATATGCATTAATACAGTACTCGTACATAGATTTTTATACTTATATTTATTTAGAAGAATATTCACAAATCTATCCTTCTATTTTCTGCCCATCAAATTTGTAGAAAAAGCCAATTGTAAAAAGTTTTCAAACAGGAGGTGTTATTTTGGTATTTAAAGAAAAATGCCATTTTTTGAGATAAATGATCGGATGTTTATTTCATAATAAAGAGGAAGGTATGCCGTTAATAATGAAAAACAACATCAGCCAAATGGCCACCACGACTACGCTTACAGGACCATATCCTTTTCATGAAATTTTCCATAAACAAATCGCAAAGTGGCTGCCCTATGTCCTCGATAGCCTCACGAATTCTATCTTTGAAGTCTTGAATCGACGCTGGGCTGCTGCGTAGACCTTATCTTTCACGTGGCACCAAAGGAAGAAGGTGTTAAATCACAAGATCTCGGTGGCCAATATTGATCACCTCTTCGAGAGATAACACGGTCCGGAAACTTTTCCCGTAACAGAGCAATGGTTTCGTTGCTTGTGTGGCATGTAGCGCCGTCTTGTTGAAAGTAAACATTGTCCAGATCAATACTATTCAACTCCGACCATACAAAATCATTAATCATATCTCGATAGCGCAATCCATTCACCGTAACTGTTGATCCAACCTCATTTTCAAAAAAGTACGGTCCAATGACCCCGCCGGACCATAAACCGCACCAAACAGTCACACGTTGAGGATGGAAAGGCTTCTCAACAATAACTCTTGGGTTTTCCGACCCCAGATGCGACAATTTTGCTTGTTGACGTAGTCACCGAGGTGGAAATGGGCCTCATCAGTCAAGATGATTTTGTATCGTTCGTATCGTTTTTTTGTTCGATCGTTTTTTGTAATGGCGTAGTTTCTACTTGTCAAATGTCAAAGAATAAAAGCTTCAAAAGTGACAGCTACCGAAATACCGGGTGATTCAAAATAACACCTCTTGTTGGAAAACCCGTTGCTTGGTCTTTGTAGCAGTTATTATTTTCCTTAAGCTTTCCCTCCAACCCAAGCAAATTGTTAGGTTTTACTTTTTTGTTTTCGTTTTTTTTTTTTTGGGGTAGAAAATTGCTATTTCTGGCCACTGCTTTATCTTCTTCACTTAAAAAGCCATTCATCACTACACCCTTCAATTATGGAGCAATTGAAAGAGAGAAGGCAAGTAATACACCCCCTGAAAACACACACATTTAAAGGGGAGACCTTAGAATATTTAAAGCAAAATCCTTAGCCTATGTGCCATCCTTTGTTGTGTTCTGCAATACACTGCCCATTTGTTTGCTACATTTCGATAGCATTGCACAGCAAAAAGCTTTGATAATCACTATGGCATTTATTTCCTTTAGCCTTTGTTAAGGTTTGCACTTTTTTTTATTCAGTTGTTTTTTTAAGATATTTACTTACCGGCTACTTCAATTTGGCAAACGGCTCCCACACCGACCGAATTATTGGCCACACAGCGATAGGTGCGTGTAATTTCATAGTCTTCCTTGAGTACATAAAAGCTTTTATCCTTAAACGTTTTACTGTCACCGCTGCCCAGTGATTCCACAGATTCATTTTCAGCCTTAATTGACCATGAAAAATCGGCCTGCAACGAGAGAGAGAGAAAGAATGGGGGAGAGATGGTGAAAAAGAGAAAATGTAATGAAGCAAAATACTTTTGAAAAACTGCAGGAGTCGAAATAAAAAGAAATTAAATCAATGGCGGTAAATTGAAAATCAAAATCAGGCGAAAGGGAGACGGAGATGGGCAGAGAGACAGAAGACCAATAAGGGCAGACGTCATTGCCCCATCCAATTCAAATGGAATGGAAAACCTAAAGGATTTGTCTCGAGTCCGAGGGTGTATGCGAGTGCATTTATACGTTTCCGTCGAGGTTTGTGTGAGTGTGAGGGTAAATGTACTTCTGTTTGAGTCGTTTAAATGTTTATATTTGTTTTAACATTCTCTTTTAATGACATTTAATTGTATACGAGTAGGCTTCCGTACGAATGCTAAAATGCCAACCAATTGAAGTAAACTGAGCAAAAAAGGGGACAAATATAGCTGCTGCGCCCCTTAAAATTCATTCCCAAAGAGTAATTACTAGGCAGCAGTGAGGAACCTTTGGAACCCATTTACTCCAGATATCAAAGCCAATAAGCAAAACTTTTTCATATGGACTAACATTGCCTTCATTTAAGTTTGCATTAAGTTCACAGAGCTAAAAGAGTCATCTAAATTGAAGAATGGTAATGGCTAAGTAGCCGATGAAGGACCAAAATTATGCTTTTATAGAGGACAGAGTAGCAGAGTACAAAATTTGAGAATTGTTTTTAAAAAAAATAAAAGTGTGCTTTAAGGAGTCAACAAAGGACCAAAATTATTATTTATAGACGGAAATTGGTTTATATAAAAGAAAATGCATGGAAATTTTTTAGCAGCATAAATTCAAGTGTCAGCGAAGATTAAAATAAACTTTATGATCAAAAGGTGGTAGAAGGGACACGAGTAGGTTAGATAGGAGGTTCGTGTTCTTCCAGAAATTATATTGGACATTTTATTTAATCCACTAGCAGCCAAGGCGAAACTAGTCGAAACATTGGAAATATACATTGGGAATTAACATTAGGTGCTTAAATGAAGGACCAAAAAATATTTCATTTTAAGACTAAAAGTGCTTTCAATCTTTAGGAGCGTTATGTAGTTTGATTAGTTGAGTCATGTACTGCAAGAAAATCAGCTGGCCTTTAGTTCACTCCTAACCGAAAAAGAGGAAGTATAGTTTAGGTATCCGGCGGAGGGCCAAAATTACACCGTAGGACCAAAATTATAACGAAAGATCGCCATTATACCGAAGAACCAAAATTATACATTTTAAAAATGTTTTTATCAAACGATAGACATAGAGGACAGTAAAAATGTGTGGGGAATTATTTTAAAAATGTTTAAAGTATAGTTTAAGGGGTCAACGAAGGTCCAAAAAAGCTATATCTCAGTCATTCTTATTGACTTTATTAAATTTTAAAGTATAATTTAGAGGTCATCGAAGGACCAAAAAGCTATATCTCATTCATTCTTATTTTACTGTTCTTCTCTGAATGAATTCAATCATACCTCGGTAATGTACGGAACTATTTGAATTCAAATTTATTTATTCAATTTATTTAAAATATCAAAATAACTTTGTTCAAGAGGTCAATCACCCGCCTATGACGATTTTTATACATATATTGAGGACGCCCTCATTTTAAGCCCTCGAAAATTAATATTTATTTTCCCTCAACTTTCTGCAGAGAAAAGTTATCCTTTTAAATCAAGCTACAAAGTAAGTCAAAATGTTATTACACGTTTTTCTGTACTCGCCCTCGCACAACAAACTCATGCATTCCGTGATTTATAAAGCCAGACGTGGTGAAACGTTCCCTCCCCCTCCCCCCACCGCCACAACAAAACAAAATATCATAAAAATTGAAAACTCTTGTTAAATGTTGGAAAATGTTCATTCGCTGTTGCTGCCTTTGCTATTTCTCAAAAGGTGCTTCAGCGCAAAAAAGGAACATTTCGAAAAAATTACAACACGCTGAATGAAATAAAACCGAAAATTGATGTATGGTTTTGGTAACAAACACATACAATTGTAATTTTTTTCTCGCTCGGTTCTCTTGGCCATGAATGCATTTCACGCAGACATGAAATGTGGCCAACGTACGGCAACAGCATCAGAGCATCAGAGCACCAACAACGACTGCAACTAGGATAACCGGTGATATAAGTCCTGTAATATTTTTATGGCAGAAAAAAACTACACGTCCTATATGCTCATAAACATTTATATTAAACGTGTTTTTTAGTTTATATAAAGGCGGAGAAAAAGTTGGAACCAAAAAATAGAGAGGTCAAGGAAAGGGGTACATATTTGTGAAATTTTTGAGGTATACCTTAAGGAGACAGCGAAGGACCAAAAATGATTTTCTTTTAGCACTAAGATGATTTAAAAGGCTTTTGTATTAATCGCAATTTGGGGAGGTTATGCTAAAGAAGCCAGAGAAAAAAGTTGGAACCGAAAAGTCAGGGAAAGGTCAGGCAAAAGCGGACACTTATTTTGGTTGAGATATACTTTAAGGTGTCTAAATTGTATTTAAAAATTGGCTTTAAGGAAATTGTATATAAAACTAATATTGTGTTGGCTTTATTTTAAAGAAGCCAAACAAAAAGCAAAACATCCAAATGATTTTAAGAATAAGAGAAGGGTCTGACGAAAGATCAGACTGTTCTTTAGTTCAAGGATGAAAGATGAAAGATTTTTGGTCTTTGGAAATCGGTGCAAGTATTGCAAAAACTTGTAAGAGTGGTTCAAGCGCCCGACGTAGGATCAATTGTATTCCTTGTTTGCCTTAAACAAGTTTTAAAATAACAATTATGTTCTTTACCTCTTTTGACATAAATTGTCAGTTTCCTACGGCTCTGCAATACGCCTCTGCCTTTGCTTTTGTTGTTTCCATCTCAACTTTAAAGAGTAAATCTCTACCCCAAAACTAACACGCTCGATTTGCATCGGCCACAAAGTGTGCGTGGCCAGGGTTTGCCTGTAGCGCATAAAGAGCAGTAATTCCAACCCCTTCCAAAGCATTCCGTTCTCTCACCCTTAGCACTCACTTAACAGGTGCTATCTCTGTGCGTCTGAGTGTGCAAGCAACATTATCCCTGTATCCCTGTATCCTTTTTCCCGCTTCATGATTGCAAGCCTCAAAACAAGTGTTAATGCTGGTTTGTTGCTACTGTAGGTGTTGGTGAAGGGTGAAAGGCGTAAGGACCAAATCAAGGATGAGTTAAGAAGGTTGTTGTTCAAAAATTGCATAGATAACATTTGATGATGAACGATGTGTTGCTATGCAATATATTTCGAAGGGATATTTTTAAATTGTTCTACGAAACATTGACTGTTAACAGCTTAACTGCAGCCCTCAATGCAAGGCTCTGGGAAGAGCAGAGAGGTTATCGATGTGCCATCATCAGACGCACTCTGTGGAGCAGTGGCCTTTGAGGCTGTCCCGTCCTAGGTCTGTATGTCTGGTTGTCTGACTCAGTCCCTGTTTGGTCTGTTGTGGATCCTTATATGATGTTACTCGTATATCCTGTGTGTAAGCCTATTTGTCTGTGTGGTGTAGTAACCTGGTCGTTTCCCAATTGTTTTGTTGTTGCTTACCTCTTCCGGATTGCCATATGCTGTACAAATTAATGTATCCTGATCGTCGATCTCCACCCTTTCAATTTCACAGCGGGGTTTATCTGTAACGGAAGGAAGGGGAAATAAAGTATTACAAATGGTAGATGGCTTTAAACAGAAATTATTCTAAAATGTAGAAAGATGAAAAAGGTTTAATAACAGCAGGAACATTATTAAATAAATAAAATTCAACAAAAATTTGAGTGGTAGACTTTTACAATCTTTGGTACAGCAAAATTATAGGCGAATGTATGTAAATTGGAAGTAGTATTTTATAATTCTAAATTTTGATATAAATTACTATTTTATAATATCGTACCTTGAAAATTCCTATACAATTATTATAATTTTATTACATTTACTTTTGTGGTACTCTTTTAAGGTCTATCAAAAATTCAATTGATGACAGGAATTATGTCGTTCAAAAGCTCTTTTTCGGCAAATCGAGTACAAACTTTTATATTTAACTAATTTATATTATCCAAAAATGTCTAGTTAATCTGTTTATTTACATCGAGAGTGAGGCATACTTTAAGGAGTCGACGAAGATCCAATAATATTTCTGCTAAACTAAAATTGATTTAAAGAAACTATCTGTGAATCATTTTTGGAAGTTTTTATATAAATTATACTATTCTATAATATCGTATCTTGAAATTTCCTATACAATTATCATAATTTTATTACTACTATTTTTGTAGAGCACTTTGAAGGTTTTTTTTGCAGTCGATAACAGACATTTTATTAGCTAAAAGCTCATTTTTCAGAGATGTGAAGAGTCTAATTTTTTATATTTTATAATTTTGTTTATTAAAAAATCACCATTTAATATTTTCATAAAATATGAAGAAAATACGCACAACTATTTGAACATTTTCTCCGCATTGGGGCATACTTTAAGGAGTCGACGAAGGACCAAAACTAATTCTGTTAGAATAAAATTAAGTTTATGAAATCACCTATGAATCATGTTTTTGAAGTTTTTATATAAATTATACAATTTTATAATATTGTACCCTGAAAATTCCTATATAATTGTTATAATTTTTTTACTACTATTTTTGTGGTATTTGAAAAATTCAGTCGATGACACTGATTATGTTAGTTAAGAGCTCTTTTTCCAACGATGTGCAGAGTAACATTTTTTATACATACATACATACATTACTAATTCATATTATCCAAAAAAAATCTATTTAAATTGTTGATAAAATAATAATAGAAAATAATAGAATATTAATTACAAGTTTTGTTTTGAAAATTGTTTTACATATTTTTTATTTATGAGAGCCGATTACAGATATTGTGTCAGCTAAAGGTTCTTTCTCCAGAGAAGTGCAGTGTCACTTTCTTGAATATTTGATTAATTTATATTATTATTATAAATCTTCATTTAAAATGTTGATAAAATAAGAAGCAAAAGCATACAACTATTGAAACATTTTATCCACATTAAGAGTGAGGCATACTTTAAGACGTCGCCGAAGGAACCAAACAATTTTTTGTTATAACAAAAATTGTTTCGAAACACTTAAATAGGTTTAAACATTTTTTTTAATCAGAAATCTCTTAGTTAATGCTCTACTCTTATAGTATATTTTTCAACCCTTTTGTAGCACTAAATTAGTAATGAAATTTGTGTTAATTAAAAGCTATTTTTTAACAGATATGCAGTCCAGTATTTAAAATTCAGTTTAAAAATGTTAATTAAATTTGTTGATGAAGATACAAGAGCACTCCTAAATAGATTGATTAGACTGGCTAGCATTTCTATAACTACTCACACATATCATTTTCCCTCTTAGATTCCCTTTAAATCCTTAGTTTATGAAAAAATCCCACATCTTGTTGTCCTTCTCCTACTTTAAATTTTAAAATGTCGCTTATTTTTCATATTCCCCTCATTGTGGTAATTGAATAGTTTTCTATTTTTTGGCCGTATGTCGCCTTTTATTGAACCAATATTTGGCAAATTTGTGGGTTTATTAAATTTTATCCTCTACTCCCCTAAAGTGAGGACCACAAAATAAAACCACCCCTCTCCTTTTAAGCTTTTGACAAACGAGATTAAACCTCAACTTATACACTTTTTGGCCAACTGCTGCTGCTACGGCTTAGTTCGGAGAAATCCTTTAACAAAAAATAAGAAACCTCAAAAGGCATAAAATATCCTTTTTGCCATAGAAATGAGTCAAACACAAAAAAAAAACCTATTGGGTCTCCAACTTTATGCCATAATCATAACAATCAACACCAAATGTTACCAACAACAGGTTCAGCCATCAGCCGTCGAAACCGAAAAAGAAACCGTAACGAAACGACGCCGCCAAACATAAACCGGAAAAAGGACATAATCAAAAATACTCAACAACAACACAACATTTTTATAAACCCTTTTTCCGGCTAGGGTTATTTGGATGGCCGGGGCGGGGCGTTTTTGATGAAGCTCCGCTGTGGAGTGGATTCGTGTGGTGTGAAGTGGTTGAGTGTTGTTTTGTTAACTGTCCGGGAAAGTGGTCACATATGGAAGACAACAAAAGGCCACCACAACAACACGGCTTATGTACACACAAACATCTATGTATGTCGAAATGAAACAATGTCCCCACAAAAGGAGAAAATTGAAAATCTATAAACATTGTTAAATGTTATGCTGTCAAATCGACAAACAGGCAATCCCTAGCTCCACCAAAAAAATAAACGAGGGAGGCAAGGAACTGAGGGAGAAAATGGTCTCGCACAGACTAAATAGATTAAACTATACTTGTGTTTAGTAAAAATTATTTTATTTATTGACCTACGAAATAACTGTTTTATATTTTCGTTAAAATTTCTTAGAAATTTTTATATTTTTAGAAAGTTTCTTAGCAATTTTTAGTTTATGGAAAATGTTGTATTTATAGAAAACCTTTTATGTATAGAAAATTTCTTAAAAATTTTGTATTTATAGAAAATTTCTTAGAATTTTTTTATTTCTGGAAAATTTCTTAGAATTTTATTATTTATAGAAAATTTCATAATTTTTTTTAATTATAGAAAATTTCTTAAAAAAAATTTATTTATTGAAAATTTAGAAAGATTTTATTTAAAAAAATTTCCTTTTTTTATAAAAAAATTAGAATTTTTCTTTAGAATATTTTATTATCTACTGGTAAATTTCTTAGAAATTTTTTAGAAAACTTTATATTAATTGAAAATTTCTTAAAAAATTTTCATATATAGAAAATTTCTCAAAATTTTTAAGATTTTTTTGTATTTAAAGCAAATTTTTTAGAAAACTTTATATTAATTGAAAATTTCTTAAAAAATGTTCATATATAGAACATTTCTCAAAATTTTTAAGATTTTTTTTATTTACTCAAAAATTCTTAGAAATTTTTTATTCATAGAAAATTTTGTAAAAAATATTTATTTATAGAAAATTTCATAGAAATTATTTATAAATAGAAAATTTCTTAGAAAGTTTTTATTATATTTAGAGATTTTTTAAAATTTCTTAGAAATTTTTTTATTTATTTATAGAAAATTTGTTATCTATTTATAGAAAATTTCTTTGAATTTTTTTTTTCTTTATCGAAAATTTCTTAAAATTTTTTATTTATTTGTAGAAAATTTCTTAGAATTTTTTATTTATTTATTGAAAATTTCTTATAATTTTGTTGTATTATAGAAAATTTCTCAGAAATTTTTTATGTATAGAAAATATTAGAAATTTTTTAGATTTTTTGTATTTATAGAAAAATTCCTAGAACTTTTCATTTGCAGAAAATGTATTACAATTTGTTATTTATTGAAAATTTTTTGATTTTTCGATTTTTGTAAAATTTCTTAGAATTTTTTATTTTTAGAAAATTTCTTAGGAATTTTTTAATTTCTAGAAAATTTTTTGGAATTTTTTATTAATAGAAAATGTTTTATTTATAGAAAATTTCCTAGAAATTTTTTATTTATAGAAAATTTCTTAGAAATTTTTTATTGATAGAAAATTTCTTAGAAATTATATATTTATAGAAAATTTCCTAGAATGTTTTATTTATAGAAAATTTTCTGAAATTTTTTTAATTTATAGAAAATTTCCTGCAATTTTTTTATTTATAGAAAATTTTTTATTTTTAGAAAATTTTTTAGAAATTTCTTAGAAATTTTTTACTTATAGAAAATTTCCTAAAAAAGTTGTATATAGAATATTTCCAAGAAAATTTTTTTTGTATAGAAAATTTCATAGAAATTTTGTTTATATAAAATTTCCAAGAAATTTTTTATTTATATAAAATTTCCAAGAAATTTTTTATTTATATAAAATTTCCAAGAAATTTTTTATTTATAGAAAATTTCATAGAAATTTTTTATTTATAGAAAATTTCAAAGAAATTTTTTATTTATAGAAAATTTCAGACATTTTTTATTTATAGAAAATTTCATAGAAATTTTTTATTTATAGAAAATTTCATAGAAATTTTTTATTTATAGAAAATTTCATAGAAATTTTTTTTTATAGAAAATTTCATAAAAATTTTTTATTTATAGAAAATTTCATAGAAATTTTTTATTTATAGAAAATTTCATAGAAATTTTATATTTATAGAAATTTTTATTTATAGAAAATTTCTTAGACATTTTTTATTTATAGAAAATTTCGTAGAAATTTGTTATTTATAGAAAATTTCGTAGAAATTTTTTATTTATAGAAAATTTCGTAGAAATTTGTTATTTATAGAAAATTTTGTAGAAATTTGTTATTTATAGAAAATTTTGTAGAAATTTGTTATTTATAGAAAATTTCATAGAAATTTTTTATTTATAGAAAATTTCGTAGAAATTTTTATTTATAGAAAATTTCGTAGAAATGTTTTATTTATAGAAAATTTCTTAGAAATTTCTTATTTATAGAAAATTTTTTACTTATAGAAAATTTCCTAAAAAAGTTGTATTTATAGAATATTTCCAAGAAATTTTTTATTTAAAGAGAGTTTCTAAGAATTTATTTTATAGAAAATTTTCAGATTTTTTTGTTTATAGAAAATTTCATAGAAATTTTTTATTTATAGAAAATTTCATAGAAATTTTTTATTTATAGAAAATTTCATAGAAATTTTTTATTTATAGAAAATTTCATAGAAATTTTTTATTTATAGAAGATTTCTTAGAAATTTTTTGTTTACAGAAATTTTTATTTATAGAAAATTTCGTAGAATTTCATAGAAATTTTTTATTTATTTATTTATTTATATGAATTACAATACAAAGTAAATTTATATTCTAATTTTAAGGTCCAGGGAAAGGCCGGGTTACAAAGACCATATGGCTGAATTTTGCAGCGACAGACCAGAGCCTCTGGTGGGAATCGAACCCACGACCCCCAAACTCATAGGCGAGTACGCTACCAACTCGCCTACTGGGGCGCTCAGAAATTTTTTATTTATAGAAAATTTCATAGAAATTTTTTATTTATAGAAGATTTCTTAGAAATTTTTTGTTTACAGAAATTTTTATTTATAGAAAATTTCGTAGAATTTCATAGAAATTTTTTATTTATTTATTTATTTATATGAATTACAATACAAAGTAAATTTATATTCTACTTTTAAGGTCCAGGGAAAGGCCGGGTTACAAAGGCCATATGGCTGAATTTTGCAGCGACAGACCAGAGCCTCTGGTGGGAATCGAACCCACGACCCCCAAACTCATAGGCGAGTACGCTACCAACTCGCCTACTGGGGCGCTGAGAAATTTTTTATTTATAGAAAATTTCATAGAAATTTTTTATTTATAGAAGATTTCTTAGAAATTTTTTGTTTACAGAAATTTTTATTTATAGAAAATTTCGTAGAATTTTTTTATTGATAGAAAATTTCTTAGAAATTTGTTATTTATAGAAAATTTCTTAGACATTTTTTATTTATAGAAAATTTCGTAGAAATTTTAAATAACAAAATATTTTTTTTCCTTTCCACACCTCCCTCGCTAATATATAGTGTTTACGAATTTTTGTTTATTTTTTTTCGTTTGTTTGTTTTTGTTCTTTATACATACTCGTACATACATACAAATATAAACATACATATACATATTTATATTGGGGTCTACTTACATTGTACATCAATGATGGTTTCGGCGGAACTGCGTCCATGTTTATTAAAGGCCACACAAGTGTAACGACCGCTATCATTGCGCGTCATAGGCGTATTGATGATCAGAGCATTGCCTCGGATGACAGTTTTGTCATTGAAACGCCATTCATAAGTGGGTTCTGGGAAATGAAAAAGAGAAGAGACAAAGGCCGCGTAAGCCAAATATTAAAGTCATAAACAATAATTTTTACAAAGGCTGTGAATAATAAATAAATTCCCAACAAACAACGACGGCGACATGCAATCCTTGTAAAAGGAGTCCCTTTGGGAGGGGCGTTGTAGAGGTGTCAGTCTGTTTGAACTCCCGCTTACCCACTTACCCGGATTAGCTCTCGATTTGCATATGACACGTCCTGGTATTGTTTCCTCTGGTACATAAACAGTGTCTTCTGATACAGTGGTATTATCGGGTGCATCTGTCACATGAAATGGAAAACAATTCCTATAGCGAACACAATACACTATGACAAAAACAAAAAAACAACACCAACGACTACGACAAAACGACATCAGGCCAAAGCTATGCGACCCAAAGAGAGACAGAGCGGGAAATATTGGCGAAATATATATTTTTATATATTGCAAATCCCTTCGAACCCCTTCATGAACAAAACAAAAAAACGAAACAACTCAAAATACAAGTGACACATATGTCAGGGGTATTTTTAAAATTTTACCAGTGAACCGAATAAAAAATCCTTTAGAGAAGTCCTTGATGGCTTCTGGGTTTGGGGAACAGGAGATATTATCTTGATTCCTCTATCCTTTTTTGCTGCCTCTCTCTCTCGCTGAGCTCTCGTTTGGTTTGAATATCGTTTTTTCGCTTTCATTGGCACTCGTTTGAGATTTTTTATTTCAGCATTTTACAAAAAATGGGAATTATATTTTTGTATATGAAATAAACTGATAAATGTGAAATGCATGAATAAACGAAATAAACAAAACGAAACCACACACAGAAATACAGCTTTGCTTAAACGAAAGCCAGAAACTTACATTCGATACTGAAATAAGTGGCACTTCTGATGCCCAGTCCCACAGCGTTGTCTGTCGAAACACACGTATAATTGGCATTATCTCCTTCAATGTCAAATTTGTTATTTGGCCAATTGGACATATTAAAATGCTGAAAGCGGTTAAAAATGGTTAAAAAACGCACACAAACATACAAATAGTCAACGGAAAAATTGGGGTCACAATATAGTCATGGAAATATTTTTAATGGTTTTATACAAACGAAAGGACCAACAAAAAAAGGACTGAGAGGAAAATATATGTATATCATTAAAAAGGTTTGAAAATTTTCATATACACAGATTCATATTAAACAAACACAAATATTAAACAAATCGTGGAAATATTGTATCGTACTACTAAAAAATCTCTTAATTTTTTTTAATCTTCTGAGAAATATATGACATTTTTCTAATTACAGTTTTATAAATAAAACTTCGGAGACAAATTTGTACAAATTAAAAAAAAAACTAATAAAATATTTCATAAATACAAATTATTCTGTAAATAACTAAAAACTTAGAAATTTTCTATAAAATTGATATAAATTTAATATTCTTCTGCAAATAAATCAAATTATATGAAATTTTCATAAAAAATTAAACTTACTAAAAATTAATATTTATATAAAGTTTTCTCTAAATAAAATTTCTACAAATTTTTTTATAAATAAAATTTTTATCAAATTTTTTTAAATAAATAAAATGTCCATGAAATTTTCTATGAACAAAAATTTTATTTAAGAATTTTTTTTTGATTTTCAGACAATTTTATAAAATTTATAAAAATCTTTAAATTGAAGGAAATTGCTTAGACATATTTTATTAATTTTATTTCTCAGAATATTTTATTTATAGAAAATTTTTGTATAAATAAAAAAATATTAAGAAATGAGAACACTTTAATAAAAATACAAGATATTATGAAATTTTATTAAATAAAAAATTTATTATGAAATGTACTATGAACACAAATTCTTAGAATTTGTTACATACGGATTTTAAATTTATTATTTATCGATATTTGTTATTAAATTTATTAAAAATTTTTTAGTTTATAAAAAATGTTATAGATAATTTTAATTTATAGGAAATTTCATAAACATTTTATTTATAGGAAAATTTCAAATATTCTTAAAACTTTTATTTGCAGAAAATTTCTTAAAAATTCTCTTTGTAGAAAATTTCGTAGAAATTTTATTTATAGAAAATTTCTTAGAAATTTTATTTATAGAAAATTTTTTAGAAATTTTATTTTTAGAAAATTTCTTAGAAATTTTATTTATGAAAAATTTCTTTGAAATTTTTTTATGAAAAATTTCTTTGAAATTTTTTTTATGAAAAATTTCTTTGAAATTTTATTTTTAGAACATTTCTTAGAAATTTTATTTATAGAAAATTTCTTAAAAATTTTATTTATAGACAATTTCTTCGAAATTTTATTTACATTCTTCGAAATTTTATTTATAGAAAATTTCTTAGAAATTTTTTTTTATAGAAAATTTCATTTCTTGAAAATTTCTTAGAATTTTATTTATAGAAAATTTCTTAGAAATTTTATTTATAGAAAATTATTTATATAAATAAAATGTCTATAAAATATTTATACAAAATTTTATAGACATTTTATTTATAGAAGATTACGTAGACATTTTATTTATAGAAGATTTCATAAAAATTTTATTTATAGAAAATTTCATAGGCATTTTATATATAGAAAATTTCATAGATATTTTATTTATAAACAATTTCATAGAAATTTCATTTATTGAAAATTTCTTAGAATTTTATTTATAGAAAATTTCTTAGAAGTTTTATTTATAGAAAATTACTTATATAAATAAAATGTCTATAAAATATTTATACAAAATTTTATACACATTTTATTTATAGAAGATTTCATAGACATTTTATTTATAGAAGATTTCATAAAAGTTTTATTTATAGAAAATTTCATAGGCATTTTATATATAGAAAATTTCATAGATATTTTATTTATAAACAAAAAAATCTGTAAATGCAAAAAAAATATATATATTTTTTCAATTTCAATTAAACAAATCAAATAAAAATTATATAAAATTAGCATAAAGACAAATGTCTAAAAAATATTCTGTATAGGAAGAAACTCTTAAAAATTAATCAAAAATATTTTCTAGAATTTTTCTAAAATGAATAAATGTTTAAGAATTTTTTTACAAATTAAAAAAATCAGGAAATTTTTATAATAATAAATTTTAAAACATTTTATAATTAAACATTTCCTTTGAAACTTTTTATAAATAGAAATCATTAGCAATTTTTTATAAAAACTAGTTTAAAAATTTTTCTATAAGTGGTAAATTTATAATTATTTTTGTATGAATAAAAATCATTTTTATATGAAAAAAAAGATATCTCCGGTTAACCAAAAAATTCTTATAATTCTTCTTTAAATAAAAATTAATTCACAAAAATTTAATAAATAAAAGAATTATGAAGTTATCCATTGAAAACTATTTTTAAGAAATTTTTGAATAACACAAAATTCTATGAAATTGTCTATAAATAATTTTTTTTAGGAAATTTTCTATTTATAATAAATTCAAAGCAATTTGCTACAAATAAAACATTTTTAAAGAATTTTTATAATAAAAAATTTTATGAAATTTTTTTTACAACAAAATTTATGAAATTTTCCATAACCAAAATTTAACGAAATTTTATATACTTTTTTTAAAAATTTTCTGAAATAGATATTTAAAACTAAAATAAAATTTTTTTGAAAAAACCCTAAACACGAAATCTTCTTTGAATGAAGACAGTTCTTATAGATAAAAATTCTTAAAAAATAGATATTTTTAATATGAAATAATTTCCAAAAAAATTGCTTATGCCTTTTTAAGATTTAAAGTTTTTCTTATTTTTTCTCTCACTCCCTTTTTGGCTCTTCTTTCCTCCTCTGAGAAATAATAACTTTATAAACCCTTTCGTAATTTCTTGAAGAAAATATTGCTTTCCATTAAGAAACTTCATAATCATTGAACTTCAAATGCTTGGAGCTTACGAAAAAAAGTAAGATGTGACATCGAGAGGAGCATTTGCTCCACTCTACGACAGACAATTTATTACTTTAATTAATCTCAATTACGGCTTTTAAGTCATAGACGAAGTTGCTTTAAAGCAGCAACGACAGCAGCAGGAGACAGATCTCTGCACTTTACACAAAGGACATGGTCGACTCTTATGTCGTATGTCTACGGTATATAGGTTCCATATATGTTGTAGGTCCGTTCTACTTACCAGCACTGAGAGCATACTCTCAAAGTCACCCGTTGCCGGTGAGGCATCCATGTACTTGTCTTTGACAAAATACCGTGTATCATTCTTCTCGATGGGCACCCCATCCTTTAGCCAAGAGATTTCGCAGCGCGGCACACACTCGATGCGACAGGTTAGATTGGCATTGCGGGACGTGTGCAACATTCCCGTGTACGGCGGCAGATTCTTGATGAAAAATGGCGGTGCATGTACCTCCAAATTGACTGTGGCCATGACACCTTTGCCGCCCGCATTGACGGCATAGCAGGAATAGTTGGTGCGACTGTCAAGGCCCACCGGTTCCACGGTGTAGTGATTGGAGTCCGACGAGGTGGGACGGCCGCCACGCAACCAACGGAAACTAAATGGAGGCAATTGGGTACGACCATTAAAGGAGAATTTACCCATTTTACGATAAAATTCAAATGTTGATGATGGCGATGAGGAGGACGACGACGACGTTGACGATGATGACATGGAAACGGATGTCATTGCATCAGCGCCAAAGTCATCGCCATTATTATTGTTTTCGTAACGCAGTGTTCGGGGCGGTGTATTCGTGAGCAATGTTAAGATTTGTGATTGTGATGAGAATGTGGTCAAGGTGAGGAGAGAGCAGGGAGAGTTCTTTGTTAAATCAATTAGGATATGCGTTTCTTTAAGCTCATGCTTGGGTTTAGTCAAAGCACGATTAGAAGATTCTCTCAAACCATTACGGTCATCATCATGTCCAGCCAAGGCTTGGAGCTCTTGTTGTTCGTGTGAATGATGGTTAGTGATGGTGGAATGATTGTGGTGATGTGGTCCTTGATGTTTTTGAAAATGTTCGCCAATTAAAGCTTCATAAGCTTCTTCTATCTCAGAAGCTGTTAAAGCTTGTACCGTGTAGTAGTGAATTTGTGGTGGTAGTGGTGGCAGTGATGATGATTGTGATGGTGCTTTGATTAAACTTCAGAGTTGGCAAACCATAAAATCATAATGAAAGCAATGGCGTTCAGAACAGATAATTATAATAATAATAATGTTGGTGGTGGTGGTGGTGGTGTTGTTGTTTGGTGATGATGATGATGATAATGGAGAGATGGAAAATGTTAAGGATTGTGTTTGTATGAGTAATGTTTGGTAAGGTTTTAAAATTTATGTAGGCTTTTTTCAATGATAATAATAATAAATAATAAGTAATAAATAATAAATAATATACAAACCTATTTGTTTCGGGATAACCAGGATCATCAACGGAGCAGGAGAAGGTCACACTCTTCTTTTTAACAGCAACTGTGGGATAGTGAGTTAAAGTGGCTGGGCCCGGCTCGTAGAGGACCTACAGGAGAAGAGAATAAATATAAAATTACGTTTTCAGAAATTTGTAATACTTAAAATATTTTTAGAAAAATTAGTTCTATAGACTTTCCCACAGAAAGTGTCTTAGTTTTTCGTTTATTTATATAATTTTTCTTTAAAATTTGCAAATTAAAGAGAATTTCCGAGAAATGTTTTATTTATAACAAATTTAGAACTGTGTTTATCATTTAAATTCAATTATGTTATTATTGGAGTAATATTAAATAAAATATTTTTATTTATAAAACCATTCGATGAATAAGAAAATTTCTAGAGTTTTTAATTATTATATATAAAAGTTGAAATAAAATATAAATAAAGTGTTTAAAAAATAGAAATGTATTAACAAAATATAGACCAAATATAAGAGTAAAAAATTGCACAAATAAATTATTTTTGTTTTTGGAAAAACGAACTTTGTTTAAATTAAAGTGGCCTAAAATCCTCATTTTTTAAACTGTAACAAATTTTCGATAAATATATGAAATAAGAAATTTTACATAATTGAAGATCTTCTTAAACAAAATTTAGGTATATTATTTGTAAAATATTTCTCATAAAAAATATTTACATTTCTTAGAATTTTTTGTTTTTTTTTATAAATGCTTTGATTTTATATCGAATTTATTGAATTTTTTATTTCATTTCAAAATTTTTAAGAATCTTTCTATAATGACAAAGAATTTTTTATAAAAAATCAAATTTATAAATAACAAGTTCTATAAATATAACATGCCGAAGAAAATTTTCTATAAATAAACCATGTCGATGAACATTTTATATAAATAAAAATATCAAAAAAATTCTATAAATCGAAAATTTTTCTATAATGAATGAAAATTTTTAAAGAAATTTTTTATAATTAAAAAGTTTAAAACAATTTCTATGAATTATAATAGAAGTTTTCTATAAATAAAAAGGTTTAAGTATTTTTATATTTTATTTTTCTATAAAATTTTCTGTAAGTAATACAATTCTAAGAAATGTTCTCATAATTAATTGGTTTTAATAAAGTTTTCTCAAAATAAAAATTATCTAAAAAATTTTGTAGAAATACAAGTTATCTATGAATTTTTTATAAATACAAAATTTCTATAATAAAAAATTCAATAAAATTGTTAATAAAAAAAAATAAATGAAATTTTCAATAAATAAAAATTTCGATGAAATTTTCAACAAATAAAAAATGGCAATGAAATATGAAATAATAATTCAACGAAATTTTATATAAATAAAAAATTTCAATGAAAATTTCTATAAAAAAATGTCAATAAACACAAATTTCTTAAGAATAAAAATTCTAAAGAACTTCTTATGAATTAAAAACTTCTTATGAATTAACGATTTTTTTAGAGATTTTTTATAAGAATTTTTTAAATAAAAATTACAAGAAATTTAATATAAAAAATATTCAATAAATAAAAAATGCCAATGAAATATTTACTAATTAAAAAATTTCAATAAAATTTTCAATAAATAAAAAATGTTTAGAAATTTTCTATAAATACAAAATGTTTAGAAATTTTCTATAAATAAAAAAATTCAATGAAATATTTAACAATTAAAAAAAATTCAATGAAATTTTCAATAAATAAAAAATTTAGAAATTTGCCATAAATGAAAAATTTCAAGAAATTTTCTATAAATAAAAAATGTCAACAAATTTTTTATAATTAAAAAATTTCAAGAAATTTTTCATAAATAAAAAAATTCAGGAAATTTTCCATAATTAAAAATGTTAAATAAAAAATTTAAAGAAATTTTCTTTATGTCAATGTCAGGAAATTTTCTATAAATATAAAAATTCTACTTAATTTTCTATTAATTTAAAAATTTAACGGAATTTTCTATAAATATAAAAATTCTATAAATATAAAAATTTTACGGAATTTTTTATAAATATAAATATTTTACTGAATTTTTCTATAGACAACAATTTTCAAGAAATTTTCTATAAATAAAAAATTTGCTATATATAAAAAATTTTAAGAAATTTTCTATAAATAAAAAAATTCAAGAAATTTTCTAGAAATAAAAACTTCAAGAAATTTTCTATGAATAAAAAATTTTAAGAAATTTTCTATAATAAAAAATTTTAGGAATTTTTTTTAAATACAAAATTTTAAGAAATTTTCTATAAATAAAAAATTTCAAGATATTATCTATAAATAAAAAATTTCAAGAAATTTTCTATAAATATACAATTTTAAGAAATTTTCTATAAATAAAAAATTTTAAGAAATTTTCTATAAATGAAAGATTTTAAGAAATTTTCTATAAATGAAAAATTTCAAGAAATTTTCTATGAATAAAAAATTTCAAGAAATTTTCTATAAATAAAAAAGTTTAAAAATTTTTCTGTGAATAAAAAATTTCAAGAAATTTTCCGTAAATAAAAAATTTCAAGAAATTTTCTTTAAAAAAAAATATTTCAAGAAATTTTCCGTAAATAAGAAATTTCAAGAAATGTTCCTTGAAAAAATATTAAAAAATGTTGTATAAATAAAAAATTTCAAGAAATGTTCTGTAAATAAAAAATTTTAGGAAATTTTCTTTAAATAAAAAATTTTCTATAAACATAAAAATTCTACTTAATTTTCTATAAATATAAAAATGCAACGGAATTTTCTATAAATATAAATATTCTACGAAATTTTCTATAATATAAAAATTTTACGTAATTTTTTATAAATATAAATATTTTACGGAATTTTCTATAGACAAAAATTTTCAAGAAGTTTTCTATAAATAAAAAAAATTTAAGAAATTTTCTATAACTAAAAATTTTAAGAAATTTTCTATAAATAACAAATTTCAAGAAATTTTCTATAAATAAAAATATGCAAGAAATTTTCTATAAATAAAAAATGCAAGAAATGTTCTAGAAATAAACACTTCAAGAAATTTTTTATAATAAAAAATTTTAAAAAATTTTAAGAAATATTCTATAAATAAAGAATTTTAAGAAATTTTCTATAAATAAAAAATTTCAAGAAATTTTCTATAAATAAAAAATTTCAAGAAATTTTCTATAAATAAAAAATTTCAAGAAATATAAACCTAAAAATTCTACTTAATTTTCTATAAATATAAAAATTCAACGGAATTTTCTATAAATATAAATATTCTACGAAATTTTCTACAATATAAAAATTTTACGTAATTTTTTATAAATATAAATATTTTACGGAATTTTCTATAGACAAAAATTTTCAAGAAGTTTTCTATAAATAAAAAAAATTTAAGAAATTTTCTATAAATAACAAATTTCAATAAAAAAAATTTCAAGAAATTTTCTATAAATAAAAAATTTAAAGAAATTTTCTATAAATAAAAAATGCAAGAAATTTTCTAGAAATAAACACTTCAAGAAATTTTTTATAATAAAAAATTTTAAAAAATTTTAAGAAATTTTCTATAAACAAAAAAAATCAAGAAATTTTCTATAAATAAAAAATTTCAAGAAATTTTCTATAAATAAAAAATTTCAAGAAATTTTCTATAAATAAAAAATTTCAAGAAATTTTCTATAAATAAAAAATTTCAAGAAATTTTCTATTAATAAACAATTTTCTGCAAATAAAAATATTAAAATATTTTCTCTAAATAAAAAATTTCAAGAAATTTTCTACAAATAAAAAATTTCAAGAAATTTTCTGTAAATGAAAAATTTGAATTTCAATTTTATAATTTATATTTTCAGGAATTTTTTATTTATAGAAAACTTAAATTTTTTTCTTGAGAATGTCTTTTTCCATAGAACATTTCATGGATATTTTTTAGAAATTTTTTATGTGCAGACGGTTTCTAAAAAGGGTACATATTTATAGAAAATTTTCTTAGGATTTTTTATTCATAGAAATCCTCTAAGAAATTTTATTGAGATATATTTACTAATACCTACATGTGTGTATTTACAGAATATTTCTCATATTTTTTTTAGTTATAGAAAATCTCTTTTATAGTTTTTAAAATATCTCAAAATTTTTATTACTTATTTTTTATATTTATTATTTATTTATTAATAATACCAAAATTTATGGAAAATTTGTCAGAAATTTTTTGCATAAAGTAATTTGTAGAAAATCCCTTAGAAATTTGTTATATATTAAATTTTTTAGAATTACTTTCCAAGTTTTTTATTTATAGAAAATATAGTAGACCCTTTAATTCAAAGAAAATTATAACTTTAAAAAAATCCGTGATATGTTATATTTATTTGTCGATTGTTTTTATTTAGCTTTCTCCGCATTCCGATAAAAACATGTACATATTTTCTTAGAAATTCCTTATTTATAAAGAATTGCTTCCAATTTATTTATTTACAAAAAAATTCTGTGAATTGTTTGTTATAAAATTAACTTGAATTTTTTTGTTAGTGAAGCTTAAGAGTAGCCTTAAAATTATTTACTATATTTTAAACTAAATTCATATTTTACTTGAAAAACCCGCAATTTCTTATACAACATTATATTCTTGTCAATTCTCCCGTAACATAACATTCCAATAAAAATAGATTACTTACCAACAATTCCTTATCATCACTGCGCGGTCCCCAACCGGCATCATTATAGCCCTCACAGGAATAATTATAGAAAAAGCCACGTCCAATACTTTCCAATAGCAATTTACTGGGATCAATGTGACACAAATCCTCCTACAAATTTTGAAAATGGAACAAAAAAAGAAAATATACAGAAGAAAAAAAACACATGACTCTAAGCACACAAAAAAGGACCTGGAGGTCAGGAATAACAAACAAAAAAGCGCCACAAGGCACATAAAGGAAGGGGGAATAAAAGCCCAAAAAAAAACTTACTTTAGTCTCTTCGCAATCTGGCAGTTCCTTGAGCAATGTCGAATTGGCGTACCAACGCACTTTTGTCAATGTTGGGGGATTGGCGTCAATAATTTTACATATTAATGTGACATTGGCTTCCTCACTTTCCTTGACAGAATCCACGGGCGTCATCAGAACTTCGACAGTTGGAACATCTTTAAATAGAAAGAACATTTAATTTACTTAGCTTGTTGGTTGCACAAATTATTGTCACGTCCAACTTACATAAAACGTCCAAAGTGATTTGTTGTTCGGAGGTACCCTGGCCAGCTTCATTGGCCAACTCACAGGTGTAGTTGCCAATATCCTCCTTGACGGCATGACGAATGGACAGGGCCACATGCTCTGAGTTGCCACCCTTGTAATGATCGTTATCGCTAACATTAAGGCTTTTGCCATTGAGATACCTTTAAATAAAATAAAAAAGAAAGAAAAATCAATATTTTAAAAATTCATGAAACAAATTTGGTTATTCCCTAGAGTGGCAAGGAGTTTTTATTTTTGTTTTAATCAAGAAAAAATATTGTATACTTTAGGGCTTATAATTAATAAAAAATCAGTGCATACTTTTGGGCGTCCAAAAAATATGAACAGCTGCTCTTGCACACAATACGTCATGTTCTTGTGTTAATTAACACATTTGTTTATGGCTCTCTGTCCACCTCGACGTCGTCGGTGTCGTTTTCGTGTCTGCGGGTTTTTGTCAGTTTTGTTGTACTTTTTAACGAGCAAAAGTGAAAAAATTTTAATTTAAATTCTTTATTAAAAACCAAAAGGAAACGAGAGTGGTATGCAGCACAAAAAACCCTAACCACGGGGACTTACATCCTTTTTGCGAAAACACATAAACACACACACGCATTTACTCGCGTCCTGCCAATGCGTAGCAATAAATGCCTGGGCGGAAGGATACAAACTTCCTTTGGTTTGCAATTGTTTTCCGATGCCACTGCCTCACTAAATTTATATCAAGCCCCGCAACCAATACCTGGCCCAGAATGCAATGCAAATTGTATAATAATGACGTTGGCGAAAAAACGCATTCACGCACAAATATGCTCTGCCAACCAGCCATTGCCAGGTCAACATATTTGTTGTGGCATACTTATAGGCGCGTCGGCTATATGAACAACAACATCATCAGGTTTGTTTACAATATATGTACGACAAGTGTTGTTATATGAATGTCGGTGAGAGATAGTCAACTGGAGGTACGAATACGAGTATTAAAGGTGTGCATAAAAGGTAGTATTTTAAAGAAGTAGAAAATACATTTTGAAAATTTTCATTAAAAGAAATTTCCAAAAAATATTGAGGAAAAGTTGGCAATTCATAGAATATTTCTTGCACAACCTTAAAAAAAATTTCTATTTTAATATGTAAGTAACTAATCTGTCCAAAAAAAATATTTTCTAGTCGGTTTTTCCTTTTTTATTTGAGCCCATTTTTAGCCTTAGTTCGTACCATCGATTGTTACTTTCGATCCGCAGTACTCGTACGTGTAACTCGTAAAGCATTTTGTATTAAACTTTTACCACTCGTTTTTTATTACGCATTTTCTGGATGTAGTTGTTGTTGTTGTTGATTTTTCACAAATACAAACACATTCACATAAACTGTCAATGCTTTTTTCTCACATACACACAGCCACAAATTCCCAACGATTTCATTTAATACCCATGTTCAACAACTCAGCACACTTGCTTCATGGCAGCCCATGGAACAATTACAACAACAAGGATACTTGTCTACAGTTGCCAACTGGCTGGTAGCACACGATTCATATGTGGCGCTCGCTCATCACCATTACCAAACACAAACAAACGCAGGGATTCCTGTGCAGGAGTCGAGAACAGTGGGTATTTTGGGAATGTATGGAAATTAAATTGTGTTTGAAAATAACTTGAAAAATGCTCTGAACATCTTTGAAGAAATAATTTTTCAGCGATTTATGTCTTATCCCAATATTAGGCATTACCAAACACAAACAAACACAGGGATTCCTGTGCAGGAACCGAGAACAGTGGATATCTGGGGAATTTTTCGAAATGAAATTATATTTTGAATACAACTTGAAAAATACTCGGTATTAAGGTATCACTAGGTTTCTGAATATCTTTGAGGAAATAGTTTTTCAGCGATTTATGTCTTATCGCAATATTAGGCTCTAACTGTATGAAAAGCTTCCGTAGGGTTTTTTCATACAACGATGTGTTAATTGTATATCTCGGGAATATAACACTGTTCATTGATTTATACAATGTTACAATTATATAATTAGGAAAATAGCTTTCCACTCATATATATTTTATAATAATTTGTAGGTAATAAATGCACTAAAAGTGTACCACAAAAAATTGTAGGTCTTTTAAGGAGATTATTTTATGCTTCTTTGAAATGTTTTTGTTTTTGTGAAAGATTTTAATACAAATAAGGGCCTCTGCACGTCTATGGATAAATAGCTTTCTAGAGAAAAAGATTTGATTAGGAGTCAATGACAATAAAAAGCCTAAAAGTGTACCACAAAAATCTGTGTAGGGCTTTTAATTTTAATTATATGATTTTGCACATCGTTAAAAATAAATTCTGAACAGGCATTTTAATATATTTATATAAACCTGCACCTCCTTGGGCCTATAGCTTCCTAGTAAATTGTATTTTATTAAAATTTCGGGGCACTAAAAATTCTAAAAATGTACTACAAAAATCTGTATACCGACATGATATATGCATAAGTAACTCTGGACAATATCTTCAACGTTATGATCACTTTCTGCACATCTTTCTGCAAAAATCGTCCTACGGTGTATATTATATAATAATTACATATCACTATGAATCCTAAAAGTGTACCACAAAAAATCGCAGGCATTTTTAACTTAAGGAGATTATATTGTGGTTCTTTACATGCCTCTGCTCCTCTATGGATAAATAGCTTTACAGTAAAGAATACCCGACCAAATTTCGATTACAATAAAAAGCCTAAAAGTGTACCACAAAAATCTTTGCAGGGCTTTTAAGTATAATTAAATGATTTTTTACATTGTTGAAAATAAATTCTGTTACAATTTTAATAAACGTACATAAAACGGCCTCCATGTAAATAAAATCCCAGATGCAATGCGGAGTATTAAAGTTCACCGCGATACAATCGCAAAAAAAATTGTAAACTTCTCCGAGCCCCTGTAATCTGCTTGAAATTGTTTTTTTTATCACAATTTTGTTGGTAGCTCGATATTAACATGCGATACATCTCTGCGTAGGCCTCGACGAGTACTACATTTGCTCTCACATATGTCTGATGTACAATGTCATTTTCTAATCAAGACTTCACCCACAGCTGTTTCTACATCTAAAATTTAAAAAAAATGTTGATGGGATTAAAGCCCTTTAAAAAACATGAACATTTTGCTTTGGATGTTTAAAGTTTAATGCTAAAACAAGAAAGTTACATATGACAATATGTATTGAATATTATGGCTGCAAATATAATGTATTTACAGCTATAATAAAAATACGTTTCCATGTTGTTTGCATTATTATTCGAAAATATTGCGCAAAAGGACACGCTCCTTGAACGGCGTTTGTTCTCTCTGTTGGTATTTCTCTACGTAGCATTTTTGTTTTTGAATAAAACTGTGTACACCCAAAGCAAAATGTTTATGGTTTTTAAATGACTTTAATCCCATAGAAAAACAAATACATTTTAGGGGTAGAAACTGAAGGGTTCATTAGAAAATGAAATTGCAGATTAGTGACATATATGAGTAGTACTTGAAAAAAGAGATGTATCGATAGTTAAGATTGAGCTACAAACCGAAACATTACGATAAAAACACGATTTTGGGTCGATTTCGCTTTTAATATTTCGTATCGCATTTGGGAATTTTTTTGTTACCCGGTCTAATATATATATAACTCTGCACCTCCTTGGATATATAGCTTGCTGGTAGAGCATATTTTATTACTATTTCAGAGCACTAAAAATCCTAAACGTGTACCACAAACATCTATGCCGGTCTTTTTAGTAAGACGACCTGATCCCACAACATATTTTTAGAAGTAACTCTGAGCAATGTCTTCAACATTACGATCACACTCTGTACATCTTTGTAAAAACAGCTTTCTTCCGATGTATATTATAGCAGAATTTCATTACACTGTGAATCCTAAAAGTGTACCACAAAAAATCGAAAGTCTTTTAATGAAACGAAATTATTTTGTACTTCCTTGACAAAAATGTTTGTGCAAGATTTTCGTACAGGTACATGCGTCGGCATATCTATGGATAAATATCTTTTCGGAGAAGAATATTTAATTGGAATTCGATTAAAATAAAAATCCTAAAAGTGTCCCACAAAAATCTGTGCAGTCCTTTAAATGAGGATGTACTTTTCAAAAAATAAAACTGTGCGAAATCTGTATGACTAATCATGACGTCTTTAATAATGCATCAAAATTTCGGGTTAAATACATAGGGACATAGTATTTTCTCAAATTGAGCAGAAACACAAAAAGTGGAATAGTAAATTTTTGAGAAGTACCTCCTCAAATATAATCATATGATTTTGCACATTGTTGAAACTAAATACTGATCTACGATTTTAATACATGTATATAATTCTGCATCTCCTTGGGCATTTAGCTTTATATAAAGGTATGGTTCATTACAATTTCGGGCCACTAAAAATCTTTAAAGTGTACCACAAAAATATTGTAGGTCTTTTTAGTATGATGACATGATTCTAAGTCATCTTTGTAAAATAAATTCTGAGCAATATCTTCAACATAATTATAACATTCTGCACATCTTTTTGAAAAATCTTTCCCTTGATGTATATCATATCAGAAAATCATTATACTATGAATCCTAAAAGTATACCACAAAAAAATTCGCAGGTCAGGTATGACAACATGATTCTACGCCATCTGTGCAAATGAAAGTTGAGCATAATGATAATATTCTGGAAAAAGCTCTTCCGCAATGTACATATTATCGCAATTTCATTAACCTAATAATCCTAAAGGTGTACCACAAAAAATTCGTAGTTCTTTTAAATATAACGAAATTATTTTGGGCTTCTTTGAAAAAATTGTTAAGCTAAATTTTAATACAAACAAATACTCTTCACTTCTATGGATAAATAGCTTTCCAGAGAAGAATATTTATTTAGAAGTCGAGGACAACAAAAATCCTAAAAGTGTACCACAAAAATCTGCGCAGGGCTTTTAAATACAATTATTTGATTGGGCGCATTGTTAAATAAAATTCTGATCTACGATTTAAATACATGTATACAATTCTGCACCTGCTTGGGGATATAGCTTTCTTTAATTATATTTCATTGCAATTTCAGGGTACTAAAAATCCTAAAAGTACACCACAAAAATTTGTGTAGTGCTTTTAGTATGACGAAATGATTCTACGCCATCTTTGTAGAAGTAACTCTGAGTAATGTCTTCTGCATAATGATAATATTCTGCACATGTTTGTGAAAAAGGCTTTGTTCGATGTATATAATGGCACAATTTCCGGACTCTAAGAATCCTGAAAGTGTACCACAAAAATCGTAGGTCTGTTAAATATAACGAAATGATTTTGTACTTCTAGGAAAACAAAGTTTTTGCAATTTTGTTTGATATAAGTTATGATACTGCACCTTATTAGTCAAATATTTAAAATGGAATGCCATAAAATTCGAAAAATTAATGCAATAATATCGTTCTGAATTTCTGTGAAATGTTCTTTTCCGCTTCTTAAACTTCTTAAAGGTGTACCGCAAAAATCAGTCTCTTATAAACTCGTTAGGTATACGAATTAAATATATACTCGTACAAATGTTAACCGAAATATTTTGCTGCGACCCCACTGTTCTTTGGCCATGGTGAGGCAAATTGTGAATGTTATAAATCCGGTCTGGTTGATTGTATGAGTGTAATTAATTTTAATTATCGCAATGCAATAAGCCGAATTGCTCGTAAGTTAATGACCTCACACCATATTTACACACATACAAACACACATTGTACAACAAACAAACACACACATTGGTCAGCATGTATTTGTGTTCACTTAAAGTCCTGCACTTGGAGGAAGTAGAGATCTATGTTTGGGTTGGAGTATTTTATGATTTTCGTGGATAGCGCAGAATGAAGCCAAGGAGTCCGCTAGCCAGCCAGCCAGCCAACCAAACAGTCAGCCAACCAACCATTGCAATCTCATTACAATCGAATTTTATTGTAATTTTTTTATGGTATTTTTCGCTTCTGTTGCCTTATTTTTGGTTTTTTGGCCAGGAAATGTAGACCAACACTGCCGCTGTCGCCCACCCGTAAAAGTCATTTTCATTTGCAGGGAAATGCGTGGTGTTTTTGGTTGGTTTTTTTTTGTTGCCACTCCCGGGGCTTAAATGTACGGGATGTAGGTTTAATAGCAAACGGAAAAGTATTAAAAATATTTTTGCTTTTTTCCTGGTTACCCCCCATTTCTCTCTCTCCATTTCACTTTAGCCTTTGTTTTACTTGTTGGCTCCCCCAAACACCAAAAAGTATACTTCAATTTTAATAGTATTATTATGTATTGCCATTAAATGTATTAAGATAATGGTTCTACAGTCAGGAACCAACTATGTATATATGGCAAAGCAACTTGAACGACTGACTACATACATTTATGTTCTGGCATTCTGGCTGCTGCCATTTGGCTTTAGACCATTGTTATTGGCCTCGTTAGTGGAAATGGCAGTACGTAGTACGCTCAACAACAACTCGCAGCAACTTGCAATGAATGCGTTGTACGAGCGAGTAATGCCCCATAATTATTGTTTAATTTTTATTTCAATAAAGGTCACCCGGATTTTTATTGAAAAGTTATGCTTTGCTTCGAGTCGAGTCGAAGGAAAGGGCATATATAAAAAGCATTTGCCATTTGGATACAATGGGAACTGGAGAGGTTATAATTAAGCAACAAAGTGTTTAGTACACATTAAAGAGAGAAATAATGATTGTTTGGTTAACAATGTAAGTTCAGTTGTAAAATTGTTAAGGACATTATAGTTGGCTGTAATGACGGTTAAATGGTAGAAATAAGAAAAATAAAACAGCAAAATCCCGCTGTGACTGAAATTGCCGAAACGATTATGATTGCAGATAATCGTTAAGGGATATATGGTTTATTTGTGAAATTTGCTTATTAAGTACATGAGAAAATTAAAGTCTTAAGCACAACAAAATATTGTGTTGCAAATTGTTTTTGAATTATCTAAAAATGGGACTGTTAAGGAACTTATCATGAACTCAAATTTGAACCAGGAAATATTTTAAAAGTAGCAATCGTGATATGACAGAACTTATTGCAGAATTTCGCCATTTAAATATTTTTTTTAATTTGAAAAATTCGATTGATGTTTTTAGGGATCAATCAAAATATAAAATCAAATCATACATTTAGGAAAAAGTCAAAAAGATGTTTGAATTTTCATAGAAAAAATTTAAAAAAAAATATGAAAAATTTAAGAATTTTCGATAGGAAAATTTTAAGATTATTATGTTAAAATATTTTTAAAAAAATATTACTAAGCCGCAATTCAAAGTAATTATATTTAACTAAATTACGTTAAATAGCCATAATTTCTTGATAATAATATTTGCCTAAAATTATGCTACACATGTGTTGCAGTACCTTTTGCAAATACATCTCATGGTTTTTTTAATGTGGCTTCTTAATTTACGCTGAAGAAATATTGTTGAAATTAATAATATAGAATTTTATTCAAACAATCATTTTGGGTAATAAACAAAAAATTAAAAAGACTTTAAAATACTAAATTTTTAATCGAAGTATTTTTACAGATAGTTTAAAATTAAAGTTTTCCTATGAAAAATTCTTCAATTTTTCCTATGAAAAATTCTTCAATTTTTCCTATGAAAAATTCTTCAATTTTTCCTATGAAAAATTCTTCAATTTTTCATAGGAAAAATTCTTCAATTTTTCCTATGAAAAATTCTTCAATTTTTCCTATGAAAAATTCTTCAATTTTTCCTATGAAAAATTCTTCAATTTTTCCTATGAAAAATTCTTCAATTTTTCCTATGAAAAATTCTTCAATTTTTCCTATGAAAAATTCTTCAATTTTTCCTATGAAAAATTCTTCAATTTTTCCTATGAAAAATTCTTCAATTTTTCCTATGAAAAATTCTTCAATTTTTCCTATGAAAAATTCTTCAATTTTTCCTATGAAAAATTCTTCAATTTTTCCTATGAAAAATTCTTCAATTTTTCCTATGAAAAATTCTTCAATTTTTCCTATGAAAAATTCTTCAATTTTTCCTATGAAAAATTCTTCAATTTTTCCTATAAAAAATTCGTAAATTTTTCCTATAAAAAATTCGTAAATTTTTCCAATTTTTCCTATGAAAAATTCTTAAATTTTTCCTATGATAAATGCTTAAATTTTTCCTATGAAAAATTCTTTAATTTTTCCTATGAAAAATTCTTTACTTTTTCCTATGAAAAATTCTTCAATTTTTTCTATGAAAAATTCTTCAATTTTTCCTATGAAAAATTCTTCACTTTTTCCTATGAAAAATTCTTCACTTTTTCCTATGAAAAATTCTTCACTTTTTCCTATGAAAAATTCTTCACTTTTTCCTATGAAAAATTCTTCACTTTTTCCTATGAAAAATTCTTCACTTTTTCCTATGAAAAATTCTTCACTTTTTCCTATGAAAAATTCTTAAATTTTTCCTTGATAAATTCTTAAATTTTTCCTATGAAAAATTCTTAAATTTTTCCTATGAAAAGTTCTTACACTTTTCCTATGAAAAGTTCTTACACTTTTCCTATGAAAATTTCTTAAATTTTTCCTATGAAAAACTTAAATTTTTCCTATGAAAAATTCTTATATTTTTCCTATGAAAAATTCTTAAATTTTTCCCAGAAAAATTCTTAAATATTTCATAGGAAAATTTTAAGAATTTAAATTTTTATTTGAAATATTTTTACAGATAGTTTTAAATTGTCCTTATAAAATGATTTTTAAAAAATTCATTATCCTCTGTAAATTATTGACTTATGTTCCTATGAAAAATTTTTCAATTTTTTCCTATGAAAAATTCTTAAATTTTTTCTATGAAAAATTCTTCAATTTTTCCTATGAAAAATTCTTCAATTTTTCCTATGAAAAATTCTTCAATTTTTCCTATGAAAAATTCTTCAATTTTTCCTATGAAAAATTCTTCAATTTTTCCTATGAAAAATTCTTCAATTTTTCCTATGAAACATTCTTCAATTTTTCCTATGAAAAATTCTTCAATTTTTCCTATGAAAAATTCTTCAATTTGTCCTATGAAAAATTCTTCAATTTTTCCTAAGAAAAATTCTTCAATTTTTCCTATGAAAAATTCTTCAATTTTTCCTATGAAAAATTCTTCAATTTTTCCTATGAAAAATTCCTAAATTTTTCCTATGAAAAATTCTTCAATGTTTCCTATGAAAAAATCATCAATATTTCCTATGAAAATTCTCCAATATTTCCTATGAATAATTCATCAATTTTCCAAAAAATGCTTTAATTTAAGAATTTTTCAAATGAAAAATTTATAAATTTTTCGATTGTAAAATTCATAAATTTTTCAATTGTAAAATTCTTCAATTCATAAATTTTTCATAGGAAATTAAAGAATTTTTCATAGGATATATTGAAGAATTTGTTATTGGAAAAATTGAAGACTTTGTCATAGGAAAAATTTAAGAATTTTCCATAGGAAGAATTTTTCAAGATATTATTTATAATTTTTAATAGGATTTTTTTTTAAATTTTGTGAGTCTATATTGGTTTGTTTGTTATTTTGTTAATATAATTATATTTAAAAGGAAAAATGTCACTTAGACCCATTTTTGTATTTATTCTATTTTTAATTTCAACTAGCTGGACCCGGTCCACTTTTTTGCCCCAGATTGAGATTTCGGATCCCGTCCATTTTTGAACCAATCCTGCCACCAAAGCCATATACATAAAATAACAGCACTCTCGCTAACAAATTTTGCATGATTTATCAATTTCAAAATGTGGCTTGTACATTGGCGGGGCTTCGCCCCAATTTTGAACTGATCACGTAGACTGCCACCAGATACATATAAATAGAATTACAGTACTATCACTACTAAATTGTGCAAGATAGTTCAAATTTCGTTGATATGGGCGGGGCCACGTCCATTCGTCCTATTCCGCCCATTTTTGGACCAATCACGCCCACTACATCGCAAAACTACAATACATCGAAAATTCAAGTACCCTATTTTCACCACCCGCCACACATGTACAGTCTGTGAAAATTTCAAGAAGATCGCTCCAGCCGTTTAGACGCCTATACGGTACAAAGAAACAGACCCACAAACAAACACACATTCTTCTTTATATATGTACATATATAGATAACTTATAAAGTTTTTGTTTGTAGTAGAAAATAATGCACAGACTTAGCTTTCTTTTATTTCGTAAATTGTACCATTTTAGTAAATTTACGATGATTTGAAACCTTCATTGAAAATATAAATTCATTAAGAAGCAAAAAATATGTACGCACATTTTTAAATATTCGCCTATACATATACAATATGAATGCAACTGAAAGAAGTATATGAATGAACATCAGAGCAGTGTTTAACCACGAAATCAACCAGAACCAACTGTCACATAGCTTTTATGCACGGTCGTTGGATAGAATCTTATGCCGCCTTTTAAATACAAAGATATAAGTATGTACAGGAAAAAACATTCGTAGAAAAAGAGTTGTGGAAAAAATAGACTAAACATTGCGAAAAATTAAAATTCGCTTAAGGATGTAAATCTAGCAAATTTTTGTTGCTTCGTTTACAGAATAATTCGTTGTTTCTTTTATTTATAGGATTTTCATTTGGAAGAAAAAAATGGCTGTACCTCCCTAATAATTTCGCACAGAAACTAGGCTCCTATTACCACAACTATTTTATAGTGCAATGAGCATACAATATGTGTGGTGGGCTTAACATGCACAATCTGGCAAACCCTTGCTTGCTCTCCCCCTCTCAAAATGCGGTAGTGACAAAAAACAGCCAAGAAGGATACAAACTGGTGACATTCCGAAAAGAGAGAAAAACAGAAGGAAGTGAAATGGTTAAGGCCTACGCTTAAATGTAAATTGTTGTACCATTTTAATTTTACGTTTCGCTGGCATTGTAAGTGCAGTTCAGAACCATACGGCGGGTAGAGGAGGTGCACTGCATTTCGCACATTCCTAGCAAGAGCTTACGCACACTTACACATGCAAAAATGTTACGCAAAACTACAATATGTATATGCCACAGAGGGAGAGTGGGAGAAGGCGCCAGAGGGAAACACTTGCATACGACAACGACACCAAAATACTTGGCATATTTTAAGGCTGAGCTTGAGAATGAGTGAGTGAATGAATGACAGAGAGAAGGACGGGCAGACAGACAGACAGACTGACTGACTGACTGAGTGAGTGAGGTTGCATGGAATTGGGAAGTGCAAGTAAATGAGTGTGGGCGGGTGGGTGATGGTTTTCATATAATAGCAGTGTGTGTGTGTGTTTGTGTGCGTGGAAATGACAAATACTTCAAAACAAAAAGTGACATATAAGTTATACAAACACACATTCTCTCTCTGTCTGTCGCTCAGTATCCCTTCTCCTGTACTTTTGGCTTTACTTATTTATACGCAATGTATGAGTGTTCGCTCTGCCTGTGAGAGTGTGTTTTGTTTTCCAACAGATAAGACTACATCATTTTGCATATATGTATACGTAATGCTGTGCACTTGTATGAATGAGGGTGTCTCAGTGTGCGTGTGTGTTTGCATCTTTCATGCATATGTATTTATTTTTCATTATAGAAGTTTGTATCCTCTTCAGTTTTTTTCTTCTTTCTTTTTCTCGGTACATGGTTAAGGAATGGCATAACACAATTTTTCAAGTATCTCTTGAAGGATATGGCATGCATATGTATGTATGTGTGCGCATACGTGTGGGTGCATGTGCGGATGTTGGAGGTAGGTCAGGAAATTGAGGAATCATAAAATTTAAGTGGAAAAACGAGTTTTACTTAAATGTTTCCATTTACATTTTCTTTGAATTTTTGTAATCCTAATTATGCAAAATTTCTTGAGTAATTTATTTCCCTAAAAATCTGTAATAATTCTTCACTTCGAAAGGAACAATTGACAAGTTTTATATTTCCATTATACCAAATTAGTTCTCTATGAAAAAAAATATTCTAAAAATATGCTAAATTTTTATAGATTTTGCTATTATATAGGTGGAGAGTAATGCGCTTTAATTCTCCTCTTTTGGGAAACATTAAGACGAATTTAACTTTTCCATTCCATATTTCCATGTTCTTTTGGCTTTTGAAATCCAAATTGTATAACATTTGTAGAATAATTAATTTCCCTAACAATGAGCTTCAATTATCTTTGAAAAAAATATCCTAAAATTCTGCTTCACTTTTTTCAAGAAGTATTTCTTAATTACCACATATTGTGGCATAACTTGAGAACCGAATTGGTTCAGGAAAGTCAACATTATGTAGCCTTCAATACAATTTCTTACAATACAATTTCTATCTACACAGCTCTTTCGACGATATCTTACAAAATGTTGCGAAAAAATCATATTTTTTGAGGAAGTTTGTAAATAAAAGCCTCATACAAAATCTAAAAACCCATATATATTTTTATAAATAAGAATATTATAAAATTTGCGATAAATTTTATAAATTTATCGCAAAGTATGATCGGAAATTAATAAAATGAGACCATTCCGAAGAAAATCGATGCATAATTTAAAAAGTAGTAGCGAGGAAACCAATCACTTCTCTTGAAATTCTAAAACTTTCTCTCATTTCTACAAAAACAAACTTTGAAAAAAATTATTTTTTCCTTTATAAGTAAAAAAAGAAATTAAAATTTGACTCTCGTCTTGATTTTTCCCTTTATAAGTAATAAAAAAGAAACCAAAATTTGTCACTTAGAAGTCAGACCCAAAAATTGTGTCGAACGGTGTTGCCATTCTATAGTTGTTGCCATTCTATATTTCCATTTTCTAAATTATATTTTTTATCTAAATTATACACAAATTCCTGCATAATTAAATCCCCTAAAAAAGCGCTATAATTCTCCTTGAAAAATACCTAAAATTATGCTACATTTCTACAAGAATTTTTTCTTAAAATCTATTATTGATGGAAATTTGCCATACGGTGCTATAATTCTCCTCTTAAGACGAGTTTTAATTTTCCCTTTCATATTCCTGTTTTCTTTGATTTTTTTAAATGCAAATTGTAGAAAATTGTTTTAAGAATTAATTTCCCTATGGGCTAATTTAATAAGTAATTTCTCTGTCAAAAACGTCCTAAAATTATGCAAACATTTTCGAAAATTATTTATTAAAGCCTTTTGTTATAGATAGAAAATTGCTATAATGCGCTATAACTCTGCTCATCTGGGGAACATTAAGACAAGTTTTACTTTTTCCATATTTTCATTTTCTTTGTTTGTGTAATACAAATTGTACAAAGTTTCTTACATAATTAATTTCCCCGAAAATGGGCTATGATTCCCTCTGCAAAAGATATGCCCAAGTTATACTAAACTTTTCTCAAGAAGTGTTTCTTAAAGCCTATTATTACAGGTGGAAGATTGCTATAATGTGATATAATTATCCGTTTCGTAGTAACATCAATACGAGTTTTACTTTTACATTTCACATAGACATTTTTTTTAAATTTTTTAGTTTAAATTTTAAAAAATTTCTTGAATTATTAATTTCCCTGAAAATAGGCTATGATTCTCTTCGACAAAAGCGTCCTATAATTATGCAAAATTATTTATTAAAATCTCTTGTTATATTGATATAATTGCCCTTCTCTGGGGAACATTAAAACGATTTTTTTCTTTTTCATTCCATATTCCCATTTTTTGTTTGTTTTATTTATTTATTTATATGAATTAAAATACAAAGTACATTTATATTCTAATTTTAAGGCCCAGGGAAATGCCGGGTTACAGAGACCGCATGGCTAAATGTTTGCAGCGACAGACCAGAGCTTCTGGCGGGAATCGAACCCACGACCCCCAAACTCATAGGCGAGTACGCTACCAACTCACCTACTAGGGCGCTCTTGTTTGTTGTTTTAATCTAAATTGTACAACATTTCTTAAATAATTAATTTCCCTAAAAATGAGCTATAGTTCCCTTTGAAAAAAAAACATAAAGCCATTATTTTAGGTGAAAAGTTGCTATAATTCTCATCTTCTGGTTAACAATAAGGCGGGTTTTACTTTTTTCATTCCATTAACCATTTCCCTCGAACCCACCCTCGTTTGACAGTGCTTAAATGTGCAGAAACTTTTACTTCCTGTAAAATTTAAGATAAATAAAAACAAATCTTAATATACTCGTATGTAACAATTTTTGTTCTATCATTAGTAAGGAACCAGGCAACAGCAGTTGGAGGACACCCAGAGAGAAAAGGGAGGAGGAAGTGCAGCGTAAGGACAGGAACACATGGAACGCGCACAGGGCACAAGCGCCAACTCATGGTGATGACTTTAGTTTACAATCTTCCATAATTAAGACTAAAGAATACTTAAGAGTTTTCCTCTTGCCTTCTTCCTTTTCACTTTGTAAGTTTGGCAAAGAACGTTCCGCACAACTAGACAGAGAGACGGACAGACAGACAGGCAGGCAGAGAGACATATTTGTGTCAAATATTTTATTATGGCATGATGTTGCATGCAACAACATTAGACTAACGGCAATTGAGAATGGCACACATCTGCATCCGGCAACCACCAGCAGTAACAGCAAGCAGCATCAGCAGACTCAAGTCTATGTTGTGAGCGAGAAGTTCCAAATCTTGGCGGAGACATTTTGATGGAAATGCTAAGATTTTCCGTTGAGAAAAGGGTTTTTTCGTGTAGCTTTTGTCTCTTTTTTACATATGAGGATTTGTGTTGGCCCAAAAAGTAAAGAGAGGCATTATCATCATCCGCCACCATTGCCATTCGTCACTTGAACCCGAAACTGTTCCATCTTTGTCAACAGCTGATGATAAATGGATATGGGCTTTGTCTGGGAGAGGGTGTCAAAGGGAGGAGGTGAATGTGTTCATTTAAAGTAAATTTTCATTTATCTGTCTTTTCTTCATTTTTTGAGAGGGGGCAAGCAAATGTGTTCTCTCTTCTTCCTCTGTTGCTATAGTCAAAGAATTCAATTTTCTTAAGAATTTCCGAAAATGTTGTCAATTTGAGGTGGTGATTGTGGTTGTGGTGCTGGCTAAAGTGGTGTGTGTGTGTGTTTGTCTCTGTTGCCGCTCTGGTAGTTACTGTTGCTTTTGTTGCTGCTACCGCCTGCAATGTGCCACATGCTTTTGTGGCATTTTCAATTAGTGTGCATATGACTGCCGTTTGCCGTTAGCTTTTGCAGGAGCAAAAACAAAAAAAACGAAAGACTTGTTAAGAATCTAACGTTGTTCACACATAAGTGACACAATGCCAAGAATACAACAACAACAGCAAGAACAACAACAAAACTGCATTTCTTATCAATGTAATTTTTTTTTTGGTTCACTTTTAGTTCTTTCAATTCCCTTATTTTGGAGAGATTCTTTCTTTCTGCCTTTTTTACAACTTCCTGTTTGAGAGACAGTAGAAGAAGATAATAAATGTATTTTGTTTTAGGAAACGAGAAATGTTTAATTAAACTTTGAAGACAAAGCAAGGAAGATGCCTAAGAAATTTTAGTTCATTCATAAAGAAAATTTAAGGTACGTGGTAACGCATATAAAACAAAGAGTTTGTTTAAATTTTCGGAAAATTCTTTACAAAGATCTGAAATAATATTCTCGTAAACTTTCAATTAGAACAAAAAGCTCTGTTTAATAGTATTAAATAAATTAAACATAAAAAAGAAGCATACCTCGTAGGAAAATATTTGCATGAGATATAATGTGGCCTACTTTCAGGAAAATTTTAACAGAAATAAAATTATTCACAATTAATTGTCTGGTTTATATGTGAGACAAGAAAATAGATAAAATTTAGCAAATACACTGCATATTTATAGGGTTTTTTTTCGAAAAAGTATACTACATAATTTATTAGATAAAAGCTCCCTGAAAATATGATCTTATTGTCTTGAAAAAAAATTGTTTACATTTTTTGTTCATAAGTTTAATGAATTTACTTAGAGTCTATCAATCTGTAGCCTACTTTTGGGCAGAGTTTTGCATGAGCTATGCTGTTAGGAACGTTTGAATTTATTGAATTATTTGATTAAAATATTTGTGAAAAAAAATTTCCCAATATGCAGGAAAATTTAATTCCAAAACTTATACTGCATTTCAGAAATACGCTCTTCCAAAGCATTGCGCATGTATGTCAACAATTATTAAAAAAACACGCTCAAAAGTATGCTTTGATTTTTTATAACAGTTTTCTTTGAAATTAATGTTTCCAAATAAAAATTAAAGCATATTTTGGAGCGGTTTTAAAAACTCATTTCGAACGAAAGCACTTGTTTACTTCCCCCCATCGGTTCCAATATTTCCACAATATCACGCTATTCATTCACATAGATTGCCATAAAACGCCACAATCTCCTACTCCCCCTCCGCCATCACCATCGACGGCTTTCATCATCAGTTTCCGTGACCATGGTAACATCGGTTAACTACCGCTTTGTATGAGTGTGTGTGTGTGTGTGTGTGCGAATACTGGGATGTTTAACGCATCATGTCATCGTGTGCTCCATATGAAATAGAGCAAATATGCACTTCAGTTCACATTGGAATCCAGGAAGCACCGGAACGGCAGAGCATTGCCCGAGTCTGGTCTGGGGGATTCAAAGCACTTGAATACGTTTTCAATGCGGTCGATGGCATTCTCACGCAAATAATTGTTAGTTTTGCATTGTCATCTATTTTGTGTACGTCTATCGGTCTAACTGTCTGTCTGTCTAAGCGTGTCTGTTTATGTTTGAACCATGTTATATTTGCTTTTAATTAGAATTTTCTATATTGCCTGAACAATGGCAAAAAGGGGAGCTGTGCGAAGCGTATTGGAACAACATTTGCTGCCAACTCTAGTTTAGTTATTAAACTGGAATGTACTCGTACTTAACATTTGGGAAATTCTTTAAATCAACTTTAAACGTACTCCATTTGATAATAATTTAAAAACTCCTCTGTATTTGAATTCTATAAATTTAGGAATCGGTACTTACCACACCACACTCTTTAAGGTAGCCGGATTGGCCACATAATCACAATAGAGTAGAACACTATCGCCAGTATTCACCGTGGCATTTAAAGGATTGACCGTGATCACTGGGGGATCTGTAATGAAAATAAAGAAAAAGAAACAAATTATTGTTTGAAAAATAGTTTTTTTCTTGTATTAAAAAGATGAAAGTTAATGATATAAACTTACAGAATACTTCCAAACCCAGCAAAGCTTGGAATGGTTTTTCGCCATTAATTTTGGTTACAATATTTTCCGCCTCACAACGGAATTCTTTGTCATTCTCAAAACGTGTGGCGTTGAAGAGTAGATCTGATTGGGTGTAAAAGGTGCCATCTGGTTGTTCAATCTAGGGATAAACAAAATATTTATAAAATTTCTATATATATTTAACAAATAACAAATTTTTTGAAAAATTTGTAACTTTAAATCTTTTTTTACCGCTTTTGTGCGAATTTCGGTTAAATCATTGTCCGCAGGATCGATGGTTTGTGTTGAATTCATCCAGGTCAAATTGACTGGAGGACGGGCTCCATATACCTTTAGCGGAAAGAAAAAAGTAACGGAAAATGTTAGGGAATAAACAACATTATATATAAAAATTATTGCAAAGTTCTAGGAGAAAAAATTAAAAAATTATTGCATATGTCCAGGAGTTACGACAGCAATATGTTTAATATGTAAATTGTTCAAAACAAATGGCTTCACTAACTAGTGAAATAGAATAGTTCAGTAAGTTCGTACATTTAGGAAACTGTTGCCTATATCTAGAGAGCAAATAGGCTCAAATACCTCATCATATTTTTAAGCTTCTTTATGAAGAAAATAAGCATGATGTTCTATGTATAAATTATTATATGTATACATAATATCCATCGGAGATTTTATTTATAAAAAATTATAATTAAAATTTCGTTAATATTTCAGGCGAATTATAAATAGGAATAAAGTCTGTAGTATGGCACTGGTAAATGGATTGATATACATTTGTTCGTTACTTTATCAAAGAGATTAAAATTCGAAATATTAAAAAATCACATTAATGCAATTTAGGTTCTGTTCATTCAAACAAAAACTGTAGAAATTACGATCAGAGGTGAAGTAAAATCTATTTGTATAGTCATTCCAAACAAGCTATCAAAAAAAGTGTTGCATACATCTAGGAGAAGAACAAATATCTCATATCCACAGCATACCTTTAGGCTGACTAATGGCCGGAGAGAGAGCTTTTAGCAGTCCTGTTGCAGTGTGATTGAAACAGATTTAAGAGTAAAAGGGATTTAATGCTCGAAAGTCAACAAAATTGTTTTTGTTAATGTTTCATGCTATTTATATAGGGAAAATAGTTGAAAATACTAACATTTTCACAATTTTTGTAATTAAATTTATCAATGAGATTTTACGTTCAAAAAGAAAAATGCAACACTGCGCAGAATCGTATTCATAGCAGAAGTAAAGAAATATATTTGATTAATTGCTTCAAGCAAATTATTGTATTAAAATGTTGTATATTTTTAGGCAATCTTATAACTGAATCATAAATGTTTATATTCATAATCGAGATTTGGTTGTTTAATTGTCTACAAATTATTTTGTTTATGTTTCGATTTTTGATTCAGTATTACTAATTCAAATTTTTGTCAAAGCCAACATATGTTGACGATTTGTTAAACTTTTTAAAATTTTGTAGAGTTAAAGAAAATGAAAAGCTGAATCTCTTTTTTAGAAAATAAAATCCAATGGTCCGCTTTACTTAATGTTTCATGACTGAAGCATAAAAACCGAATACCTCCGTTTGAAAGTTTTCCTCGAGATAACTAACATTCCTGATTCCCAGCATACTTCGTGGCCGAATGTCTCGAAAATAAGAGCTAACCTAATAACAGGGTTGAAATTGGTTTAGACATTTGGTCTCTATTGTTTTTAATTTTCGGACAACCATAAAATAAAAAGTGTAGCATACATTAGGGCGACAAATTGTTTCAACATCCTTTGCATACTTTTTTGTTGCTTTATGAATGCTGTTTATTTTAAATGATAATATTGCAATTTGGACCAATATATGGGTAGTTCTTTCTCAAGTGTCATAGGTATTTGTAATTCGGTAAAGATTTTGAGTTATTATAATGTAACTTCTGAACCAAAGTTGACCCCACTCAAAAATTTACGCCATCGTTAAAGTACATATGGACAATTTTTTATAAAAAATTTAACGAAAAAAATTAGATCGATTCTGAGATATTGCAATTTATATTTCTATTTCCGCGAAAAGTGACCGAAATAAACTGTTTTAGATAATGTTAGTAGTTTTTATGTAAAGTACGCAGAAAAAGCTTTAGGAAATGATATTTTTCTATTTTCAATTTCATTAAAGTTTACTTCAAAAAACCATTACAGAGGAAAAAAACATTTTTCTGAATTTTGACTTCGGCCCCTGCCTCCAATTTTTTTTAATTTTTTAATATTTTTAATATTGTATGTTATTACTCTTACATACTAGGGCAACCTTTTCTGAGAATTTGAGAGAGATAAAATTTTGAACCTGTGACACTTGAGAAAGAACTACCCATATATCAAAATCGTGATAATATTAATTTTAGAATTAACATCATTTCATTTAATACTCATGCATATAACATTGGAGGAGGAGTGTTCTAAGATCCCTAGGCCTCTTACGTTATTTCGTCTATGTCCGGTCGTCGGAAGGATTTATCTTAATCTTTGTATTTTTTCCATAATGAAATTATCTTTATTTAATTTTTATGCTTTTTTGTTAAGTTTTTTATTTGTTTTACTCTTTAAAAATAATCTATTTTTATTGTAGTTAATTTCTTTATTTTAATATTTTCTATAAATTTTCGGCATGTCGCAGTGTAATTATTTTAAACATTAAATATAAAAAATGTTGCCTACATTAAGGCTGAATAATTATTTCAACCTGCTTAGCATACTTTTTGCCAGCCTTTAGAAGGGATACAAATGGATGTATTTTCTCTTACTTTTATATTTATCGTAAGAGTGTCCTAAGATTCCATGTATATGTTTGGGGTAAGTCCTTCTCTAGTCTTCCTAAATAATATCGGCGTTCTTCTGTATCTCACATTTGCCAATACAACTGTCGGAAAGATTTATTTCAAAATTCAAAATTTTTTCTATAATGGATTAATCTTTATTTTATTTTTATGACTTTTATTATTTGAACCATAAAATATAAAAAATTGTTGCCTACATTGAGGCGAAAAATTGTCTCAACATTATATATTTTTAGGCGGCCTTACTTCAGTTTATTTTAAATGATAAATATGGCATAAACACATATATATATTTACATTGAAAAATATTTATAATATTTATTTTGGAAGGAATAAAACTGGAAGAATTTTCTCTTAATTTAAAAATGTTCTTATATCATAAGAGGAGGGGTGTTTTAAGACCCCATATAGAGGGTGCGCCATCTACGTTTTTTTTCAACTAGTGCTTATTTCGTGAATGGTAACACTTATCTCATGTCTGATTTGACAGATAATTGGTTTTATCCTTCCGCTGAACGCTTGAACAACGCTGGGAAATATTGCGACATTACTTTGAAAATCATGCTAATGTTGCAGAATGTGTGCGAAAATTGCGTACGGATTTTGGAAGAAGAGAAGCACCGTCAGCTCCGTATGTTCGTTATCTTGTGAAAAAGTGAAAGAAACTGGCATCCTCATCGATAAACCAAAGCGTAAAAAGCCAAAAACAGTGCGTACACCCGAGAATATTGCTGCTGTGGCAGAAAGTGTGCGTGAAGCGCCATCAACATCAATTCACCGTCGTTCTCAACAATTGAACATTTCGGAGACATCATTGAGACGAATTTTGCATAAAGACCTTGGTTCAGGAGTTGAAGCCAACTGACCATCCAATGCGTTTTCAGTAGTTTTTTTTATAGCATTTTCAAAAAAAAAGTTATTTGGCGGACCCTTTAGAAAATCTTTCCTAAATTATAATTTTCTTGCAAATTTCAGCTAAATCTAATTGAAATCGATTTTTTATAGAAAACTTTGTAAAATTTGGTCAAAATTTAATTTTTTTTAATTTCGTTGAAAATTTAGTTTTTTCTATAAAATTCTATAAATAAATATGTAAAACAAACTGGTGTGAAAAAACAGCATTTAGTGTTTCAAAATCGCGAAATTACAATTTATTTTAAATCCGAAACAACTTGTCCGATTTTGTTGAAATAATTTGAGAAAAATTTAGATGCCTATGTACGTTTTTAATCCGATCAATAGATTCAGAGCTAGCTCCCCCATATAAAGGTCATTTTTGGCTTTTTTTTTAACAAATCACTGTATTTTTGATGTTTGTGTTAAGTTTTGGTCTTTTGTGTATTTTGACATTTTATCCCGGCCCTCCCTATTGTCAGGGGAGTTTTTACCATTTGCCTCAATAAATTGACAATTTCTCTAAAATTTTGCGAATTTGAAGCAGTGGATGCTGTTTTTTCAAAACAGTTTTTACAAATTTGTTTTCTTCTAGTCTATATCTACAATCATGCTTCAAGCCTTAATAGAAAATTCCCATTGGAAAGCTAGTTATAGCCGTTGGAAAAAATGTATTTTCTAAGAAAAATTCTCAAATTCTAGTTTCAGCCAAAATACTCGCGATACGATAAAATCCGAACAGCTAGACCAGAAGACCCCAAATGGCATTTTGTTACTTTCTATAAGCACTATCAGAAATGAAAGTCAAAACGGGGTTAACTTTTCATGTGACGCACAGTGTTATCTTTACTGTATTTATAGGTTTTTTTCTTAAATTTTTAATTTTTTTAAATAGATTTACTTTAATATTTTTTAACCTTGTTTGTCATACGTAGCTGTTGTTTTTTGTTTCTTTCAATAATTAAATTTTTTGTTTTAAATTTGTGTTTTTCTAATTTTAAATTTTTGTTTTTTTTTTTTAATTTTTGTTTTTTTTTTAATTTTAACTTTTAATTTAATAATGAATCTATATTTTTGCTGTTACTTTTTGTTTATGAAATTGTTATAATGTGTATATCTTGTGGCTATTTTTATCACTTTTATTGTTTTTTTCCTTTTTTTTTCTAAAATCGTATATATATTAAAACCAACCTCCCCCTTTGTAACTGTTATTTTACCACTTTGATGTGTTTCCTTTACCAAAGCTTTACACCTGTTTTTGTCTAATTAATTTATAACGTACTTCTAGGATCATCTTCTGTATTTAAAATATAGTACATTAGTACTTCTAGATTATAATAGAATTTACTTAAATTTATTACTTATGGCACTTTTGTAAACATTCGAAATGACTGAGATACTAAATAAAAATAGGATTTTGTCTTACCCCAATAATTCCATTACTGAATTTATGAATTTATGAATTCATGAAATTATTCAATTTTTTCCTACGAAATATTTACATTACAAAGACTAATCGCCTAAAGCAAATATCTATGACCGGTCAGACAAACCCTGAAATAATGATTCGCCTGCCACCCCCCAACACCACTCATCATCATTTGACACATTTTACTCGCCTTTCGAAAAATGTGTCACTGATGATGATGACCTGCTGGCATTGTCTGTCCTCCACCTACATCCAGCCATTCCTCTAACCGGACTTCCAATGTTCCTTTTTGAAAAAAAAATCACAAAATAATTGGCACTTAATTATTGTCAATTACATGTTAGCACGTACGATGACCAAATCATTGTCAACGCCAGCGCCACTGACAACATTATGACCAACTCTACATTACTCTGCCCAGGTATGATGTCATTATCGTCCGAAGTGGTTGGCCAAGTGGAAAAAAGAAATTACAAAAAAAAAAGAGAAATGAAAATACAGTCATTTGGTTACTACGACGTGTCGATTGACAGCACCGGAAACCAAAGACACCACCTGGACATCTATTGCAAAGGCTACAAGGAATCCTGACCCTTTCTGGACAGATGCAATTCCCCCTAGAACTAAATGCAAACTAGAGGAAATGTAAAGCCATTTAATGGCGGGTAATACTTACACTACAGGTTAAGACCACTTTGCTGCCTTGGACTGTATATTTTTCCACTCCGTTTATGTGTATATTTGTGGGTCGCACTGTAATGAACGAATGGGAGAGACAGAAAGAGAAAGAAACAGGAAAACGGGTGTTAATTTGTTTAAATAAATTATTGAATACTTAATTGCTAAACGAAGTTGATTATATGCATTTTCCATAGTTTATTAATAAATGATGGTCGCACAGTGTTGGGCGCCATCTATGGCTTACCTTGTAAATCAACACTAAAGTGGGTAGACAGAGAATTCTCTATGGCAGCCGATTCGGCTCGACATTCGATTTTGTGGCCCATATCATCGCGAGACAATTGCAGCGATAATTCGACGGTGACATTGAAGAGGCCATCCTTATCATCGTAATGAGGATCAACTGAAAATTGGCGAAAATATTAAATTTTAAAAAATATTCTTATAAAAAATATTAACATATTAAGAAAAAATAAACGGCTTAAAGTAATTCTAAAAAAATGGAAAAAAATGTTTTTTTCCAAATTTAATGTCGAGTTCTGAAGCAAAAATCTGAATTCCACAAGATTAAATAATTTGAGAGAAAATTAATCGAAATATCAGAATTTTTTAATTTTGAGAAAAAGTTTGGGAAAAAATAGGAAATTTTGAATTTAAAAAAATTTGAAAAATTCTGGTAACTTGTTTTAAATCAAGTATGAATGACAAACATATTTTCTAAACCATATTCTTCCAGGAAGAGCCAATCAGATAAACAGTTACGAGGAGAATATTGTTAATTTCCGTTGAACGGAGGAAAAAACAGGGAAACGAACTGAAAATATATTTTTTTGCAGATATTTTATATTTACATACCGAAAACAGTTTAAATATCTAATTTATAAATATTATTTTGCGGAGTTTCGTTGCAAATTGCATTAAAAAACGGGGAAAACTTAAATAAGTTATAGGAATTTTTCCCGACTTATAGAGAACAAGTTAATTTTCCCAAAAATAATATGTATGCATCGAATAAACCACAGAAGAGTAGAGTAGCAACTATAAAGTAGCAACCTGCAATTGTTATTATTACTTAATTTAATAGTTATTAAGTTATACATATATCTAGAACTATTTACGTTTTTCCGCTGTAATAGGAACTCAAATTAAATACCTAAACCAATTTTTCGTTGAAGAATATTGTAATTTACCTATACTTGGCCTACAGGCTTTAAATTACATTAATAAAAAATGAAATGAAAATGAAATGAAAAATTCTTTAAGTCTTACATAACATAAGAATATTTTGCTACATTTTCAGGAATTTAAAATGAGAACACATTTCAATATAAAATATATAATGAAAATATCAGACAACATAATGTATTTTTTATAGCCCTGAAAGGGTTAAATGAATTTTCCAGACTTTTATGCCATATTTCGCTACATTTTGATGAATTAAAAATTAAAATCCATTTCCATAAAAAGAATTTAATGAGTATATCAGACAGCAAGGCATAATTTACGAGGTGATTGGAAGACATAAACTTTTAACCCTTACCACATAACCCCTATAGCCCCCATAAAAAGGACAATGACCCAGAAATCAAGTAAAGACAATAAAACCTTGTTACGTGCCATAAAAAAAAACAAACCCTCCTTCGATGAAAGCCTAAAAGTAATTGATTTCTGAAATAAAATCATTAGATTACAACATGATTTTGTCATTAAGAAAAGACAAAAAACAATGGAATGAAAAGTGATGTCAAGAAATTTGCGCTATTTGTTTTAAAGAATAATGAATTAACCATTATTACTTGACATACTTAAGTGAAGATTGTTCTCATTCCTTTAAAATGTCTGAGAATTTCAAATGAATACATTAAAAGCTTTTAATAACGCCAATGCGCCCTCCCAAAAAAAAAATTAAAAATCAACGAATAAATGGTGTGATAGTACATTACATTTGCAAAGATTTAAAAATACTAAAGGGTTAATACCCTAAACTCCGCTGTTCTTTTTGTTCATCTAAAAAAAAACACAAAAATCTCGGGAAAAGTGAGCAAAGAAAACTTTGAAGGTTTTTGTTTTATGACCTTTTTTGGGGAGTTGTGGGGTGTAATTAACAACATGAATAGATCAGACAACATACAACCTTTAACGTTTCCTGTTTATAATTGGCCATAAAGCAAAAGAGTTGGTGATTTTATTTTTATGGCTTTCTGCAAAGCAAAAACAAAAACATTAGGTCGAGGGAGAGAGCGAGGCCAAAAGTCCTATTCTCATCTGGCTGTTAAAAGCAAAATTACAGGAAATTGCACCAAACGGTGTTATTATTGCAAGGATTACACAAATTAGTACCTCAGCAAAAAATTGGTTCAATACTGAAAAAATGTCAGTGACATTTCCTGCAGATGATATAAAATAATAAATCGTTTATAGAATTGATGTAGTAAACCTTCAGAGAAAAAATGCACAAAAGAGCTCTCTACATAGGAGACCACTGAAACATGCCCGATACATATATTTATCTGACCTTTTCTTGAGGAGTTGTGGGGTGTAATTAACAACATGAATAGTTCAGATAAAGAACTTACAATACATGGAAATACACCGAAGTATAAAAATAGCAGAACATTGAATTAAAATCAATTTTCATTCCGGAAATGTAATTTGGAAGTTGGTATTTTGTGTGGCTGAAGCCATAACGTATGGGAAAAATGTCCTCATTCTTTGTCAGTTATCGTAAAAATGATGTAAAATTGTTAATTTGCAACAGGAATTATGGCAAATTATTGCATTAGCATTAAGCGTAAAAAAATTGCACAAAAAAATCAATAAAATGCATATATGTCAAATTTCAAGACAACCCATATCACATTTAAGGATAATTCATGCAATGGTTCTCCAGATACTTTGATAATGGAGTCATGTGGGCGGGGTCATACCCACATTTCCTATATCGCCGATTTGCTTTTGGTTCACCCCTACATTTGAGTGGTCTAAAACCATCTGCGCATTACTGTCTTTCTAATGAAACCGTTTTGGGCCACATCGGTTGGATTGTTTCTATGTATAACGGACATATAAACAGTTTTCGAATTTCACCACTTTTGATGAAATTACTAATAGTGACTCCAATATCTTATAGTCCAAATTTCGTTCTTCTACGGTTAATATGTAGTTTGTGAGATAATAAATGTTTAGTACGTTTTATTATAGATTGCCTTCACAAGAGTGCTAGTAAAAACCCTAAATTTATTTGATTTTATTTTTTCTGAAAAAAATTCTGGCAAATTTTCAAACATTCTCGAAGTATGGCTTAATTTTCAATTCAAAATATCTAGAATTTACTTCGCTCAAAAAAAAACATAATTTATAACTTTTTTTATTTAAAAAAAAGTACATACCTGTGGTTATGCGTTTATTCCCCCGGTACCAGCCCACTTGGGGCATTGGTGTGGTGTTCTTCACCACACAGGTGAGATTGAGCATTTGACGCTCCTGCATAGGTCCAATAACGCTGCCATTAGTGATACGATCACCCTTTTCGTCCCAAATCACCATCTCCGAAGGCGGCACTGATGTTTTTGCCCAGAGCCAAAGCACAATGTTTATACGTACACGTTTGTTTTTTTTCGAGTGTACAAAGGATTATAGAGTGTCGAAAGTGTTGTTGAAAGGTATGATGAGGTGAAGTGTCAAATGTTGTTTAATTTTTTTGGGGGGAGGTGTCGTTTTGGTGGTGTTCAAATGGTGTTGATAAAGTGTTGTTGTGTGTTGTGACGGTGTTGGTTGGTTGGTTGTTGTTGTTTTTTTATAGAAAATTGGAAACGGAATTTATTAATTTTTGTTTTTCTCTTTTGTCTTGGTTGTTTAGCTTAAACTAAAATCTAAAGCTAAATTCTAATTGTTAGGAAATTAAAAATGAAAAAATAAAACAAAAACAAAAATAAAATCATACAAAATCCAAAAAGTGTTCATAATAATCTTAGAGTTTGGTTAGATTTTCTTATTAGTTATCCAAGGAAATGATAAAAAATAATTTTTCAATGACAATGAAATCAAAAAATTTACCCAGGTTTTCTACGGTATTTTGTGGATTTTTTTTTAAATGTTGTTTCATTAACATTTTCATAGATGATTTATTATTTGATTGATTGTTTGATTGATGTTGGTGGTAGTAGTACATTTGTTTTTAGTTTTGTTACGTTCCAAACACAATTCAATGTTTTATTCATTCAATAAAAAGAAAACAATTTAAAATAAAAAAAAAATATGTTAAGACAATGTTGCACATATATATGGAAAGGTAAGTAGTAGTGGTGGTGGCGGTGGTGGTGGTGAAAGTGGTGAATGATGTTATTGTGTATATGGTGAGAGGTTACAATTTGTTTTTCATATTTTCAAATTTCCATTGTTATTACAATTAAAATGTTTTGAAGAATTTAGTTTTTGTTAAATAAAAAATAATATATATTTAAATTTTTATATCCATATTAATAATATTTGTTTCATTGTTTTGTGTTTTTTTATTAATTAATTAATTAATTATTGTTATGTATTTTTTTTTTGGTTTTGTTAAATTAGTTGCATAAATCCATGATGATGCGTTGAAGTGGCGAGCGAGTAGTACAAACGAGCGAGCGTTATTTTGTTTCGGGTTTGAATTTTTTGTTTGTTTTTTTTTTAAGAAAAAAGTTTTTTGATTTTCATTATTATTTTGTTGTTGTTGAATGGGGGGAAAAGAGGGGGAATTGTATTAAGAAAACAATCAGTTAAAAATGTTTGAAAATGAGTTCTTTTTAATTGTTTTGATAAGTTTTTTTGCAATCAAAAATTCTTATGAATGAATTAGTAAAGAAACGAGAGTAGTGGGGGAAAATTAGTAAAAGATTTTTTTTCGTTTGGGGGTAGGTTGTAGGCAAGAAACGTTTTGCAGGCAAAGAACGAACGTAACTGAAAATAATAGTTGAAAACAAAGGGAATTGCAACAAAACGGGGGGGAAAAAACAATGTATTAAAAACTTGCAAACATTTCAAATTTGAACGAGTATAATAAATACAAAAGGCACTAAGTATAGGTTTGGTAAGAGGAATACTGTTAGTATTTTTCATTGACTATAATAAAAAAATAGTTTTAGATATGCACTAATATACTATTTCTCTCTGTCTCTGTTTTTCTAGGCATTAACAACCTTTACTTGGTAAGTACTGACGTATGAGTAATATTAACTGAATTGAAATCAATTATAGGTTACGGTGTTCCGTTAACTGAAGTTACACAAAGAAACCAGCTTAAACTAATGGTAAAATATTAATAAGCTTATTTTCGGAACGCTCTGAACGATTACAATATTGCACAAATTCAGACATAATATGGCTGAAAGAAAGATGAAAATACTTTATTTTCAGAAATATTAGGTTGATCATCCATACAATGGATATTAGTATGTAAAAATAATTTTAGATGGTTGTGTGGCCACTGTAGCTTAAACCATCATTTATAAAAATTGCTACGCTTATTTGTCTAAAAACTCTGAAAGAGGGTAATGATAAAAATGAATATTATATACTTTTAACACCATTACAGCAATTTCCCATTAAAAAACTGACAAGGGTAGATCAAGAAATACCGAAAACTGTCATCAAATATATGTGAAATTCAGTTTCTAAATTCCCAAATTACATTTTAAAGAAACAAGATACCGGACTTTGTTAAGAGTTTAATAATTAATATACCGTTGTCACTGAGAGTTATGCTTAAAACTGCATTTGCCCAAAACGCTAATAAACGCAATTGAACGAAAAGGTGAATTTTGAATTTCTCGGGCTACGTGCACTCGATTAGCGTATTTGTTATGTTGGTACACTTGTCTAGAACATATGTTCTTAGTTGAGTTTGTTTGTGAGAGTTATAACAGTTAGATGTGTTTTGATCGTTCGGCGATTTTCTGCTGTGGACAAAAATGGATGAGCATTTCCATGTTAAGTGATCACAGTATTTTTGGCTCATGTTACGGATTTTGATGATACTTGGTATAATGGTTGTACTAAGTGCTGTCAATAACCCATGCAAATTATTTTGCAAAAAAAATAAAAAACACGCCTATTATGAAGATTTAAAAATTTTCGAAACTGTGAATTTTGAGGAATACTGCGTTTATTAAAATAAATATTTCTTCTTATCGGTAAAAGCTATCAATATGTGACTTTTTGCAAAATGTTAGGAATTATTTTCACTCTTAATGAAAAATAGAAAATAAATAAAAAAATTTTTTTTAATTTTTTTTTTAAAAATATATTAAAATTAATTAAAAAAAATCCCCTTTTTATTTTTAAATTAAATTTTTTGTATTTTAGGCCAAATTGTCCTCTTCAATATAGCCAATTTCCACGGTGGCCTTTTTGTCTTTCTCGAGAAATAATTAAATCTTTATGAAAGGTTTGTCCCAGTATTTGTTAAAAAGGCCCAATAGGCCGGATTGAAACGCAAAAAATTATCATTAATCACTTTTGAGTAACATACAAAAGACGTGTCATGAGGCCAACAGATCTGTACCAAAAGGAAACAAATCTTAAAAATTTCCTTTAGGTCGCGCAAGGAAATTTAATTTTCTTTTAAAAAAATATATTAAAATTAATTAAAAAAAAATCCCCTTTTTATTTTTAAATTTTATTTTTTGTATTTTAGGCCAAATTATCCTCTTCAATATAGCCAATTTCCACGATGGCCTTTTTTGTCTTTCTCGAGAAATAATTAAATCTTTATGAAAGGTTTGTCCCAGTATTTGTTAAAAAGGCCCAATAGGCCGGATTGAAACGCAAAAAATTATCATTAATCACTTTTGAGTAACATACAAAAAATGTGTCATGAGGCCAACAGTTCTGTACCAAAAGGAAACAAATCTTAAAAATTTCCTTTAGGTCGCGCAAGGACGATCTTTGCAAAAAGTAGAGTGAAATTGTACATAGCTTTTCTTAAAAGACGTACTTAAAGTTGAAGTTGGGTTTTGTAATTGATGCTAATGCTGCATTAGGCATTAGAGTACATTGTAAATAGATTTAAGGGGAATAGGTAATGGCCTTCTACTTTTTCTGCAACGTTGAATTTAAACAATTTAAATAAGGGCTTTTTTTTAAAAATTAATTTTAATATATTTTTTAAAAAAAATTAGAAAATTTTTTTTTTATTTATTTTCTATTCTATTTCATTAAGAATGCAAATAATTCCTAACATTTTGCAAAAAGACCCATATTGATAGCTTTTACCCATAATAAGATATAATTTTTTTAATAAACCCACTATTACTCAAAGTTGGCTCATGACATACAGTATTTTCGGAAATTTTGGGCATAAAGCTAGTGGCAGCGAAGTTCATTCAAAAATGTCAGAGAAATTTCAAAATTCATTTTTTCAATCGAACCTACCTCGTATGTCTGCACCTCTGGGTCGTATGAACAATATTATTAAGAAAACTAAATACTAAGTATTGAAGTTGAGGACGTATGAATAATATAGACAGGAAAATTAAATTATTTTAAGTATTCACAAAGATTTAAAAGATCATTTATGTACAGCTATCAATTCGTAATATGTGAAGTAGTCCAAAACTGTCATCAAATATTTGTGTAATTCATTCAGTTTGCAATATACGTAGGCTAGTTTTCAAAATCATATATAAGTATGGGACGTATGAATAATATTATAAATAAAAGTTAATAATATTAAGTATTTAACCCTGGGACGTATGAATAATGTTATTAACTATTATATCCTGGGATGTATGAATAATATTATTAAGATATTTTTATATTTTTATATTTTTATATATCTATTTTTTGATAGTTTTATATATTTATATTTTGTATACATTATTATACTTTAAAATTTTTATATTTGTATATTTTTATATATTTTTACATTTTTATATATTTATATTTTTTATATTTATATATATATTTTATATTTTATTTTCAGTACGGATAGTCGTTCTATCGATAACTTTGTATATCAAACAGGCTGGCATCGATGTAGGGCATTTCATCCCGTGGTAACACTAGGGATCTAAACTGGTCTATGTGAGCTGGTAAAAAAAACGGCTGGCACCCTAACCTAACCAACCTAAGATAATTAAATAAAATTAAGTATTCACATATATTTTAAATATCATACCAACTGGCGAACAGGGCTCCATTAGGGTTCGTAGAAATATTCCAGGGACGCTGTGAGGACATTTATGACGTTACGATTTTTTAAATATTTTAAGGGGGGTAACGTTTTAAACTTTGTTTAAAGATTATTGTCTAATTTAAGGTGAATCGGAGCAAAACTAACGAAGATACAGCAGTCTAAGCAACCGCGCCTCAGATGTGACTCAGTGCATCAGAAAAACTATAAAGAGTTTTTCCCATAACCCATGTTTTCAAAGGCGGGTGCGCCCCCATAATTTTTTTTTACTATTTTTAACACTATTTCTTTACCTAATTTTCGAGGTTACGCTGTCGAGTTTTTTATAAATTTGTTCATTTTTTGATTTAATAATAACCAATTAGTCGATTTTTTGCAAACATCGAATTTTTCACTTCAAAGTGTTCCCAAAAATTTTAAAATTTAAATTTCGAAAAAATCCGACAGCGTGCTTGGCTATAGTGATCATCTAACTAGATAAATTGATTTTTTAATATCAGATGATCCGGTATCGAGTTATGAGGCAATTAATCTTTTTTTCGAGACGCTTCCGCATAAATGCTGCCGCTGCCATATTTTTTTAATATTTTTAATGAAAGTTTTACACAATAAACTTTGAAAGTTATACGTTAATGTACTACTGGATTCAATCAAAAAAAGAGCTTTACTTCAGAAAGTCTGAAGGGAGTTTGGTGAGGCTTATAATCTATATCAATGATAATATATCAAAATATTTGACATAAAGGGGTATGTTAATATATTAAATTTAAATTCTGTTCATATCTGTTGCTGTTTTTAATATATTAAATTTAAATTCTGTTCATAGCTGTTGCTGTATTTTCTTTTAAGGTGATCTATCTACCTTTGATTAACATATTTATACATATTATACCTTAATATTGGCTTTCTCTTACACTTAGTGCCTTTCTAAATATATTTAATTAATTATTTAAAGGATATTATTAAAAAGCGGTTTTCATATCGTATAAAAAATAATGGTTAACAAAATGAAAAAGAAAACGGTACAAATAGAGCATCAGACAAACGAAACATGTTAGAGACCGAATTGGGGGGGGGGGTTGGTACTGACAAGACAAGATTCATTTCACTTATGCAACATGCAAAAATTCTTAATGATATTTTCTTAAAATAGATTATAGCATTTGTATATACATAACAAAGGACAAAGGTGTAGCAGGAATAACGCAATGGATTATTTTTGTTTTAATATTCGATTTAATTTCTTCGGATTTATACATGCAATTTCGTAGGGACAATTTAATTATTTTTTTTTTAGTTTTTCATTGAAAGGAAATTTTGTGTCGGTGTTTTGAACAAAGACAACCATTTAACAATATCACACATTGACACTAGCATTTTTTAGATTAGGAAAAACAGTAACAAGCTCTAGGACAAGCATACGAGCATTTAACATTTAACTATATATTTAGACGCACAAACGAAAAGTTTGTTGGGTGGACTTACCTAAAACTTTCAGCTCCACATGATGGCCATTGAAGTTATCACATGTTTCAATTGGTATAAAATATGTTATATCACATACATAAATGTCCTGGTCGGTGATTTCTAAATTTCTTATAATTAATCTAAATGGATTTTGTTCAACGGAAACTCTGCACAAAGGAAAGGAATAAAAGAAAACAAAAATAATGGATTTAGTTTGCCACAGGAATAGGAAGCGAATGATTAATATTAATAGTAAATATAGGATTCTGTTTAACAAGTATTGACCTTTAAAACGGACTATTGCCATTAATAGAACTATAAGATAAATATGAGAAAATTAATGCTGAAATAATAATTTAAAGTATGATCTTTTATGTATATATTAAATGAATTTTATATTTTTTATTAATTAAAAAACAAACTCCAGTTCAATTAAATTATTAAAAATATAAAATTTTACAAGGGTGGATTATTAATAAAAATTAATCAATAATACTAAGTCAATCTTTTATAATATGAAAATAAAATATAAATTTAGAATTAATCTCTTCAAAGTACTAGTTGACGTATGATTACTATTAATATTGTTTGGTGTAGCGCATGATAAACATAATTAAGTATACGCTTGAGAGAACACTATAATTACATGACCAAATTGTTGACTTTTGTGATATTTAAGATTACGAGTACTGTTTTATTGTTTCCACTCACCTATCTTCATATCCTTCTGCCACACTTGTGACATTACTGTCATCCAATAGCATAGCCGCAATTCGGTTATCGCCCTTAAACCAATTCAGCGAATGCAGTTCACCGCATTTTTCTTTGTTAACCGGACATGGCACGACCACAGTTTGGCCCTCCTTTTCACTGATAACTTGATCTGGAAATAAATACAAAAAACAAATAGAGAATAAATTTAAAATTCTTAACAGACAATAGAAAAAAGAACTGAAACATATTCCCCAAGATTTTCCGTTTTCCCTAGAAAGAAAAAAGAGAACAATCCCCCAAAACCGCCAAAAGGAAAAATATAAGCGTATGTTTATTTCCTTTACGATTTCCCATTCAAATGAGCTTTTTTCTCCCGCTTTTTTCCAGCTCCGCCAATTTTCCAAAGTGTGTGTGCGTTTTTGTTTATTTATTTGTTGTTGTCTAAGTGTTTTGTTTGATATCCTTAACGGAAAGGATGTTAACCCTTAACCAAACCCGGAAATATTCATATTTTGTTATCTTTTTGACTACATAACATAGAAGGTTATGCTTTGTGTACCTTCAGGTAGCAAAACTTTCCAGTTCTATATTATAAATGTATCTTTTTGCCCACACCAAAGCACAGACACCGAGAGAGGGGAAGAGCAAAAGGACCACAGAGCAGTAGAGAAAAAAGGGCTACGTTAGCCTCGTGTACGAATGCTGCTGTTATTATTATCCTGGAGACTGATTTGCATATTTTTTCGGTAGATTTGTTTATTCGACTCTTTGGTGTTTTTTCTTCTTTCGTTTCTGTCTTGTCCTGTTCTGTGTATGTGGATTGTGGATTGTTTATGCTAAATTTAAACAGGGATAATATTTTGATATGTATGCATAATAATCTTGTTTTTTATATTCCTTGTGTATGTTTTTTTTCGTTTCCTCTGTTTGTCCTGTTTTAAGGTGGAGTAGTTTTTCGTTGTCTTTTTCTCTCTCTCTCTCACTGTATGAGTGTGTGTGGGTGTTCGGAGGGAGATCATAAAAAATGGATATGGCATAATAAATATTGGTTTGCTGGACGACTACAAATCTACTTTTAAATTGATTTTTAAGAGGGATATTAAGTTTTGAAATATGAGATTTTCCCTTCTGTATCATTTGCTTCTTCTCACCTAACGCACGATTGAAATATTTATAAAAGTTAAATTAGCTGAGGAAAAGATTTGTGAGGCAATTGGATAAAACAAATTGAGGCATGTTTAAAAAGAGACCTGAGAGATGAAATGTTTTATTACGACATACAGTTTAAAAACTTCAGGAAATTTTAGAAAATGCGGTCAAAAAAAATATTATATACAACTATACGTATGATTACTATTAAACAAAGGTCGTACGATATATGTATATAAATAGGAAGATGGAATCAAATGAAATATTATGAAAGGCCTGAATTCAGAAAGTACAATACTATGCACTAAGAAATCCAAAACGTTGTAGAAGTTAAGCAAATTTATGTTTTACCTCATCTCGGTACTATTAGACGTATGATTACTATAAATACAGTGAACTACGAGACGTATGATATATATTAGTAGGACATATTAATGAAATCATGTAGACGCCTACACTGAGTCCTCAACCCAGGATCCACTTCGTCAATTATCTGTCCAATTGCTTTAATTTATTATCCCAAACGTCAGAGCTTTCCATAATTAAATATTCATATGAACTGTTCACTGAGTTAGGATAAATTAACCGCGATATATTAAAAACACTGAATGAATAAAAGTACAATACGACACTCTAGGAATTTCAAAATATTGTAAGCATGAAGCAAATAAAAAGTTTTACCTCATAAACGTACAACTAGTTGTATTATTACTATAAATACAGAGAGCTACGGGTCGTATGATATATATTAATAGGAAATATGAATAAAATCCGCTATACGCCGAGACTGAGTCCTCAACCAAGTACGCACTTCGTCAAATATCGACCAAATTGCTTTAATTTCTTATCCCAAATGAATTCCAACAGTTTTAGAGCTTTTCAAAATTAAATAAATCGCAATATGGTTTCAAAATTTTGTCTATGTTCTAAGTACTTTAAAAAAATATTCTATCAATCTACCCGCGCATACAACTATATTACTATGAAAAGAAATATCTGGAGAGTAATTGCACCAATCATCTTAATTTGTGGTGTAGATGTACCTGACAAAAATCTGCATTAAAACAAAAGCTCCATATATGTTTGAACCCTGTGACGTGTGACTAGTATTACTAAGAAATTTAAATAATCTTTAATATTCGCATACATTTGTAATATTATCTACAGCATTCATTTCGTAATACTTGAGCAGTATTATTTTCAATAACAGCTTATACTTATGTAGGAGTGCTTTATTTGCCAGGGCGAGTTACATGGAGCGTCTAAAGAGCATTAATAACGAACATAAATACGTAAATATTAAGTATACGAGTCAATAAGTCTTACGCTATTTTCGATATAATATTGTATATGAAAGATATTTATTTTTATTATCCGTTCAATGGGCGTTTTCCCGCCAAAAACGACACCATTATTCAAGACAAAATTTATGGCCTATGATGGTACATTATGTGTATGTTTTCAGAACAGTTAGGGAGAGACACAATAGGCCTAAGCTGTCCAGAATTTTCAAAAGTTCCAAATTTAGTTTATGTTAAAAGTACTTCAAGAACTTCTTCAATCAATCAAACAGCCACAATCATACAACTCTATTAGAGAAAAAGAAACATATGAAGATCCATTGTTGTTCAATTGTCCTAAAATGGCATGTGGATGCATTTGGCAAAACCTCATGTATGAGTCAAAATAGTCAATATAAAATATTCTGACCTCTAACCTATTAGTGATAAAGATGATATATCTTATATACATTTATTTTCAATGCGCGCCACTCTATAAAATGATATAATGATATAAGTATAAAACATTAGCTGTTCCCATACATTTATAATATCGACCTCGTTGAGAGCTTGAGTGCTTAATCTCCCCGTTAAGACGCATGCTGAAATTTGCAGCTGCTTAAAACTCTAGTATCAGTCTTACGCCCTAAGTCGTATGCATAATATTAAAAAGAAATTTAAATAATATTAAGTATTGGACCCTGGGTCGTTTGCAAAATATCACTAAGAAATTTAGTTAGTATTAGTTATTTTCATACATTTATAATATCATATACTCGTACAGCATAAATTTCTTCTTATTAGAGAAGAATTATTTAAAAAAAAATTATATAATAAAATAACGGCTATATTAAGGATTGCTTTACTGTAGGAAGTAGTCAGGGTGGTCTGCGTATGATGAATATCAATAGGAAAAATCGATCAAATTAAGTATACGTATTAGGGTGGGTCGATTTAAAAATCGCCCATTGCTCAGTGAAAATCGTATTCTAGGGATCAAAATAAGAAACTTTGCCGAAGGAACAATACCTCTAAAACGAATTCTGATGTCCCGGAAAAATCCCACTTTGAACCATTTAGAGTGCTCCAATCGAGTCCAAATGTATGACCGACCCCACTCAGTGAAGTGCTCAGTGAAAATCGTATTCTAGGGATCAAAAAAAGAAACTTTGCCGAAGGAACCATACTTCTAAAACAAATTCTGATGACCCCCCAGGGGGTGTGCCACTGGCATGGGTGGGTCGGGCCTCCAAAGTTAGTGGGGGTCGGTCATACATTTAGACTCGATTGGAGCACTCTAAATGGGTCAACGTGGCATTTTTCAAAATTTGCTCCTACCCAAAAGTTCGACCCAAATTCCGGGGCATCAGAATTCGTTTTAGAGATATGGTTCCTTCGGCTAAGTTTCTTATTTTGATCCTAGAATACGATTTTCACTGAGCAATGGCGACTTTTTTTGCCTCCCCACAAATCGACCCGGCCTAATACGTATCTATATACCATACTCAAGTTAATTTGCTTTTGTTAGTAGGATCAGTGGTAGTAGTTGATACTAATAAGAAAATGTAATAGTATTACTCATACGCACCAAACCGTGAAGTCAGTAGGAGTCCACCGTATCATTTTCAAGACTATTTCTATATATTTCTTTATATTATTTAAAAAAATCATAAATTTTAAATATTATAATATCGTGATGAGAGTTTACAGCCGAAAATGATATCCTCCTGAGATAACTCAGATAGAAGAAGTTTATTTTATAAGATACGAAATAATAAAAATTTTTCTTCAAAAGATATAAAAATGTTTCCTGCGCTTCAATTGTATTAATATTTAAAATCAATGTTTCTCCTATCTTTTCAATATCAGCACCTATAATTGATATAATAAGAAAATCAAATAAAATTACGTATACGCTTAAAACAAGACAGTAATTATAAGTGCACCTCTGAACCATTTCTGGATTTTTTTATTAGGGTATAAAATGATATGTAAGATGATGACTTCAGTGCGTATAATTGATATAATAATAAAATCAAATTAAATTACGTATACGCTCAAAACGATATAGTAATTATAAGTGGACCTTTGAAGCATTTAATAATTTTATTTATTGCGGAATAATATAGTACTCCACTGCGTATAATTGATATAATAAAAAAATCAAATCAAATTACGTATACGCTCAAAAACAATACAGTAATTACAATTCCACTAGTGCACTGTCGTTCCTAATTTCCTATGATATTTCAAATGAATCCATAACATTTTTCAACACCGTCAATCAATATTCAAACTATATAATAAAAATATTTAATACTTTAACTGGACTCCAGGACAACCAATTGGTATTACTAACAAATAAAATCTATATGAAACTGTTTTTAATGTTTTTAATTTCAAATTAATTTATACGACTAATAAAATATTTTAAACCATGCGATATAATTGCAAAACATTATCAAAGCTAATTTTACTAATAAGATTTTTATTACTTTATTTTCATAATTTCAATTTAATTTCGGTTATTACGTTGGTCAGGAATTCCATGATTCATTTCGGCTAATATGTTGGTCGGGAATTCCATGAATCATTGTTTCACATCTCTTGATTTGTTGCGCCCACCGAAAAAATAATGCATACTTTCAGGATTTCTAAAGTAAATTAAAATCTTAGCATATTTTCATGCGCAATTTTTTGTCACGTGTTCACCAATTCCAGTTTTTGTTGGATTTATGAAAAATTATAAAAATAAATTTTGTTGACTTCTGCAACACTTAGTAACATTTAGACGGACATCTATCTCTCTCTTCATCCGCGCGCCGTAAGAAAACAAACAGCAATAAAAACACTGTCTCATAAAAATAAAGTTACAGAAATTAGTATTTCTAATGATGTTTTCTCGTTTTTTTTTCTTTTCCTGTTCGGTTTTGCTTTAGCTCTGTGCACTTTCTTGTCATAATAAAAACAGCAAATTCGGTTTTATAACCTCATAACAAAATTATGACTTATATATATTTCTGGCGGCCAAGAACAAGTCAAGGGGAAATTGGCAATTCGTTTGTAGACATTATTCGCCATCCGTTTGAAATGACGAGGACTATAACGATTACGACGATGACGACGACGCTGGTTTATGCAGACATTTGTAACAGTTTTTGATGATTTCATTAAAATAATTAAATTGTCCAAAAACCATCCAATGAGTGGCACACGGCTAAATGAGACATTAACTTTCCCGACAGAGCACCGGGAAGAACCCCACCCCTTCCCTTCCCAGCCATTAAGGCTTTCTCAAAGAGAAATAAAATAAAAATTCATAATATTCTACAAGCTGTTGCATGCCATACATTTCGGCAAGGTTCCAGGGCTAAAGCTAGCCACCCTGTAAAGTACTCCAGTTGTTCCAATGATTTGAATGACATTGGGTTTGTAGGTAATAGTTACAGCCCCTTTGCTTTCTTCAAGGGATGTGACCATCCAAAGTGTTATAATTAATTATGTTTATAATGTTAATAAAATTAAGGATACGCCCATATGTCCCTTGTTGCTTCAGGCAGTCGAGACTGAGAATTTTCATGTTTAAGGTTTAGGTTTAATTGCCTTAATCTAATAGACCCTGTGCTGCGGAGTCAAGTTGAAAACTATAAAATTTTGGGATGGCTTAGCACCTGGGTAGAAGGAAGGCCTTAATAAAATTTAAATGAGCTGTAGAGAGAAGACTTTAAAATGTCATGTTACACCTTTAACAGGTTTTAGTTGCTGGTGATTTAAGGAAATATAAAGGATATGCCTGTTGTGCACTACTGAGTGGTATAACAAAATCTAGGGGACAAGTTCTCCCCTAAGCTGCCAGGTAACCATAAGATATAAGTGTATCATACTTTAAATTATCAAAACTCAAATTAAATTTAAAAGCAAAAAGTGGAGAAACTAAATTTCTAAAATTTCTCTAGACTTTTCATTTATAAGATAGAGTTTGCGTATACTTTATATTAATTCTTATTCTGTGCGTATACTTCATATTATTTCATCCTTAATGTATACCTATTAGTTTTTATAACATAATTAATCTTAGGTCCCAGTGTTCAACACTAATCTCATTGAAAGTTTTAAAAATGCAGTTTTACTTTCTGCCAAACTCATTTAAACATATTCATAGCGATTTCTATGTAAAGGAAATACTGTCAAGTATGCACTTTTTAAGAAAATTTGATTTACAATTATTTAGTACAAAATATATCAAAAAAATTATACTCCAATTCCTAGAAAAACATCCTAAGCGTGTAATTAAATTTAACTAAAATTACTATGGTTAGTTAAGCTAAGCCATATTTGCTTTTTCTCAAGGATATTATTATTTATGAAAAGAGAGAAAACAGCCATCTTTGCCTTTTCTCAAGGATATTTCAGAAACTTATTATTGATGAAAAGTGAGAAAACAATAAGCCCTAATACTACAACTGATTCATTTAACAAATTACTTCCTCTGAAACTACAAAATCATTACTTATAAACAAACTAGCCAATCATTGTTTTCCAAAGAAATCGAGAAAAAACCGTGGTATTGCCTACTTTTAGGCTTAGGTCATGGCGAATGAAATTGAAATGTTAACTAAATAAAAAACATTAGTCATTGCGATAATACCTATTATTTACAACAAGACGAAGTTCTCTTAACTCTTTCTTCCTTTCGTTTTTTTTTTGTTGATTTCTTTAATGTCTGCTGTGTTGGAAAACCTCATTTATTTAACCGCAAAAATGAAAACCTCACGTTCTGTTTTTTTTCTGCCCCGGCAGCCAATAATATCGATAATGATGGCTCAACGCTCTCTCTCTCTCTCCAGACACAAATACACACACACACACTTATTACATCTAACCGGAAACAGCTTCATTTGCTCATGGAAGCTACTTGCAATTTTTCTTTGGTAAATCCTTAACACACCCATTGGCCATGCCGCCGTCAGACAGGGAGCGTCTGGAAAAAATCTGCAATTTTTATAGAGAACTCAACCAAAAACCACTGACTTCAATATGGTCGAATGAAAAGAAAACATCAGAAAAACCGCACGACCGTCACACATTCAATTTGAGTGCGATGAAAAAGTATTGGCAAACCAGAATAAAGAGAAATGTGGTGAGGGGTTAGGATAAAGGGAGGGGGAGAGGAGAGGTAAGTTGTACAGAAAAATGGCTAGGAAAATTGAAATGTAACTGCAGTTGGGAAATAGGGTTTTCCCCACCTTGAGTCCTTTACCACAAGCCCTTTACCTTGAGTTTGTATATTTATGTTGGCCCTTTTGTTGGTGGGTTTGCCGCAACACCTAGATGTTTGTTTGGCTGATGGCTAGAAAGGGTGTTCTGAGAGGAATGTTGAGTACAAAAAATTAAAAGGATTTAGAGAAGATTAAGCTATGTCATCTTTTTTTATGCATTCTTTTTGGCTAAAATTTGACCTTTATACGCCTAAAAGAAAATAACATTTTATTTTTTTTTTCACCCAACGTTTCGTCTATTTTTTTATTTTACCTTTGTCAACATTACCTCACCTCTTTGCTTAGTTTCTAGTTTAAAAATATTTATATTTTTAATAAACATTTCTTTAATATCCCTTTTAAAATATCACTCTCCAAGTCCCATCACTCTATTTCCGTCAATCAAAGCCTTTATTATAGATTTTCTTTGGTCTTAACATTGAAAAATTGAATATTTCACATGTCTAATGGAATTTGTGGTGGTGCAGAAGAAAAACCTGATGGCAGAGCTAACATACAAAATAAGTTGAGTTAAACATTGCGCATTGATAGGATGGAAAAATGAAAAAACCCTTAGAAATAGAAACAGGGGATAAACATGTTTTAAATTTATGTGGTATACCTGAAAACAAACAACGGGTATATGTACCTAATACACATAAGTGTAAAATTGAATATATAAAATATAAAAAAGGCACCATGGGACTATTTCAGAGACATTCGAAGGCAATTACAGAAACAAATTGGAAATATTTTTCAATTACAGCAAAGGCGTTGAGTGAGTATTGAGTAAGCAGCAAGTTCCTTGGCGAAGAACGGATATAAAATACTACAAACAATATTTAGTGCTATCGGGCGTATGATAGATTCTATTTCGAAATCCTAATAAACTGTCTAAAAATTTCATGACAAATATTACAATTAAAAAAAAAATATGTAAAATTTAAGAGCATTTAATATTTAATGTAATGTAAAATTTAAAAGGACTACCAAACTTCCTCTGAATTTTGAAAATGGACATATTTCTTTGCCAATCTTCTCATTTTCTGTTTAATGTTTTATTGGCAAAAGTGTTCCATAGGTAAATCGTCTTAGATAACATTCAGCCGCCAGATGGAATTATTATATATTATTATTACAAAAAAAAAAACATAATAATGAAGTAAGCTTGAAAGTATACTTCACCAACGGCAAAGCTGAAAGTATACTTTCTATATGTATATTGACCCTAAGGGCAATTAACTGTAAATTTACCTGAATCCACCAATTAAAAGGAAATGGAGACTATATGAATATATTTCAGAATTTTGCAATTTTTTAGCTAACATTGTAATATTCCCATTTAAAGTTTTCTAAAAATTTGTTTCCTTATCGAACGGAGAGAAGAACATAGCAAAATCGTCGTAGTAAAAATCGCTAACTCAGTCAACAAATTTTAATTTATGCAACTCTCCCACCAGAAACTATGCTTTACTAACAGTAAAGCTACAAATATACTTTCAAGAATTATGCCTCGCAGTATATTCACCCTAAGGGAAATTATGTACCAATTAACCTGAGTCTATAGATAACAGTACTGTTTAAATTGTCAGTTGGGTTATCTAATCCTAAGTAAACGACCAGTTTTGTTATCTACTCGTTAGTAGGCGGCGAGTTGGGCTATCTATTCCTTAGTTGATGCCTACAGTTGGCTTATCTACGCCTTAATATGCTTTCAGTTGGGTTATCTATTCCTTAGAATACGACCATTTCATTTATCTACTCATCAATAAACGATCAGTTATCTACTAGTTAGTAGAAGGTCAGCAGGGTTATCTACTCCTTAGTAGATGACCACTTAGGTTATATACCCAAGAGTAAACGAACAGGGGATGAGTTGGATCATTTACTCCATAGCAGAGATGCAGCTGACTTATTTAATGCTTAGTAGGAGGCCACTTGATTTATCTACACTTCAGTAAACGACCAGATGGGTTATCTTCTGCTAAGTGTGCGGCCAGTTGGGTTATCTACTCCCCATTAAACGATCAATTGGATTATCTTCTCCTTAGTATGCGGCCAATTGGGTTATCTACTCATTAGTAAACGATGAGTTCGGTTATCCACTCCTCAGTAGAGACACAGCTGGCTTATCTACTACTTAGCAGTTGGCCAGTTGGCCTATCTACTCTTTAGTAGGCGGCCCGTTGGGTTATATACTTCTTAGTAGACGACCACTTAAGTTATTTACTCCTCAGTGAACGACGAGTTGGATTATCTTCTTCTTAGTATGCGGCCAGTTGGGTTATCTAATCATTAGTAAATGATCAGTTGTGTTACCTACTCCTTAGAAGAAGACCACTCGAGGTATCTATTCCTTAGTAGGCGGCCAGTTAGGTTTTTTAATTTTTACTAGATGGCCCGTTGGGTTATCTACACCTTAGTTGATATACAGTTGGTTATCTACTCCTTAGTAGAAGATCAATTGGATTATCTACTCATCAGTAAAAGACCAGTTTAGTTATCTACTCCTAAGTGGATGATCACTTGGGTTATCTACTCCTTAGAAGATATACAGTTGGCATCCCATCCTTAGTAGACGAACACTCGAATTATCTACTCCTCAGTAAACGACCAGTTGGATTATCTTCTCCGTAGTATGCGGCCAGTTGGGTTCTCTACTCATTAGTAAACGATCAGTTGTGTTATATACTCCTTAGTAGAGATACCCTTGGCTCATATACTACTTAGAATGCGGTCAGTTGGGTTATCTAATCCTTAGTAGAATAACCCTTGAGTTATATACTCAACAGTAAAGGATCAGTTGGGTTAGTACTACTTTATAGAGGATGAGTTGGGTTATCTGCTACAGAGATACAGTTGACTTATCTACTGCTTAGTAGACGGTCAGTTGGTTTTTATACTCTTTAGTAGGTGCCCAGTTGGGTTATCTACTCCTTGGTAGACGACCATTTGAGTTTTCTTTTTCTTCCTCAGCAAACGACCAGTTGGTCATGTTCTTTTAAACGCGAACTCGACCAGAAAATTAAAAACTAAGTACACAGTTTTGTTTCTGTTTTGTTTCTAGTCAACTTTCACTACCGGTGTAATATAACACTACCTGACTCTCATTTGCTAGAATTCCCAACTATATTTATTTATACATATTTTTCGAGTTATTTAACATGGAATTCATTATCTATTTAATACCACAAAAATTGTATTGTATTGCCACCAAAAGGATTACGTTATTCACGACTAGTGATGTGAAATTTACCTTCAGACTTTATCATGACGATATAGTTTGTTATAAATGATATAACTCATGCGTCATAGTGGCCAAATTATTTCCATGTTATTTTAAATATAAAAAAACCCCCAATGAATAAATACATTGCATGAAAAATTACTTGTTCGTGTTAAGTTTCATGGAGAGAAAAAAAGCAAATCAGCTTATGAATATTAAATGAAAAACCATAAATAAATTGATAAAAATATTGATAATGACACGAAAGCATTTAGAGGCCTATTAAAGAATCTCATCAAGATTTTCCTATATAAACGAATGATATAGTATTTAATATTTAATATGAAACCCAACGGCAAGTAATATAGAGTAGTTGATTGGTAAGCTTTTTAAATTCAATTAAATATTTTTGCCAACCCCCCACCCCCATTTGATTGAAAATTCAATAACTCCTGTGACTAGACAATTAAAGTGCCATTTCATTCGCCGGAGAAAAGTATTATAAATCCCCCCTAACTGAGTATACAATTTCAATTTATGCTGCTCGCTCGCCTGAAAGTATGCTCTGCAATATAGTACGCCAGAAAGTATGCTTCAGTGTTTATATTTACGGGTATTTTTTTGCGGCCTTTGCGGTAGAAAACTTGCATTTCATGCTCTATTAACGCGGATATAGAAATTCATAGAAACCTATTTATGCAATCTCACTCACACCACTTCAGTGATTTTCATATTTGTGACGATGTGAACGATGTTCGCTAAACACAAATACCAACAATGGGATAGGAGAGGGGGCAGGGGAGGTAGCTGGGAGTATATCACTACAATAACGTAGCATAAATGGCAAAAGGATGCACAAGCATGGCAATAAAAATGAGAATATTGTTTTTATTAAAAAATGTACATATATAGCGAGACGAGGAGTTGGCTGGCTTTACTTGCAGCTACATTAAATTCATGGACTGAAGCAGAGCAACAAAAAAACTACTAGGATTTTCTACATCTATTGCTAGACGGACGACCACAACCACTGAATTTTATATTGGTTGTCCCCCTCTATGTTTTCTTGGTTCTGTAGGGAATGTTTTTTTTTTGCAAAAGACATATAAAACGTGCTTCGATTTTATTTACTGTGGTCTGTGTTTAATGGTGTTTGCGGCAATGTTGTCTGGTTTAGATATGATTAGTTTATAGCTTTAAACATGATTTGGCTATTTTTCATATTGACAGAAAATTGAGTAAAATGAAAGGGATAAGTAAAAAATGATTCAAAAAGAAAGAAGGACTCCCAAGAAGCCGTAGAGAGCACCACAAAAAGAATATTTAGGATTTAAAATTTTATTTCACATTGTTTCATTCTCTCACTGCAGAATCTTTCAATTAATTGTGGTCCTCCTTAAAATATTAACCACTTCCTCTATTTTGGGGGTCTGCAATATTTTTATAACAAATTTTCAATTTGCCCTCATTACTTTTCCGGTATTAAACCGAACAAGAAAAGTTTATTCATCTTCATCCGAGCTTTAGCCTCAGTCGTTTTTTAATTCAACCTCAACCGGAATAATGCTGTTGAAAAGTTTTCTGGACCCAAAATTCAGCAGCAGCAAAAAAATAACACCGTAACAAAACCCCACAAAAAAAAAGAAATTCAACTCAAGGATCATCCGGCACAGGAGCAAAGGAAACAAGGAAGGACTAAGTAAAACCGAACTACAAATGTTAAGCTAAACCAAAGCAATCAACATAAGCAGCAAACTTTGATTTGCACTTCATTTTGTGACCATTTGTTTCCTCTCTAATACAAACTTATTCAAGGATATACATATACTCATACACACTCACTCACAGACTTATATACAAATAATCGTAGAGCCAACATTAACACTCATAAGTTTAACAAAACTTTATTCCTATATTCGTTTGTATATCATTAGATTTCCTTTGCTTCTTCTTCTTCTACTTGTTCCTCGGCTCTTTTGCTCATAAAGTAATAAAGGATCAAACTGAAAAGGAGAGCAATGAGAACATTACAACTAAGCTAAAGGCAAAAAAGAAATCAACCAAATAATATTCCAGTCCAAGTGAAAAAGAAAAAAGAAGACAAAACTCGACCAGAAGACCAGCTTTACGAATTACCAGAAATTGGGTGCGGTTTCCTGTTCATAAATTTTCAAATTTCTGCCCTGTCCTTTTTGGTTTGTCGGTGCTAAAGTGGCACAAAACTATTTTCAATGAGAGTGTGTGTGTGTGCCGCAAATGTGAAGGACCTTTTGGGTCTCGTTTGCGTATGCTGCTCATCTGCCATTTGCCAACGGTTCAACAACGACCTAAGCCTTTCCCAGTCTGAAATCTTGTTGTTGGCAGAAGAACAGGGCATATACACACATATACATATAAGCCGGGCGCATAGAATTGTTCCGACATTCATGGTCAAATACAGTTTGAGGTCTTTGAATGAGGACAATAAAATTTATAATTGTCAAAACTGTAAATAAAAATCTTTATATAGTATTCTCTACAAAAAAATTTGTTAAATTTTTATTCTCTCCTATATTTCTTGTAATCGAGAAACGTTTTTTTGAGAAAAGTTTTGTTTTTCTAGAAAATATTGTTAAATTTTATTTTTTCTTCAAAATTTCTAGTTCTAATTTATCTAATTTAATCCTTTTTTTTAGAAAATTCCTTCAAAATTTAATTTTTCTATAAAATTTTCATGAAATTTAATTTTTGTACAAAAATTCGTTGACATTGAAGGTTTATGAAAATTTCGTCGAAATTATATTTTCTGCAAAACGTTGTTGAAATTGCAATTTTGTAGAAAGAATATTTCCTTAAATTGTATTATTTCAGAATGTCAATATTATTAACATTTTCTACAAAATTGTTTTGAAATTTATTTTTTTTACAATTTTTTGTTGAATTTGCATTCTCCAGAAAACTTCGTTAAAATTTATTTTTTTTTAAAAAATCTGTGTACTGTATTTCTCTAAAAATGTTTGTTAAAAATACATTCCTTTACAAAATTTCTTGTTATCGAATTTTTAAGAACAATTATTTTTTTGGTTTTTAGAAGTTTTTTTGTTAATGATCGATTTAATTTTTTTAATTAGATTTATTTATTGAATGTTTTCACATTCGAATTGTTCAGCTTTTTCGATCAACTCTTGCTTTCGAAAGAGAGGTTTTTGTGGAAATTTTTTATAAAATGTTTTTGAAATTAAATTTGTCCACAAAATTTCGTTAAATCGCATTTTTCTTGAAAATTTCTACGAAATTATATTTTTCTCGAAAATTTCATCGATATTAAATTTTTTCTTTAGAAAGTTGAAATGCATGTTTTTCTTTAGAAAATTTACAGATAATAGCCTTTAATCCAGTTAGCGGCCCATACTAGTCGACCTGTAATTCGGCCTAAGAAGACCCTTATTTAGATATTTAATCCATTTTTTTTAGACAATTTTTTGAAAATTGCATTTTCTATAACATTTTGATGAAATTTAATTTTTTTCCGCATAAACTCGTTGACAATGAAGTTATCCTGAAAATTTCGTAGAAATTGCATTTTCTACAAAATTTTATTGAAATTGAAATTTTGTAGAAAAATCTTTGAAACTGCATTTCTCTACAAAAAATTATTCATTTGTATTTGCCTACAAAATTTATTAAAATTTAAGTTTTATGGCATCAAAATGACATTTATTAGAAAATGTTGTTGAAATTTATTTATTTTTAATCTTCGTTCAAATTACATTTTCTACAAATCTTCGTTGAAATTTAATATTTCTGGAAAAACATTGATTTACATCTCTCTAAAAAAATTGTTAATTTGTTGTAATTGAATTGTTATTTTTTCTAGAAAATATTTTTGAGTTTTATTTTTGTACAAAATTTATAATTCTAGCTTTTCTTGAAAATTTCAACGAAATTTAAATTTTCTTGAAAATTTCATCAATATTTTTTTTTTAGAAAATTTCGACGGAATTTATTTTTTTTAGAATATTTAAGATTAACACCCTTTAATCCTCTTACTAGGTGGCCCTTATTTCGTGATCATCGACCTTTAAATCGGTCATAGACTCTAAACCTGATCTTTATTCCAGTTTTTATTTAGATAATCTCTTCAAAATTTAATTTTTCTGCAAAATTTGCTGGACATTGCAATTTTCTTGAAAATTTCGTCGAAATTGCATTTTCTACAAAATTGTATTGAAATTGCAATATCATAGAAAAATCTTTGAAATTACATTTCTCTAGAAAATGTTTCTAAAGTTATATTTTTCTACAAAATGTATTAAAATTTAATTTTTCAATAAAGTTTTCTAGAAAAATTTATTTATTTTTTTTTTAAATTGTTTTTAATCGAATAAAATTTTAAAGAAAAAATTACTATTAGAGAGTAATGCAACTTCGAAAAAAATCTTATAGAAAAACGCAATATTCAAGAAATTTTCTCAAAATATGCAATTTTGGTGAAATTTTCTAGAAAAATGGAAATTAGGCATATTTTTTAGGAAAAAACTAAAATTTCAATAAAAAAGTATTTACGATAACAATTTCAAAACAATTACATTTCGACATTATATTCTAAAAAATATGAAATTTTGAAGAAATTCTATAGAAATTTTTAAAAATAAAAATATTGGCAATATTCTCTATAAAACTGCGATACTTATTTAATTTTCATTTAATAATTTTCATTTTCTAAAATAAGAAAAATTAAACTTTGACATAATTTTCTAGAAATATAAAATTTTGGCATAATTTGCTAGAAAAATTCAATTTTGACATAATTTCTAGAAAAACAGAAATCTCTAGTTTTGGCAAAGTTTTCAAAAAAATTCAATTTCGAAATTGTTTAGAAAAATTTAATTTTGAATTCAAAAGCTCAACGAAAAATTCACACATACAATTCCAATCCTGGCAAAATTATCTATAAAACTAAAACTACGAACCCACAATTATAATATAACTACCAATAATTGCCCAAAATGATAATCAAAAACGGATTGAAAACCTAACCTTCGTAGGCATTGTAGGAAGTGTCGGAGAAATATTAATAAAGCTTCCTTAATAAGTAATAATTATAAGACTAGGATTGAAGGAACTATAAATTGAAATTAATTAAAGGTAAACAACCATTAATACACTGTCTTCAAATTTTAATCAATAACAAATGTGATATGTTTCATATGCGTATGATATATATTATTAACCATACGCCATAAGGTCCAAAGAACAAATATGCCATTGAAATTAATTATACGTCTACGTATCCGGCATAGCTTAATTACAGTAATGTTATATCTAAATGTACTCATCGAAAGCAAATGAAGTATTCAGACTACTGACTGAGTAGGTGGTGATATTCCCGGGGAGAATTTGTAGGTTGTTTTCTTTAAAATGGCAGTTATTATATTGTTGATAAAGCAGATATGCAACTGTCGCTTTTAAAGCGAAGCTACAGCACTACTTATACAGGCCGGTCAATTAATTATTTGGATGCCCTTATAATATATTTAATTTATTTATTTTTTATAAAAGTATTTAGAAGAAATAAGAAAATACAATGATAACCATTAATAAGAACAATACTCTTTGTGTTCCGAAGAATGTGTACTTAATTGCTATTAATTATATTCCTATTAAGTAAAATAGCACTTTTCATAAAATCATTTAAAATAAATGGAAAAATTACAATTGTATGTATTGATAATAATTATACGCATTGTCGTCCGAAGTATTCGCATTTTATTATTATTAATTATATGCCCACATATCCTTAGATGAAAACAGGGACAAATCTTAAGTTTAAATAAATTTCAATTTTATCACTTTAAGAAAAATGTACAATGGTAGTAATTAATAATAATAATAATAATACGCTTTGTTATACCAAGAATACATATCAATTATACGCTCACATGTCCCTAGTTTAATATAAAAAAAGTGTTTAAGTTTATTTAATTAAGTCATATATCTGGAAAAATTACCATAGAAAAAGTGCAAATTTATGATCACTATGATTTGTATTTCGTACCACAAATCTTTGGCGAATTTGTAACAAATATGAAATTCATATCATAAACAAATAAATTGAGCACCCAAGATTCTCAACATTTTTATAATTAACAATAACTTACTCATTTAATTTGAAACTACCCATGTTCGCTTTTCTAATCCTCATACCTTTCCCATTTCAAAGTCCCAAAGCTGTATTTGGATTTCCCCCAAATGATGTTTATACATGATTTCTTGAGATTATCTATAGATTGCTTTGTGTTTGGTCTGATTTCTTTCCCTATAGCCGCTGTCGCTGCCGCCTCTTAACCCACATTGTAAATATGTCATACATAAATTGTATAATATCACTCTGTGTGTGTGTGTGTGAGAGAGAGCGTAAGCGTATATGAAGTCAAGTATAGATGTGTGGAAATGTAAGTGTGTGTGTAGAAGACTGCTTTTATAATTCTATTTCCGTTTCCGTTTAGCACAGCAAATGGCATGTTGTGCAGGTCTGGGCTTTTTGCCTTACGTTTAAAGACGAGTCGTTCTATTTTTCTACTCTTTTACTTCTTAGTACGAGTCTCAGGAAAAGAGGATATACATAGGCAGTGTATACATAAATATGTAGTTAGTTGGAATAGGTAACATAAATTGTTGGAGTGTGTGGGTGCGTGTCTGTATGTATAAGTACGAGTTTATGGTTTAGTTTACTACTCTGTTATGTGTGAGTGTACATTTGATATTTGCTATATTGCCTGTTTGCCTTTTATCCTTCTTCATCTTCTCAGTTTTTCCATACCGTTGCCTTTTGAAACTGTATAAGGATGTAAAGCGGATGGTGTGTTTCTCTGTGTGAGTGGTTATTTACGGAAGTCGGCATAGCCGCAACATATTGTGGCTGCTGATTTGTGTGCAAGTGTGTGTGTGTTTTGAATCCGGTTGTTAAGGAGTTGATTTTTTATGCTATTTGTTAGACAGATTACCAAATAGCAATTGAAGGCTATCATCGTCTCTCTAACTACCTTGTTGACATTGAACTTTGTAATTTTCCTAAGATTTAGTATCGGCAAATAGGTAAGCTAACGAACGGATTGGTTTTGAAATTCTGGCTAAAAGGAGTAGAAAAGACCACAATCTTTGTTATATTTGTGCAATTAGATTTTTGTTAAGATAATTATTGCAATTTGCAAAATAAAAATTATATTTACCATATTCAATATCAAAACGTATTAGGAATCTTATTTAAGGCTTCATTAATACATATTATGTATACGACCTTAATCCCGAGAATAAGTGTTAAAATGTTATTGATGGTGTAGCGTATGCCTTATGATGATTATCATTCAAATGATATTAATCATACGCACAAGTATACACTGCGCTTTTCGAGGAAGCTTTAAATTTGTTTTAACTTCCTTCCTTTAAATTTCCATAATTTATTTTTCATCTAAGGTTAACACAAACATTTTAAATCTAAATTTTTACCAAAGAAGATTGTTCTCATTTGTCTCGGCTTTAACAACATATTTTATTCTCATTGCCCCCGTCTAAGTAGTCCCTCATATATTTTAAAATTATAATCTCTTTTCATATTTCAAGTCATGATAAGCAAATATTTATGTTGCATTACACAAAGTCAAAGTTATAAATTTTAAAAAATTACACATATCATATAAGTCGCAACATGTAACTTTGCCTCTCCCGGTCTAGCACTGACAACGCCTCTCGTTGAAGATATCCTCTTTTTTATTTGCGGCTCCGGCTGTTGTGTTAAGCAGATGGGACTTGATAGACGGCTGTGCATTAGTGTTTGTATTTACAGTGTGTGTGTGTGTGTGTGTGTGTTTGTGAGGCTCTGAAGACGATGTGAATTTGTAGATAAGAGGTTAAAAGAAGGTTGAATGAAATTTCCTTCGCAAAAAAAACACCAACAAAATACGACTAAAGCGGATAGGAAAGGCAATGAAGAACAGCCGCAGCAGCAGCAATAACAAAAAGCGAAAAAGCTAAATAAAAAACAACTTTACTAATGCAATAATAAAGTATTGTATTACATATACATACATAGATATGCATATAGGCAAAGGTCTGTGAAATATAACAAATTATTTATGCAAACTAAAAGGGAAATTTTTTTCCCTTGATGGAAAACTAGTATGAAATAACTGAGTAACAAACTTAAGTAAAACATTAATAATATTAAAAAAATTTAATATTTTACTATTAATACAACTCTTTGCAAAAAAATTAAACATCCCTTGAAGCCAAGTTATATCCGGAAAACTTTCAAACAATCTGAAGGAGTTTAAAAAATTGCCCAACAAGGAAAAAATCGAAATTGCATAACAGCTGTTTTGCGAAAGCAAAAATTCCCCTTGAAGGAAAATTGGTAAAAATTATCAAAGTTACAAATTTATGAAATTTTTGTTAACAAATCAATAAATCTCTGATTGATAAAAGATATTTTACTTGTATTATAATACAGCTTTTTTTTGAAAAAATCAAAAATTTCCCTTATTATTATTTATTTTATAAATTTATTATTTACTTCAATTATTTTTCTAAATAAGCTATTTGAAAAATGTCCCTCTTAAAAAATTAACTAGGTATCTTAAAATGTACGGAAATTTGTGACCCAGTTGTTTTTTTTTACTAATTTCCCACCAAGGGAAATTTTTATTTTTCACATGACGTCCGTATTACAATTTAAAAATTCAGCTGTTCGTCAAAAATGAACAATTTGCATACTTTTTAGAAAATTTACCTTTTGGGAAATTTTAAGGGAAATTTTTTAAAAACCGCTTCCCGCTCGCTTTAATGTTGATTAGTGGTCATAAAACGTTTGCTAATGTCTAACTACTGCTTTCCACTGTTTTCCCACCTAGGGAAATTTTTAATTGTTTCCAAAAAAAGCCCGAGTTAAAAGTAGGCTGCGCAGCAGCTTAATAAAAAGTGGGGAATTTTAATGCTTTTAGAAAATTTTCGGTCTTCTGAAATTTGGAGAGATATTTTTAACACTTCAACCACATTCTACTAATTTATAAAAAAAAAACAAGTAAGAAAGTTTCAGTCGGGTAAACCGACTAAGGTATACCCTCACTTTGTGAGTAATGTAATATTGAATACTACACAAATTATTCTGTCAATTTTTGTGGGAGGTACCCACAAAAATTTCGCTGAGCCGAATTGTAACCTTTTATATGGACTGGTATATTAACGTTGAGATATTAAATTGTGGTATAATTTGGCCATTTTGTGTGGGAGGTACAAAAAGGGGCGTGGTGATAACGCTCATTTTTCACTGGACTATAGGCATTATAAAAGCATTACACTGTACAAAATTTCAAGTAATTGTATACACTGATATTAATGGTATAAACTGTTAACTTTTGGTGCAAAATGGTACCTTTGTGGGAGAGGTACCAAAAGGGGCGTGACAATAACGCCCATTTTTCAACGGACAGTAGGCACTATAAAAACAGTACGCTGTACAAAATTTCATGTATTTTTATACACTGGTATTAATGTTATTAGCTGTTGACTTTTGGTGCAAAATGGTGCATTTGGGTGGGAGGTACCAAAAGGGGCGTGGCAATTTCGCCCATTTTCCTCGAGTTGATAGCGACTAACAAACTAATACTATGTGTGGAATTTCAGAAGATTCGAATACGTATAATAGCAGTTATTAAAGAATCAATATTTCACAACATTTTAACCCTTTGTGGGGGAGGTACCAGAAGGAGTGGACCAATATGGCCCATCTTCGAACTTAGCCGGAGATAGGAAAAAATATTACCACATACGAAATTTGAAGTCAATCGGTTACTCCTTTCGAGAGTTATCGTGCGCACCAGCCAGCAGACAGACAGACAGACAGACAGACAGACAGACAGACAGACGGACGGACATTGCTCATTCGACTTAAAATGACCCAAAACGGATTTCCGCCGAACATACTTGGGGTCTTAGGTCACTCCTTCGATGTGTTACACTTTTTTCCGTAGCAAATGATATATACCCTCGTCACACTAAAGTGAGGGTATAATTATGTGTTTTGTTTTTCTCGTCAACAAAAAATTTTATTTTGTGAAAAAAAACTGTTAGAACTTTTCCAAACCAATAATACATATGTATATAACGTTTCGGATAATGTTCCTTTGCTAATTATACCCTCACTTTAGTGTGACGAGGGTATATATCATTTGCTACGGAAAAAAGTGTAACACGTCGAAGGAGTGACCTAAGACCCCATGTATGTTCGGAGGAAATCCGTTTTGGGTCATTTTAAGTCGAATGAGCAATGTCCGTCCGTCCGTCTGTCTGTCTGTCTGTCTGTGTGTCTGCTGGCTGGTGCGCACGATAACTCTCGAAAGGAGTAACCGATTGACCTCAAATTTGGTATGTGGGAATATTTTTTTCTATCTCCGGCTAAGTTCGAAGATGGGCCATATTGGTCCACTCCTTCTAGTACCTCCCCCACAAAGGGTTAAAATGTTGTGAAATATTGATTCTTTAATAACTGCTATACTACTTATTCGAATCTTTTGAAATTCCACACATAGTATTAGCTTATTAGTCGTTATCAACTCGAGAAAAATGGGCGAAGTCGCCACGCCCCTTTTGGTACCTCCCACACAAAGGTACCTTTTTGCACCAAAAGTTAACAGCTTATAACATTAAAACCAGTGTATAAAAATACTTGAAATTTTGTACAGTGTAATGTTTTTATAGTGTCTATAGCCCTGTGAAAAATGGGCGTTATTGCCACGCCCCTCTTTGTACCTCCCACACAAAATGCCCAAATCATACCACAATTTAATGTCTCATAACGTTTATACCAGTGCACATAAATGCTTATAAGTCGGCACAGTGCAATGAATTTAAAGTATCTAATGTTCAGCAAAAAAAAAGGTGTATTTGATAAACCCCTTCTGGTACCTCCCACACAAATTGACAGAATAATTCGAGTAATATTCAATATTACATTACTCACAAAGTGAGGGTATACCTTAGTCGGTTTACCCGACTGAAACTTTCTTACTTGTTTTTTTAATCACTGCCAATTATCTAAAAAAATTCTTGAAAATAAGCAACCATAAAAAGTTTTATATTTTGTTATTTTAAGCGATGATCTTGCTTTACGATTAAAATATATTTAATTTTTACAAACATTGGGCATTTAGATATGTGATATTTTAAAAATTCCCTTTTCCAATAAGAACAAATTTCCAACAGCGAAATTTTCCAATAATCCCCTAATTGTATGATTTCGGATAAGAGAAACATATTTCCTCGGAAGTAGACCATTAATGGGGGAAATAAGAATTTCCGTTGATCTGAAACAAAAAAGCATTTTACGAGTTACAGCTGGTCTTTTTTATTATTTAAACATATATTAGATTTTCCACTGAATTTACATTTATTTAAATACTTCCAATTACTCTGTTTTAATAGCTTAAATGTATTTTACTTGCAATACAGCTGTTTTGTGAATATCAAAAATTTACCTTCAGGGGAAATTTGTAAAAAGCATCCCAGTTACAATTTTGAATTTATTTAATGATTTTGAAGAATGTATATGCTTAATGCAACTTTAAAAAAAATTTCCCAAGAGAGACATTTTAAAAAATGCTTCCCTTTCTAAAAAGCGGTGTATATTTCTCATAAAATAGAGTATTAATAATTATTGGAAAATTTCCCAAAATCGTTAATTTGTAAATAACTTACATATATTTTACTTGTAAAACAACTTTTTTGCAAAAATCAAAAATTGTCCTTAAAGGGAAATTTTGTGAAAAGCATCCCAGTTACAATTTTGGACTTATTTAATCACTTTAAGGCATTTCTAAGCATAATGAAGCTTTGTAAAAAAAAATCCCTTTAAATTTCCCCAAGGGAAATTTTTGTATAGTTCTCGAAATTTTTCGCTTTCTAAAAAGCGGTGTATCTTCTTCATAAAATAGAGAATTATTGGTCAAGATACAAGTTTCTCTTTAGATGAAATACAAAAGCATTGCAATATTCGGGTCTTTTTTATTATGGGGTAAATATTCGAATTTCCATTGAATTTATATTTATTAAAATACCCTTAAATTCCTAATGCGAATTTTACTTGCCATACAGCTGTTTTGTAAAAATGGAAAATTTCCAGTAAAGGGAAATTAGTCAAAAGTAATAAAATTACAAATTTGAATTTATTTTATTATTTAGCAGAACCTGTAAGCATACAGATATTTCTAAAAATTTGTCACTGCAATGTGAAAATCAAAAAATTTCCCTTGAAGGAAAATTGTTAAAAAATATTTGAAATTGCAAATTTGAATTTATATTATGATTTTGGGCTAACTTTAAGCAAAATAAAACTTTTCGCATAATTTCCTTTCAAATTTCCCAAAAGGGAAATTTTCCCAGCATACCCTAAATTGGGCGCTTTCGAAAATGTAAAGTATACTTTTCTTAAAATAGACCATTAATGAACAAAATAAAAATTTTCCTTGATATGAAATACAAATCATTGTTATTTATAGCCGAGTTGTTTTTTATTGCATAAATATTCAAATTTCCACTAAATTAACATTACAAAATTCCTCATTCAAAACATAGTTTATGTTTTATTCTTCATATTTCTGACATATTTTGGGTTCGTATATATATTACATTTCAAACATTTATTTGCGGTCCCAATTCAGCAATCCGTAGGCTGTTTCGCATATTTAAGCATAAGTTGAACATACAGTCAAGCACTCCTCACAGTCACAGTACACCAGAGTGTATTAATTTCACACATTTACGCAGCACTTTTTTTGTAACTCATTTGTTTTTGTCTTCCTCTCCTTTCATCCCATACCCTGGGGGTGTCCTCGCCTCCAGCCACTGCCATTCTTTAAGACTTTTTCTAGGGATGTTGCTTTTTGCCAGCTTTTGGTGTGTAAGATTTTTCCGTGCTCCAAAGTTAACAATAAACTTTACTCACGCACACGTTTCCTGTACAGGATGTTGTTGGTTGGAGGCTTTTTCTTCTTCATTTGTGTTCTCATACTTTTTATGCCATCGGAATAGAGAGAACGAAAGATATCTAAAGAGAACTTGTTGCCAAAGTCAGTAGCAGAGGGTAGTGGGCTCCCCCCAGTGGAGGTGGTATAGTAGCAGGAGTTTGTGGGAAGCTTTTGTGGGCCTGAGGTTAATATGGCGAACGTGTGTGTTGCTATTTTGATAAAGAGAAAAAAATGAACATGCGAAGAAAGTACCACAAACGTAAAGCAAAGGCAAAACTTTGTCTCTCCCACCAAAACCCACATATATTTCACCACCCCTCCTTCCTCACTGCTTCCTAGATCCTATCCCTTTTAGCTATATTCGAACAACAACAAGTAGGAAAATTGAAATAAATCTTGACAAGTGCGGCAGGAAATATAACTCAAAAGAGAATAATAAATACAAGTGTGAAACCACTGTTGGCAAAGCACACACACAGGCAAACACATACGATGTAAGTTTGACTGTGTATAAAAGTATGAATGGGGCTACAAATAACTGTGAAACATAGAGTCAGTATCAGTATATATGTATCTACAGTCCCTTACTGCTTACTTCCTTTATTCACAGCCAACTTTGCTTGATAACACTTTTCACTTTCCGGTATTAGTTTTGTAAGGCAAATCCTCGTTTCTCCTCCTCTCTCTTTGCCTTACACCCACCATGTACTGTTGCTTTGCTGTTTGTTATTGTTAAGGAGCTTATTTTTATACTGAATCGCCGACTCCCCACGCCAATCCTTTCTCCCTTACCCTCTGAAAAAGAGTTTTGTGCAAATATAAATTGAATTAAAAAACTTCTAATTCTCCTTTTCATATGTATGGGGGAATTGCTTTCGTTGCAAACACAATAAACAATAAAGAAACACAAAAACTTTATTGCTTTGTAATCAGAACATGATTTGCTATAATATTCAATTATCAATCAATTGCATGACACGTCAGGCGAGAAAAAACACGCGAAAATATGCTTTAGGCAGTGATTTGTCTAAATCAAAGTGTCTGAATATAGACGATAATTTGCTACTCGTATAACCTAAACGCCGAGCATTTTGACATTTCGAGGACGGCAATAAATTCAACTGAAATTACAATAAGCAACAGATTTTTTAAGGTGAAAGAAAATTTATTGAGAAATTTGGGTTTTTAAACAAAAGTTACTAGAATACATATTTGCAAACTTCACTTTAAATTTCCGAGGGTTAATTTTCCTAAAAGTACAATAATTTGTATTTTGAAAAATTTAACTCTCTTCTACTCGTATTACTATTACACCATCTATCGGAAATTAGCGAAAAGTAGTAGGTTTACACACTTAATCTCATTTAATGATTTTTTAGCAATTTTATGTTCTAAAAAGAAAATTTTAAAAATTTCACGTAAATTGCAAAATTTTAGAAACTGTAGAATATTTAGCTTTAGTAACTAATTTTTCTGAGAATTAGAAATTGATTTAAAATTTCGAGTAATGTTTTAGGCTTGCTGGAAGTGTTTCCGAAAATTTCTTCAAACTGGAAAAGACCATTTTCCAAACATCTCATTGATGACTCATTTTTGTCAAAATAAAATATATTTTACTCGTAAAACAAGATTCTTGTTTAAAATAAAAAAATCCCTTTATGGCTAATTATTAAAAAAAAACAATTGTTAAGCTCATTGAAAGTGGTCAAAACAATTTCCCAAAAGGGACATTTTCCAAAACGTTCGTAGTTATTGATTTAGAAAACTTTAGGCCCTTATTCATAAAAATTTAATGAAGGTTTGAAGAACGCTTTAACACTGCTAAAACGTTCCTCAAACCTTCTTTAACTTTTTATGAATAAGGCTCTTAAACTATAAGTACAGTAGTGCCGCATTTTTTTCACAAAATAAAAAGTTTTCTTGAGGAGAAATATAAAACACATTAAAATAATTTTTATAAATTAAATATTTTATAAATTAGTACAATGTGAATGAAGTCTTAAAAATATCCCTCAAAATTTCAGAACACCGAAAATTTTCTATAGGCATTCAAGTTCCCCCTTTTTAAAAAGCTGCAGTAAAACACAGCCTTTTTTGGGAACAAATAACAAATTTCCCATGAAGGGAAACAGTGAAAAACATTAGTTACTCATTAACAAACGTTTCCTGGTCATTCAAGAGGGACATTTTCTAAAAAGTGGTTAAATTGTTAATTTTTGATGAACATCATTATTCTTTACCTGTAATATGGGCGTCGTGTGAAAAATACAAATTTCCCTTAATGGGAAATTATTAAAATCAACAAAGATGCGAATTTTGCGTACATTTTAAGATATCTCGTTAATTTCTAAGCCCTTTGCAATAGTTTAAAAAAATGTCCCAAAAAATTCCTCAAGAGAGAAATTTTTCGAATAGCGCGCAAATCACATATTAAAAAAATTAAGTAGATTTAAACTATAATAAAACCATTTTTTATAAAATAAAAATTTCTCTTGTGGGAAATTTTCTCAAAAAATTGGGTAAATTGTTAATTTTTGACGAACAGTAGAATTTTTTACTTATAACAAGAACGTCATGTGAAAAATAAAAATTTCCCTTGATGGGAAAGTAGTAAACATCAACATAGCTACAAATTTGCGTACATTTTAGGAAATCTAGTTTATATCTATGTCCTATGCAAAAGTTTAAAAAAATGTTTAAAAAAAGTGTAAAAAAATGTTTTTAAAAATATTAAATTTGGAAGAAATCGGTTCAGATTTAGATATAGACCCCATATATACGTTACCCCCGATTTGACATGTAAGCGCTGTAAAAACTTTATTTTATATCCGATCAGTATGAACTTCGGCAGAAAGAGGTTTCTTATTATATGGATGAACACTATTAAATTTGGAAGAAATCGGTTCAGATTTAGATATAGCCCCCATTTATATGTTACCCCCGATTTGACCTGTAAGCGCTGTAAAAACTGTATTTTATATCCGATCAGTGCGAAATTCGGCAGAAAGAGGTTTCTTATTACATGAAGGAATACTGCCAAATTTGGAGAAAATCGGTTCAGATTTAGATATAGCTCCCATATATATGTTACCCCCGATTTGACATGTAAGCGCTGTAGAGACTGTATTTTATATGCGATCAGTACGAAATTCGACAGAAGGAGGTCTTTTTACATGAATGAGTATTCAGGGAAGATCGGTTCAGATTTATATTGATTGTTCCTTTTGATTTGGTATCAAACCGCTATAGAAGTTGTATTTTACTTCCGAAAAAAAATTTTCCAGAAAGATGTTTCTCACTTTAGGAACGAATATTGCTTAATTTAGCGATTATCGTTTCAGAATTAGAATACGTTTCTACCCATTTACCAATTATTCCAAATTATTATGGCAATGACCCTTATCGCATTGTTAGGGAGGTGTAGGGTATTATATAGTCGGCCCCGCCCGACTTTCTGCCTTTCCTTACTGGTTTTTTACTTGCAATATGGATATCATGTGAAAAATAAAAATTTCCATTGATGGGAAATTAATATAAAATCAATATAGCTAAAAATTTGCATGAATTTTAGGATATCTCGTTAATTCCTAAGGAATGTGCAATTGTTTAAAAATGCACCAAAAATTTCCCAAAAGGAACATTTTTAAAATAGCACGTAATTTTCTTGTTGTAAAAAATCGAAGTATATAAACTATAATAAATAAATTTTTTATTAAATAAAAATTCCCATGAGGGAAATTTTCGAAAAAGTTGACACATTGTTAATTTTTGACGAAAAGCCGCATTTTTACTTGCAATAAGTACGTCATGTGAAAAATAAAAATTTCCCTTGATGGGAAATTAGTAAAAAATCAACATAGCTGAAATTTATGAAATAGCACGTAAATGGCTTGTTTTAAAAAATCGAACTAAATATATATATTTAGACTGTAATATAGAAATTTTTTATTAAATAAAAATTTCCATTGAATATATATTCTTTTTTTCCTTTTGATATTTCACATCTTTTTTCTTTAAAAAAACCTTTGCAACATTGTCTTCTTATTCCTGAAGTGAGGCTTACAGCTACCTGTGATACGTTTGTGCCAGACAGACGCTCCTGGGAAAATGGAACGTTGGCCCATGTGCCAGTGGGAACCAGCTGCTACACGGATGGGTCCAAGCGAGGAGGAAGGACGGGTCTGGGACTTTTTATTGATGAACCAGAAGTCAGTAACACGACAAATCCTAAATATGCCAACATCTTCACAGATAGCCAAATGGCGATTAAAGCAATAACATCGGAAAGGGTCAGATACAGAACTGTGTTGCACTGTAAAAGAACGATAAATGATTACTCAGCCCATGGTAAATTGCGTATTTGCTGGGTACCAGGACACAACGGAGTGATTGGAAATGAACGGGCAAACTGCTTGGCTTCAAAGGGCAGAGAACTTCGAGTAATAAACTTGGAAAATTGGAAACCTTTCGAAGCCACGAAAAATGTGTTGAAGCACTGGGCAGTGATGGCTCACAAAACTGTGTGGAATAGCGCAACAGTAGGAGCAACTGCAAAGATACTGTGGGGTGACCCAAATGAAAAGAAAACAAGATGTCTTCTGAAACTAAACAAGATTGATATTAGTAAGATGATGAGTGTTCTAACGGGACACTCAAGCTTACAAGCACATCTTCATCGCATAGGACTAGCAGGAAACGACGAATGCAGGGCATGCCGAGAAAACATTGAAACGATCGAACATTTTCTGTGTCACTGCCCGGCTTTCACACATGCAAGATCCCAACATTTCGGGTCCGACATATTGCCAGACTTGACTCATCTCAGAGAATATGACTGGAAGATACTGAGAAAATTCGTGTATAGTACCGATTTTCTGTAGCTCTTGAGGTATGAAAAGATCATAAATAAGGAGCGCACAACAGGCCGAACCACTGGCTTAATTGTATGTCCATGGACATGGGACGTTTAAACGTATCCTCTCTTCAACCTATGCTAACCTAACCTAACCTTGTCTTGTTATACTGGAGTTAAATATTTGTACTTCTTACTAAAAATATGTAACGAATTTCTAATGCCTTTTTTCTTAAAGTAAGCAATATATTCGCCCAGCTAATTATTTTCCCCTAAAATTATGCTATATATTTCGCAAATGGTGTACTCTTATACAGGAGTTAACTATTTATACCTTCAACTAAAAATATGCAACGAATTTCTATTGCTTTTTAAATTTTTTTATTAATTTATTCCTAAAATTATATACTGTATTCCCTAAGCAAATTACTTTCCCCTAAAATTATGCTATACATTTCTCAATTTATGTTAGTGTTCGTTTATGTAGAAACACTAAAAATTAGCATGTATCACTAAAGAATAATATGTATTTGAATTATTCTAGAAATTCCTAAAATAGATCTAAAAATTACATTACAGTTTCCAACGAAATTGAATCTCATTTGCTGTTTAGTTAAAAAATTGCATGCATATTAAAAATGTGCTAATTAAATTCCAGTGTTCTTTAAAATGTCTTAGCAGCAGACATGTGTTCATTTATTTCTTAAAAAAAGGTGTGGAAGTTATAAAAAAATATTGTTTTTCTTTCTGTATTGTTTTTCTTTTCAATAGCATTATTGAATTACTGCATTTTCTTATTACACACCAAGAGTGTGAAAAAGAAATTTCCCAGAAAAAAAACAACAATCAAAAAATAATCTTCGAAAAGCACAAGGTGGTAGTAACATTTAATGTAATCGAATACAAAGAAATTGCTATGATTTCATTTTAGTTTTCAAAGAAACCTCTAAGATTCTAGGCTTGGCATTCGGCGAAAAAAGAAACAAGAAAATAACAAGATTTAAAAACAAACGTCTAAAAATATGCAAATAATCATAAAACACACAGCGGGCGCATTAGCAATTTGCGTTAGTGTCACACGACATTTCAAAATAAATAGACTCTAAATGCAAACAGATAACGCGGGGAGACGAGGGAGAGATCTAGAACAAGCAAAGTGAGAGTGTGGCAAACAAGTCATTGCTCATTTGAGTGGATTGTTGAAAACACAACCTCACATGGGGATATCGCTCACTATGCTAGGGAAGTATTTATTCTACGAGACAATGTGAAACCGCCTATAAGTAGGCTACACTCTTCACAAAGAAAACATTTTAGGGAATTTTACTTTATGTAAATAATGTTGTCGGTCTTATTGTTAAATCTAGGTTTTAACACAAAGACAATGTGCTTTTTTTCGCCAGAAAATAAAATGTTTCCAATGATTTTTGATGTAAATCTGTGCCAAACAAACGCAAACAATACACATTTCAACAGCGACTCAGACAATGTAAAAAGGCCAACTGTCCCTTGGAATTAGTTTTCAACAGAAATCCTCTGACATGTTTGAGAGCTTAGGAATTTGCTGACGCTTCTCTGCAAGAGCTGGGGATTTATATTTTTGGTTTGTTTCTTTTTTTTTGCTTATAAACTGTCAACATATCTAAGGTCATTTAGGGGTCAGGGGCCATAAAGCAACAAAAAAAAAATGCCACAACAACAGTACATAGCTTAAGTGAACTTCTTTCTTAACATCTTTAAGGTATTAGGAACACGAAAAGAAAAACACCGCAATAAAAAAATACGATAGCATGCTTTAGGCTGTCTGTCTAAAGTAATGTTAAAATAAAGCATATCTTCAGGTGCTTTGGCACACAAAGTTCAAAGAACGAACCTAAGTGTGCGTTAAAAATAACACTTGAGCATAAACACATATACATACTTTTAGGCGCTGAACATGAAAACAAGAGAAGCACTTGAGAAATACTTTATTTTTTTTTTAACTTTGTACTTTAACACCAGATTGTGATACAGATAGCTTTTCAAGACGAAGCCAATCAATCAAAAAATGAGGGGAGCCGACAGTATGAGGAGGGTGTGAATATTACATATAAACTTTATATTACAGAATATTGTAGAAAGAATTAAAAAATATATATGAAATTGTTCCTAAACATAAATTTAATTTTTTAGTTTGTTGGGAAATATTTTTTTTCCAATTTAATGGCAACTCACTGTCCCTTAGAGGATCCCCGGAAATTTTTATAATTTTTTTTTTCAATTACTTTTCACATATCATTTTCTTCATTTTTATTATTCTCTGTAAAGCTTTCATGGCATACTTTTAGGCTTGTGGTTTTGTATGTTACATTAACATTGTCACTTATACGCTGTCATACACTATTATTGTCATCATCATCACCATTGTTGTCATCGTCTCTTATGATTGAATCCTGATCGTACATGTCTGTGTGTGTGTGTATGTTCAAGTAATTTTACTCCTTGTGTTTTTATTATTAATATTAAAACAAAGTGATTTTTGTGTTAAACCACAAGTGCTATTAAGTGTTGACAATATTGTAGCCTTTTTTTACACAACAACAAAAATCATATTCATGCGGTTCTTTGGGTGGTTGCTTCCGCAGGCTGTTGAGCTTGATTTCTGAAAAAAACTCAAACTTCTACAGATAGGCTCATATGTGTTGGGCTGACTGACATACACCACAATATGATTCCTCTGATGGGCGTTTGCTAGATACAATATATTTTCCTCCTTTAGATATTTTCTTTTTCTAGGGGTTTATATTTTATTTTTTCTGTTAAATTTTAATGGAAAAATTTAATTATATGTAATAATAGCTTTAAGTGTATAGACAAAAGGCGGTAGCAAATATACATATGATAATGTTTGCATACTTTTAGTTGCTACAAATATGAAAAAAGAGAGACGGACAGCCAAAAGGAGACAGCAACATCATAGCCAGGCACGCATTGTTATAATAATGTAATAATAATTAAAAACATACACAAACACTTTACTTTTACTTGGTAATATTAATAATAATGGTCGTTATTATGAGAAGCCTCTGGTAGACAGAGAGAGTATGCTGATTCACTATACTCCTGACAGTAAGGAGCAGGTGGTGAAAAGTGTTGTCTGTTTTTTTTTTTTTTTTGTATTTTGAAACTCCCTTTTGTCGTCTGTCTGCCAGCCTACTCTCGTGTAACAGGAAATATCAATTATTTTTAATATGAACTTCCCTTGCCTACTTTAAGGCCGTTGATGTTACTCGACAAATATTAAAGCATATTTTTAAGGGTTTATAAAAATGAAAATGCAATTGACTTGGAAGCTCATGCCAACCATTAAGCTGATGATTAGTGGTTTTGAGTATCATATTGTAATGCCAATTCTAAAGTGGGGGATTATTCTTGTCTTGTATTTCAAAGCATACCCTTAGGCGTAGGCGTTCGAAAGTTTCATCAAATAAATATCAGATTTCTCTGTCAAATTGTTTTCGCTTTAAGTAGAAATCACTACTACTTTTAGGAATTAAATTACTAAACAGCATAAATATTAAAAATTCCGTAAATCCATAAAATTTACGCACAAAAGTTTATTTTGTAAATTCCTCGTCATTGGCAATTTTCCCTGGAAAATTTAAACCACTCTATTTAACATTTATTTCTATTGGCAATTTTCCCCGGAAAATTTAAGCCATTCTATTTAACATTTTTGTCTGTTTCAAAAACTCCTCTTTTTATGCCAATAATTAGCTATGTTTTAATTGAAAATAATGCATACTTCAGGGCAAATTAAAATAATAAAATACCACAACACAATTTATATACATACTTCAACAAGCTTTATATTTATACAAATCTATTTTCATTTACCACAGGCCTATAAAAATAAACATTAATTAGCAAAAACATGTTGGAATACTAATATGTATAATAATCTTACAGAATCCTATTAAAGCAATTGCAAAATGTATAGCATATATTTGGACGAATTAAATTAAAATGGACACTTTGGCGTTGGCATTACATGAAAGAAGTTGTGAAAAGAGCTTGATTAGATGACAGTTGACACAATGTCAGGTTAAACAGGCTTCGCAGAATATTAAAATCCCTAAAAATATGCAGTAAATATTTTTAAAAATATTTACTGTTTAAGTACAATTATGCACATGTATTTGGTATCATCTCTGATCAAGCGGCTGACAGCGAATTTACACGCTTTTCCGAAAACCTCCAGCACAAGCCAAAATTTGTCACAAATTGTAAATAGATTTATTGTCCTTTCCCGCTCTCTACTCTCGGTGAATTTTGTTCAACAACAAATTATGTGATTTCATAGCAAAGCAAGAAAAAATCCAGAAAAAGGGACGAAAACTTTTAGCGTGAAAAAATGTAATACCCTTAATATATGCAACACATTTTTCATACTTTGTGCCAAACTTCGGAGAAAAATAATGTAATCGCATCATCAAACAAACAAAAATGTCAGAGTTGTTGTGGTTGCCTGGACATACCGCCCACCACCCCTACACACTATGTTGTCCTGAAAATTATGCAGCAGCTCTTCCCCTCTGTGGTAAGGCTACAGCGACAGTATCATGAGTACGGCAGAATTGTATACAACATACTTATTATAAATTATAATTCATTTTTTTCGCACAAAATAAGTTTTGTTTATTTGTATACAAAACAACATAATTTTTCATTTGCAACAGTTTTTTTTTTGCTTCATCTCCATCCCTCCATCATCCCAAGTGAAATGTTACTTCATAAGTATGCGGATTTGAGCCTCGACACTATGGTGTTGATATGAACTTTTTCCATCCCTCCTATCTGTCTCTCTGCTCCGCCCCGACACTTATAGCAGAAATGAATGCGCGGTGAGTACCGGGTAAGGTAAACAGAAAATTACTGTAATTTTTTTTTCTGCATAAAAAATCTATGAATATATTCATATGCAATATCAACCATACAACAACAATGTTTCATATTGTTGTTTATATTATATTATTTTGTTGCACTTCATCAACATCACAGGAGAAAGATGTACAGGAGGAGCAGCAGGAGCTGTTTGTTTTTAGTTTTGGCATTTTAAATTACTTTTTGTCATCCGCTCATCAAAAACAACCGCCCGAAAATGAAAACTTCAAATTGTAAAACATCATCAGAGGTAGTTTTCAAATGGAAAATTTTTCATTCGAAAAAAAACAGCAAACTTTTGGAGTTTCAGTTGCAGTTTTGCAGATGGGTGTGTATTCAAACGGGAAAATATGTAATTTCAATATTTCTCGTATCTCATTATAAAGCAAAAAAAAAAATGCTTGCATATGACTTTCCTCTTCTATAGAGATATTAACGCAGTATGAAGCAAAAAACTTCATTTTGAAACATAATATATGACAGCAGCAAGAAAAAATGCAAGAGAAAAAATTACATTTTAAATATTGAAAATATTTTAATAGCGATACTCTGTATTGATTTAAATGAAAATATTTAAAATCAATTCCTTAAAAAGGGAACTTTCCAATGTAAGATAACTAAGAGCAACTGTTTCCCTTAAAGATAAATTGGCACAAAATTGGAAATTTGACCGAAAATGTATTCACTATGCGCGGCGTATGAATTTCTAAGTATTTAAAAAAAAAAATTTTCCCTCCAAATTTCCCAAAAGGGGCATTTTCTGAAAAAATATGAAAAAATCGTCTAGATTTGAAAACCCATCGTAATTTTTACCGGAATTTTAAATATTCCCTTAATGGGAAATAATCAATAACAAATGAAAATTGAAGTATTATAGAAAATTGCAGCAATTGGTAAAACATGCATTTCTATTAAAAAAAATGTCCCTCCAAATTTCCCAAAAGGGGAATTTTCTAAACAATATTAAAATCGTCGAGTTTTGAAAACCAATGTAATTATTACCCTAAGTTTTGAAATTGTATGAAAAATACAAAATTTCCCTTAATGGGAAATATGCAAAAATATAAAAAAACATATTTTTGTCTATAAAATTAGGTCAGCGTATGCATTTTTAAGTATTTAAAAAAATTTCCCTCCAAATTTCCTAAAAGGGAAATTTTCTATAGAATGAAAATCGTTTAGATTTGAAAAGCCAATGTAAATTTTCCTTAATGGGAAATAAGCAAAAAAATACAGAACAATGCAGTTATGGCTATCCAACATGGGCAGTGATACATTTCTACGTGTTTAAAAAATTTCCCTCCAAATTTCCCAAAAGGAAAATGTTCTAAAGAATATGAAAATTTTCTAGTTTTGAAAAGCCAATGTAATTATTGACTGAATGTTAGGATTTTTATGAAAAAATAAAATTTCCCTTAATGGGAAATAAGCCAAAATAAAAAAATACAGTTATGGCTATCCAATATGGGCAGTGATACATTTCTACGTGTTTAAAAAATTTCCCAAAAGGAAAATGTTCTAAAGAATATGGAAATTTTCTAGTTTTGAAAAGCCAATGTAATTATTGACTGAATATTAGGATTTTTATGAAAAATTAAAATTTCCCTTAATGGGAAATAAGCAAAAAAATACAGAACAATGCAGTTATGGCTATCCAATATGGGCAGTGATACATTTCTACGTGTTTAAAAAATTTCCCTCCAAATTTCCCAAAAGGAAAATCTTCTAAAGAATATGAAAATTTTCTAGTTTTGAATAGCCAATGGAATTACTGACTGAATGTTAGGATTTTTATGAACAATTAAAATTTCCCTTAATGGGAAATAAGCCAAAATACAAAAAAATGCAGTTATGGCTATCTAATATGGGCAGTGATACATTTCTACGAGTTTTAAAAATTTCTCTCCAAATTTCCCAAAAGGGAAATTTTCTAAAGCATATGAAAATCATCTAGTTTTGAAAAGCCAATGTAATTATTGCCTGAATATTAGGATTTTTATGAAAAATAAAAATGTCCCTTAATGGGAAATAAGCAAAAATATAAGCAAATTACAGTTATGGCTATTAAATATGATCAGTGTATGTTTAAACATAATTCCCTCCAAATTTCCTAAAAGGTAAATTTTTGAAAAATTTGAAAATCGCCTTATTTTTGAAAAGCCAATGTACATAATTATTGCCCAAATGAAAAATAATAATTCCACTTAATGCATTTCTTCGTGTTTAAAAAATTTCCCTCCAAATTTCCCAAAGGGAAAATTTACAAAAGAATACGAAAATCGTCTAGTTTTGAAAAGCCAATGTAATTATTGCCTGAATTTTAGGATTTTTTGAAAAATTAAAATTTCCCTTGAAGGGAAAAAATCAAGAGAAAATTGTGAAAAAATTGCCTAGTTTTGGAAAACGAAAATATAAGGTATTAATACTACTGCTCTTGCATTAAAACCAAATATGTCCCTTAATAGGAAATTCATTAAATGTCACCATAATTCACATTTTTGTATGCTTAATATTTTCTCTATAATTTATAAATTTACTGGAAGTATTTAAATAGTATCCCACAAATTTTATTGAAAGGGAACTTTTCTATAGAGTATGTATACTACATAGTTTTGAGCTGAAGTTTTAGCTTGTATTGCAATATTCCATTCATGAGTATTTAGAAAACAATATGATTTTTTTTAAGTATATTAAATTTTAGTTAAACTTTTATTATATTTAAAAAACAATTTTACATTATTTTATTGTAGGTCTTTTTTTCTCGTCAATGCACCCGCATTTAAATGAAAACTTTGCTGTGAATTAAAAAAAACATTCAAACGAGAACATTTCAATTGAATCCCTGAACTTTTCAGTTGAATACCTCTTAAGTACGTTACATATATTTATAAAATGTGCATTATTTATGACCGGTCATTAAGTGACAAACAGGTTCAATTACTTTGTGACATAGGTTTATTTTTGTAAATAATAATTAACCCATATTTTATTATATAATCTGTTGTGTCACCTGTAATTGAAAAGGATAAAAAATTATACAACTTCTTTGCCATACCCATTAAATCAATGTCCAGCCAGACTTAATAATTATTTTGTTAAATTTTTAATGCCTTTTTTCCAGCCAAACCCCTTTTTCTGTGGCCAGTCATGAATAATCCATTGAGAGATGAACTGCTAAGTGCGTTTTACTTTTGAAATTTTGTTCTAAACCTTTAATTTTCTGTTTTTATGTGTTTGACAAATTTATTGTTTTCTTTTTTGAGGCGGCAAACGAAGGATCTAAGAAAGACAACGCCGATAACGTAACGAAAAGGACAACAGAGAACATAAAAATTAACGTTTGACATTAAAGCTTAAGCGAGAGAACGCCGCAGAACAAAAAACGAACGGAAATCAAACTGAAAAACTAAAGTTTTCACCCCTAAAAAGTACACACAAAGTCAATGGTTAATTGCGCCAAAAAGGACATTAACATTGGACATACCAATATATTATGGGTCACACAGACACTCACTCAAAAGGCAAGCACAGAGAAATGTACAATTTTCGGAGGAATACAAATAAAAGTGTGTGCCCACATATGACCATTTGACATGCTATAAACGTGCGACATACGAGAAAGGTATAGAGTTTTAAGTAATAAAACTTCCAAGAAAATTTTAGGAAATGCGAAAAAGTCTTTAAAATAATTTTACAACGCTTTGAAGAAAGAATGAGAAGCATTTTTCGCAAGAGTTTAAATTGCATTTTTCGCAAGAGTTTAACCACTGACTAAACCTTCCTCTTTATTTTATACATATACAAAAAAACTCTAAAGCTGCCTTAGCGTTTTTTTTTGGCATATCACTCGTTTTGACCAAAACCAAACAGTACACCGAGTTTAGGTCAAAGTAGTAACTTATATTTATATAAGCAACAATGTATGTAGGTGTTTCCAAACCTCTATATGTGTATACCAATACAAGTATAGGCATTTATATATATACCTGTCCCAAAAAGGACCTCCAATTCGAAACAAAAAACGGGGTGAATATTGAGTAGTTTACAGCCGTAAACATATATGTGGCATGTGTTGTGTGTGGCGAATACGCCACAAAAGTTTGTTGTTGACAAAAACCCCGACAACAACCGAAAGCAAATGATTTTTACATATGGATTTGTTTTATGTTTGTGGCAGTTGAACGTCCATTTTTTTTCATAGCCATAGTTGATGGCACAAACTTTTCACTTTAGCTTGAGGAGTTGTGGCATATTCAAGTCTCATTCGATTGAAGGAAATTCAGGTTTTTTTGATGGTGATGGCCAGAAATTTATGTGAAAGGGTCAAACGTGATGATCACTAAATTTATAGCGTCCTTACATAGCAGATGACAATGTTGAGACATGTCCAGATAATCCATGGAGCACATACATATACCACCATTAACTAGGACAGTCTGTCAAGGACAAATGGATTTAGTAGAGAGAGAGAGAGAGAAAGGATAAAGGGTTTAGGTGTGGAATATGGGATTCACATAAAGGTTTTCGTAAATTGATATTGGGATAGTAAAATGTTTGAAAACAATTGTCATGAACAATAACAATTACCAATCAAAATAAAAGCGTTTTAATAATTTAGCAAAAGGGATATTGTTTCATACTTAATAAAAAGCATTTGTTTTTAAAAATGTAATAAATGTGACATTTTTAAAAAAAATATATTTTATGTTTTACTTTTTACTTGTTTAAGAAAAGTTCCCTCAAAATTTCCCAAATGGGAAATTTTCAAAAAAGCATGAAAATTTACTAATTATAGAGTACAGATGTATTTTAGCTTTTTCGTGAAAACGCAAAATTTCGCTTAATGGGAGATTTGTGGAAAATAAGCAATATTGCAAAATTTTTACTTTCTCGGGATCCCTAAAAATCCCAAAAGGGAAAATTTTGATTTTTTTAAGACCCCTATTTAAAATTCCCCCTAATGATATAATTATAGTATGCAATTTCCTTTTATGGGAAATTATTAAAATAAGCTATTTTGCCAAATATTCTCATTCGATAATACATAGATGAATTTATAGGTCACTAAAGCTGTATAAAAATATCCCAAAAATTTCCAAGTTCTTTTTTCAAAATATATATCTAAATTGCCCATATGTTAAAATTATTATTCATAGAAAATGTATAGGTAGAAAAATATCTCTTAAATTTCCTATCAAGTACTTTTTTCATAATACTAGTGTATATTAAAAGAAATTAGAAGTGCGACAATGGCAAAAAATCAGAAATTTCCCTAAAACTATATATTTTAGTAGCATTTTAGTATTTTATTTTTTTTATTATAGTATTTTAGTTTACAAATTAAAAAGTTGTAAAAGTTTCTTAAGGTGTAAAATTTCTTAAGGTGAAATAACGGAAATTAAAATAATTTCCAGAAATATACATATTATATTCAATGGCTGAATTTTAAGCTCATTAGCAGTATTCAAAAAAATTTCCCAAAAAGGGAAATTTTTCAAGCACCTTAAAATTGTAAAATTTTTGTGATATGGAAAAATTTCCCTTTGTAGGTAATTATTTTACAATAGAAATTTTTAAAAATGATCTACTCGTAAAATTTATGATCTACTCGTACCATTAGGAGTATTTACAGATCGTATTTTTTAAAATTTCTTGTAACTCCTACAATTTAAGAAATATGAATATCTTAAATTTTAATGTAATTCCTTTAATAACAAAAATTTTCTTAACGGAAAAGAACTGAGAATGATGGAATTTCCAAAAAATAAGCATTATATGTTTCATGACTGAATTTTATGCTCATTAGGAGTGTTACGAAAAATTTCCCTCAAAATTTCCCTAAAAGGGAAATTTTTCAAAATGCTTAAAATTGCACAATTGGGTTGCATTGAAACACGTAACAATCATATTACGTAATTTTTGTGAAATCGAAAAATTTTTATATTTGCTAGTTCTATTATTCATAGAAAATGTATAGGTAGAAAAATATCTCTTAAATTTCCTATCAAGTACTTTTTTCATAATACTAGTGTATATTAAAAGAAATTAGAAGTGCGACAATGGCAAAAAATCAGAAATTTCCGTAAAACTATATATTTTAGTAGACCTGAACCTTACGGTAGTTCGGAGGGTTTACAAATTAAAAAGTTGTAAAAGTTTCTTAAGGTGTAAAATTTCTTAAGGTGAAATAACGGAAATTAAAATAATTTCCAAAAATATACATATTATATTCAATGGCTGAATTTTAAGCTCATTAGCAGTATTCAAAAAAATTTCCCAAAAAGGGAAATTTTTCAAGCACCTTAAAATTGTAAAATTTTTGTGATATGGAAAAATTTCCCTTTGTAGGTAATTATTTTACAATAGAAATTTTTAAAAATGATCTACTCGTAAAATTTATGATCTACTCGTACTATTAGGAGTATTTTTTCAAATTTCTTGTAACTCCTACAATTTAAGAAATATGAATATCTTAAATTTTAATGGAATTCCATTAATAACAAAAATTTTCTTAACGGAAAAGAACTGAGAATGATGGAATTTCCAAAAAATAAGAATTATATGTTTCATGACTGAATTTTAAGCTCATTATGAGTGTTAGGAAAAATTTCCCTAAAAGGGAAATATTTCAAAATTTTTGTGATATCGAAAAATTTCCCTTCGATGGCAATTATTTTATTATAGAATTTTTTTAAATTATCTACTTTATGAAATTTCTAGGCAAATGTTTAGCTCTTTAGGTGCGTACTAACAATTATAAGTGAGTGTGAAAACAAACTTTAAATATTTTTGGGTTAAAGTTTCGAGGGTTTTAGACAAATTTTAATTGAATAGAGGAGGAATATACCCTATGAAAACTAATAGTTTCAATTCACATACTTCCCATATGTATACATACAAATACTTTTGTATGCTCTCAAATACATATGTATAACAGGTAGTAAAATGTCCCAAAAGAGAAATGCCCTAAAGATATCCACAAATATTAAAATATTAGCGAAATGAAACATTTATTTGAAAAATTTTTGAATTGAAAGAATTTCCTTAATAACAACTTATGAGAAAATAAGCTACATATTTCTCAAAAAAATATGTTTTTATATTCTTTAATAGAAATTGGGAAATATGCTGACCAAATAAAGGAATTTCCTAAAAATATACATTATATGCTTCATGATAGAATTTTAAACTCAATAAGAGTTTTTAAAAAAAATTCCCTTAAAATTTCCCAAAAAGGGAAATTTTTCAAAAGGCTTAAATTGCACAATTGGAATTCAGTTAAGCATATAAAAATAATATAATGTAATTTTGCGATATGGAAAAATTTCCCTTTGTAGGAATTGTTTGACAAATGAAATTTTTAAAAATTGCATACTTTATAAAATTTCTGTATAAATGTTAGGTATGTACTAACAATTTTCTATTTAGCAAAAAACTTTCAAATTGCTTAAATTTAAGGAAATCTTTTGAGTAAGTGAGTGTGTGTAATAATTTCAACTCATATACATACAAATACTTTTGTATGCTCCCAGGTATGTATAAAATATACTTAAATGCAACAAAGGAGAAATGTCATTAAGATGTCCATAAATATTAAAATACGACGCTTTTATTGCAATACTTTTAGAATTTAAAGAATTTCCTTAATGGGAAGTTTTATTTATTGCTCAAAAAATGCTTACAAAATTAAGGAATTTCCTAAAAATATACATTATATGCTTCATGATAGAATTTTAAACTCATTAAGAGTGTTTAAAAAAATTCCCCTTCAAATTTCCCAAAAAGGGAAATTTTTCAAAATGCTCAAAATTGCACAATTGGCGTGCATAACATAACAATTATATTATATAATTTTTGTTATATAGAAAAATTTCCATTGTATGAATTGTTTTACAATAGAAATTTTTAAAAATTGCATACTTTATAAAATTTCTGTATAAAAAAATGTTATGCTCTTTAGGTGTGTATTAACAATTCCCCTTCATTGAAACTACTTTTATGGAAATCCTTTGAACTAGTGATCGTCTATGAGAATTTTAAATATTTTTGGTATCAAGTTTCGAGGGTTTTAGAAAAATGCACTAAATCATTATTCATTTATTCGAATATTCCATGTCTTCATGGTTTTACTGGTTTAATTTTAAAGACTTTTTTTTATCAAATCTAATTTAAAATTACCTTAAATATCAACAATTTGCTGTATGTAACAAAATTCCCAAAATGTACTTGTCCACATTCTAAATTATGTCTAAAGTGAATGTACTATCATTATTTCGTTATAATGTTATCATTCTACATTTTCTTAACGTAACTGGTTTAAGACCCGCATCATTGCATTTATGTGTCTATGCACCAGAAACGGTGGCACGGTCGGTTGCACATTTTAGGGTGTCTTTGTTTTATCGTCCACCATACTTTCCAAAGCAATATCAGATAATTGATATGATACAGTTTACATATCATAGAAACAACAATGGATGAGGAAATAAAGAAAAACAAACACCAAACAAATACATACATACATACTGGAGTTTTTTCTTTCCAAGAAACTCAGCTAAAGGTCACAGATGTCTTTTAGCGAATGATGACTTTACACAAACAATAGTTGCACTTTTTGCCACTTGGAACAAAACGTACACGTGTTCGTCGTTGGACTTCTATGTTCACACATGTATATTCTGGGCCACATGACACGCTAAAGTGGCAGTGTGATCGAAGTCGACAAGAAATATGTGATCTGAATTAAGCGGATGTGGCAAAAGGTTAATGATATGCATACATAATATACAAAAGAATACAAAGATTAAAAGAAGACCCAAAAGAAGAGAAAAAGAGAAAACAATTAACGGATTCTACACGGGGAAAAAATTCCTAAAATGAGATTTAATTAGCGAAGCTGCGAAAGTTTGCTAACCAAATGCAATAATCATTAAAAGAAGATATGTAAAATTTAACTAAAAAGGACCAATAATTTAAGGACTAGGTTATTTTTATTCCCTGGAATTTTTTTCTCAGTGTAAAAAACAGGACAAGCCATAATACGCTTAAGCAAAGAAAAGAAAAACGGTTACTTTTCAATTTCTATAAAAACAGAGGATATTAAAAATGTTGGTGTTTTCCTCAATCCATTGCAAAGCAAAAAGCGGACAACACCTGTTGTTTGCTTACCCGAGATTTTTGTTATTTTCTTTTAGACGCTTTCGCGCAAATATTTTCCTCAAATGCTCAGTTCACTTTGGATTTTTTATATTTTGAACTCAGCACGAAAGACCGGAAATTTACATCCCAATTTCCTTTAACAACTTTATTGTGTTCCAAACTCTTTTTTTACAGTTGCTCTTCGGTTATCTTCCTTTCCTACTGTTTTTGCGGTCTTGTTTGTTAGTTCGCCTTTTTTCAAGTTTTTTAATAAAAAATCTTTTTTGGTGGCATATTCGGTTGACGCTCATCCTATCTCGCCCCTCGCCCTGCAACTGGCAACAAAACTCATCTCAAAGTGTAGTGGTAAGTCATGATAACCCCAAATAAATCGCAAAGTTAACATAACTTTGTGCGCAAAACTTTTTGGGGAGGGGGAGTTCTAAAATGTAAGTGAGTAATGAAAAAGTACTTGGGAACTACAGAAACTGGTTGTTTATGAGAGGTTTCGTTTAGATATTTAAATTTGGCGAAATAAACTTCACATAAAGATTTTTTTGGCAGAAGTTTTATATTTGACCCTCAAATATGAATTCGTATGGGATAAGCTGTATTTGACAATTTACACAAATGGTAAACAAGAGAAGATAAAAAGAGAAGAACAAAATCAAGAAACGTTCAACAATTTAAATAAAACTCAAATTTATTTCAATTATTTCCCTCGACCATATGAACATCTATTATTTTTTATAAACTTACATATAAATTTTGGAATGTTTTTGCATAAAAACCTTTTAATTTTTAAAATTCCAATTGTTATTTTCTTCACAGTTTGATGTTTGTTTAACTTACCTAAAAATAGAAGAAAGTAAAAAAGTTAATATTAGTATTAGTTTCACAATGAGTACATGTAATTGAGCAGAATCATTCAAAGTTTCTTAAAGATAGCCTAACTCAAAATACTCAGAGTGGAACAATTTAAAAAAATAATTTAATAAGTTTTATAAATTACACTTTGACTATTGAGTTCGAGAACGTTGTTTTTGTTTTCTGTTAAACAGAAAAAAAACCTTTATTGAAAAAGAAGAATAAGAAATGTGTGAAATGTATTAAGGGTGGTCACTGGTTGGTGGACGATATCGTTTCGGAAGCTACCAAGCAACATCATTTAATATCGGTTCATATTAAAAAATACTACAACTAGTCATTCTTTCCATGATTGTTTTCTGAGCGGCTTTAGATTGGCATTTCTCATTAAATTTTTCTCAAGGGGAAATTTTTTAACAACCAAAGTTATAGGCGCTATTGATAATTTCCCAAAAGTGAAATTTCCTAAAAACCTTCAAAAAGCTTCTCCCATCAACAAAGCTTCTCCCAAAACAGAAAATATGTACCAGAATATTTTGAAGGTATTTAAAAAAATCCTAAGCTCCCCAGTAGGTGAGTTGGTGGCAGGCTCGCCTATGAGTTTGTGGCTCTGTTCTGTTGTAACCCGTCTTTTCCTTGGACCGTAAAAATAAGAATATAAATTTACTTTGTAGTGTAATTCATATAAATAAATAAAAAAATCCTTAAATTCCCAAACTGAAACTTTTATAAAAACCTTCAAGAATGGTTTCTTTATAAAGCTGCTTTCAACGCAAACATTTTTAAGCGATTAACAAAAACAATTTATCTATGAAACTGCGAACAGTACCATAGATTTTAAGCCATTTAAAAAAATGTCCCTAAAATTTCCCAAAAGGGAATTTTTTTAAAAGTATTTGAAGGTGATTTATTGATGTCTTCTATGATAATAAAAGATACAAGCAATTTTTTTTTCGAAAATTTAGATAACGCTTTTAAGCGATTAAACAAAAATCTCTAAAAATTTCCCAACAGGAAATTTACTAGAAACCTTCGAAGACAATTTCTTTATGGAACTGTGAATAGTACAGTAGTATTTAAGCGATTTAAAAAATGTCCCTTTAAATTTCAAAGGGAAATTTTACAAAAACTTTTGGAAATTATTTCTTGATGCTTTCTATGACAATAAAAGATACTCAAAACTTTTTTTCGAAGAATTTGGATTATTTCCTTAAGGAAATCAAGAAAATACTGAATTAATAGTTAGGAATTCTTATTTGTTTTGTTTTTAAATCCAATTGAAATTTTTGCTACAAAAAAATTATTTCTTGATGTTTTCTATGACAATAAAAGATATTCAAATTTCTTTTTTATATTTGTTCTTTTTTCTTCGATGAAATCAAGAAAAAACTGAATTAATAGTAAAAAGGGAAATTTTACAAAAACTTTTGGAAATTATTTCTTGATGTTGTCTATACAATAAAAGATTATAGAATTTTTTTTTTTTGAAAAATTTGGATTTTATCTTTAAGGAAATCAAGAAAACTGAATTAATAGTTACATATCATCATTGTATAATAATGAAAGATTCAATAAAAAAATGTAATGAATTGGAAAAAAAAATAGTTACATATGTATTCTTATTTGTTTTATTTAATTCAATTGGAATTTTTGCTACCAAAAATATGTCTTGATGGACATTGCACTTCTTTACGGAAATCAAGAAAAATCTGAATTAATAGTTATTATTATTTATTTTCTTTGAAATCCAATTGGAATCTTTGCTCTAAAAAATCCTTTAATTCCCAAACACCTTTCCTCCCAGAAAGTTTTTTTATAGAACTAGGGCCAGAGCAAAAGTTTTTATGCGATTTAATAAATTTTCCTAAACACCCAACAGGAAATTAACTAAAAACCTGCAAAAACAATTACTTTATGAAACTGCGAACAGTACAATCGATTTTAAGCCATTTAAAAAGCTTCCCTTAAAATATCCCAAAAGGGATATTTTCTAAGAGTATTTGAAAATTATATCTTGGTGCCTTCCATGATAATGAAAGATACTTAACAATTTTTTTGTTGAAAATATTAGATATTTTCCTAAAGGAAATCAAGAATAAACTGCAATTAATAGTTATCCTTATTAATTTTGCTTGAAATCCAATTCACATTTTTGATATAATAAATTTACATATACAATTTAAGAGTCTAATTTATTTACTAATAAGTTTTTAACCCCTTTTCCCCTTTAGGGAAATTTTTTTAAAGCCTTCAAAGCCAATTTCTTTATGCTTTCTATCGCAAGAAAAAATTGATTCCAATATTTCTGGGCAAAAAAAATATTATTTTTTCTTAAGAAAATTAATAGAATATTTTAAAGGAATTAAAAATTCCTTAAATTTCCTAACAGCAACCTTAAAACCTTCTAGAACGGTTTCTTTATGGAAATACGAACAGAGCAAAAACAATTTGAAGCCATTAAAAAAATGTCCCTAACAATTTCCCAATGGAACATTTTGTAAAAACCTTCTAGAACGGTTTCTTTATGGAAATACGAACAGAGCAAAAACAATTTGAAGCCATTAAAAAAATGTCCCTAACAATTTCCCAATGGAACATTTTGTAAAAACCTTCAGAATCAATTTCTTTATGGAACTACAAACAGTACAATATTTTTTAAGCGTTTAACAAAATTTCCCTTCAAATTTCCCAAAATGGAAAATTTGCTAAAAACATTTGAAAATGCTTTCTATGATAATAAAAGATACTAAACAATTTTTATTGTGAAAAATTTAGATTTTTTCCTGAAGAAAATCAAGAAGTCAGTTAATAGTAATCATTACTTTTTTCCTTGAAATGCCATAGAAATGTTTGCCACAATAAATTTCAATATGAAATTTAAGCATCCAATTGAATTTAAGCGTCCAAACCGATTCAAAAAATTTCCCTTAAAATTTTCCAAAAGGGAAATTTTCTAAAAACCTTACAAAACAATTTCATTATACATTCTTCGCATAGGACTAGCTGGAAACGACGAATGCAGCGCATGCAGGGAAAACATCGAAACGATGGAACATTTTCTGTGTCACTGCCCGGCTTTCACACATGCAGGATCCGACATATTACCAGACTCGACTCATCTCAGAGGATATGACTGGAAGATACTGAGAAATTTCGTGTCTAGCATAGATTTTCTGTAACTCGTGAGGTATAAAAAGATCATATGTAAGGAGCGCACAACAGGCCGAACCACTGGCTTAAGTGTATATCCATGGACATGAGACGTTTAAACGTCTCCTCTCTTCAACCTAACCTAACCTAAACTATGCATTCTACCAAGTGCCAAGGTTTTTGGTCAAATAATTAAAATTTGTTCTAAAGGAAATTAAAAAAAAAATACAAATAACAAATGGATCTTTATTTCTCTTCTTTCTTTAAAATTAAATTTAGATTTTTGCTATAATAAATTTCCATATAAAATTAAAGAATTTAATTTTAATCCCAATTTCTGTGACAATATTTAGAATCGAAGTTGCAACCCTCCTTTCACTCAAGCCACAAGTACAACTGCTTTGTGTAATGAAGATGATTGTCATTAACTGCTAAACGCCATTAATCTTCAATTGTTTGCAGTTCTATTGCAAAATTTTCTCAAAATCTACTATTAGCTGGAGATGAAGTACACTTTATAAACACAAAACACCGCTTAAAATTTCTTATGTGCTTCAGCGCAGAACAGTGCAGAGAACAATGTAAAGAAAACAAACGTAGATTTTCTTTATCATTTAACATAAATTAATTTCCTTAAGTGCTTTTACTAAGCTTTAAGTATGTAATCCTATTAACAAAAGCTGCTGCTACTGCTGCTGTTGCTTTCATCTGTCGTCATTCAGTTCATAACATGGAATTTCTAGCATAAATGGTAGGAAGCAAAGGGAAAATCTAAAGACTTGGATGTCTGCTGGAGAGGATTTTAATTTCCCAACGCTTCCGATAGATGTTTTCCTCACTTGGCGTGTGTGTGTGTCTAACACTTGTGTAGCTTCATGTTGTTTATTATTTAACACCTGATTCGAATTCCAAATGTTAATGGCAAATGATGAATTATCATCATTGAACATGTTTGCTGAAATTTTTATTCGCCCACCTTTTTTTTATCTGCCGTCCTCCCTCTTTCTAAAGCATTATATTTTCTAATCAAACCTGGAGATAAAGCAATTAATTTCCCTCACAGTCAAGATGTTGTTTGCTTTTATTAGATGTTGTTTTTTTCAAGAGAATTGTACTTGAAAATCTAATTTATTAGAAAAACAGCAGCAGAAAAGCATATTCAATCAATCGTAGAATCAAATTGAATGTAAAAATTATATTCATTCATTTATATTTCGAACTTATGCTACCTTTCGTTACTCACCCTCCGTTAGCATAACGATTAACACCTGTCCTTTGAGAGAAAAATTCTATACACCGGGTGTTTTATATCAGCAGCAATCTTACTGAAATTTTTCGAATACAATTGAATGCCAGAAATCAAGCAAAATCAATGACAGTCGTTCTAAATGTTTGCTGAACAATTCTTCATTAATTTTCTAAAGATATTTTATTTGGAAATTAAATGTTATGCATCCCCTATATAAAAGCTCTTGGAAATAGAAACACACAAAAAAAGGAAAGACCACATTCAAGCTAAGTAAAAGTAAAGCCTATATTTAGGCGAACAAAAGTAAAACTCAAGTATTTACTCAAAGTCAACGTTAAACAATTGTTGTTTAAGTACGTGAAAATAATGAAAAAGTTCCCCAAGATTTTTTTTCAGTTCGCCCACGATTAGAAGCTAAGGCGTGCAGTAGACATTCTTACAATTAACCTAATTATATAGACTTCGAGAAATCATACTCCCACAATTAACAAAGAGGACAAATCACATGTTCTTCTTTCTTTAAAATTTAAAAATTTTACCGAACATTCATAATCTTCACTTGACTTTAAAATGTCAAAAGGGTGACTTTGTTCTTTTTGGATTTTATGATGTCAATTCTAGTATAGCATATATTTTTGCTTGGTTTTACTGCCAAACCATAAAGCATACTTTTAGGATTTATGACTTTGCTTCGTTTTGCTTAGGATTTACATGCGCGCAACTCTTGCAGAAATTTGAAATTTGCATAAAACTACAACAACAACAAAAACGCCGAGAAATAAGAAAACTATAAAAACTTAACAAACTTTATCTTTACATTTTTTTTTCTGCTATAAACTTATGCGTTGTCTCGTTTCAGGGGTTATTTATGAAATACAATCTCTTTCTCTTGAATTATTAGACTATTCAACTTGTATATACACACATACATACACGAGTATGAGTATGTATAGTAAAAAATGTCAAGGCTTATTTAAACAGATACGCCCCTCCTTACAACTACTCCCACCTAAACACATATACAAAACAATAAACCTTTTTTACAACAATCCATAACAAGCACCCCTCTTAGTCAAGTATAAAACTTTGTTTATTCGAATATATATAAACATATACATATAAATCTAAACTTATTCGTAGTAAAGTGAAAAGAGTCTATTTATAATCATATGCTCCTATCATTGTTCAATGAGTTTGAGGTATTTCGATTAGTTTTCAACTTCTCGTGCTACTGAGAAGACTACCATCTAACATCGCCATGATGATGAGTATGATGATGGCACTTGAGACCTCTTGACTAAGATGAACAGGGAAGTCGGAGGAGCCACTTTACTTCAAGTTATGGGCCAGACTTTCCATACAATAAGCCAACCAAAAGGGTTGGTTGGCAAAGTTTTTAGACAGTCGATCAACCCAAATTTTGCCACAGAATACAGATTAAAGGTTAACGAAGTTCAAATTCTATTTTCGAATACTTTAAAAAGGTCTGACAAGAGAATTGAGAAAATTGAGTTTATAAATTGATTTATAAAAGAAGTATTTTTAAATTAGAACTAAGATATTTTGCTGGCTATAGACAAATTTGATTTTACACAATGATGGAAATCAATTATTTTTACATCGTAAAGTGTACTGCAGGTTTTTCAGATCAGATCATGACTTCTAATGTTTAAAGATAAATTAGTATAGAGTAGACGAGCGACAGGATTGACTTTTATGGAGTATAAATAGACTATAATATAGTTATAGATAACTAGTTGCTATAAAAACAGCTGATCACTTCTATAGAGTGGATGGGCATTATTATCATTCTTGAGATTATCTATAGAGTAGATGACCGTAATGGCCATCTGCTATAGAGTAAATTACCGTAATGGTCATCTTCTATAGAGTAGATGACCGTAATGATCATCTTCAATAGAGTAGATAACCACAATGATCATCTTCTATAGAGTAAATTACCGTAATGGTCATCTTCTGTAGAGTAAATTACCGATATCTCCTATGGTGTAGATGATCATTATGGTCTTCTCCTATGGAATAAATGACCGTTATGGTCATCTCCTATGGTGTAGATGATCGTTATGGTCATCTCTTATGGAGTAAATGCTCGTTATGGCAATATTGTATATAGTAGATGACCATTATGTTCATATTCCATAGAGTAGATGTCACTATTGACATCTTCAGTTGATTATATGGTCATCTATATAGGAGATGACTGTTATCGTCATCTTCTATAGGGTAGATGTATGTTATGGCCACTTTGCATAGAGTAGATGACCGTTATGGTCATCTTTTGGAGAGTATATGATCGTTATGGTCATCTTCTATGGAGTAAATAACCAGCTTGGTCATATTCTATAGAATAGACGGTGATTATGATAATCTTCTATAGACTGGATGATCATTATGGTCATCCTGCATAGAGTACATGACCATATGGTCATCTTTCACAGAGTAGATGATCATTACGGTCATCTTCCACAGCGCAGACGACAACTACGGCCATCTTCCATGGATGACCACTATCGTCCTCTTCCTTAGAGTAGATGGACATTTCAGTAATACTCAATACTGTAGATGGCCGTTATGGTCATCTGCGATAAAGTAGATGGCCATTATGGTCAACTGCAATAAAATAGATGATCATTATGACCATCTTCCATATACTAGATTGGCATTATGGTCACCTCCTATAGAGTAGATGAATTTCATCTTCTATGGGGTAGATGTCCGTTATAGTAATCTTCTACAGAGTATATGTCCGTATTGATCATATTCTATAAAGTAGATGCCCGTTATAGTCATCGTCTATAGACTACATAACCGTTATGGTCATCGTCTATAGAGTAGATGACCATTATGGTGATTTTCTATAGAATAGTAGGCCGTTATGATCACCATCTTCCATAGCACACGGCTATAGACGTTACGCTCGTCTAATATTGATTAGATGAAGATTATGGTCATCGACTATAGAGTAGATGACAATTACGGTCGTCTATAATAGAGTTGATGGCAACTATGAACGTCTACAACCATAATGGTTGTCTACTATAGACTAGATGGCCTTATGGTCATCTTTCATAGAGTAGATGAGCGTTGTAGTCATCTTCCACAGAACAAAAGACCATTACGGTCATCTTCCATAGATTAGATGTCCATTGCGGCCATCTTGAATAGAGCTGACGGTCATCTTCAGTAGAGTATATGGCCATTGTGGTTATCTTCCATTAAGTAGATGACCATTATATTAATCCGCAATAAAGTAGATGACCACTTGTCCATCTTAAATAAAGTAGATGGTCATTATGGTCATCTACAATGAAGTAGATGGCCATTATGGACATCTTCAATAGAGTTTATGGCCATTATGGTCATCATCCATAACGTAGATGACCATTGTGAAGATCTGCGATAATGTAAATGACCATCAAGGCCATCTGCAATAGAGTACATGGCCATTATGGTCATCCGCAAAAAAGCAGATGGCTATTATGGCCATCTTGCATAAAGTAGATTGTCATTATGGTTATCTTATTAGATGAGTAGATGGGAGTAGATTAAAGTTATCGTCATCTTCTATAGGGTAGATATCCATTATGGTAGTCTTCTAAAGAGTATATGTCCGTTATGATCATCGTCTATAGAACAGATGACCGTTATGGTCATCGTCTATAGGTTAGATGACCGTAACGGTTGGTCATCTTTTATAGAGTGCATAACCTTTGTGGTCATCTACTATAGAGCTATTGGGCATAGTGCTCGCCGATTGAAGAGTAGATGAAAATTATGGTCGTCTACTATAGAGTAGATAACAATTACGATCATCTACGATAGATTCAATGACAATAATATTCGTCTGCTATAGAGTAGATGACAATTATGGTAATCCTCTATAGATTTGACGATTTAGATTATATAAAGTAGATGACTTTATGGTCTTCTGTACCTACCTACATATTTGCTGAATTTCATAACTTTTTGCAATAAAATACTACTTTAATTTACTGTTTCCTTTGTTATGCCTAACTTAGTGGCCTTACATATACACGGGGCAAAATCGCCTCTTTTGATATGTTTGAATAGAAAGAAAATATATTTGGAACACAAATTTTTAAATATTATATATTTCTTATATTTCTTAAATAAATTTTATTTGAAAATCAATAAAATATATTTGGAACGCATATATTAATATATTACAACAAATTACATTTGCAAACTAAATTTCTCAAATAAAATATGTGTTTAAATACAAATAAAATTATTATTTAGGAATTTTTCCAAATATATTTTATTTAAAAAATATTTCCAAAACTTTTGCTGAGTTTTTCATATTTCAGTTTCAATTTTTCTTGGGTTTCGAATTGTACCTCCCAGTTATGATACCATGTGCAGCATTACCTTCTGTTTTAAATCAATCATTTCAAATTTCTGAGTATTCCAAGCCATCATTAGTCGTCAATCCTCTAAGTACTTTATATTGATCCAAGATTATATGATTTCAATTATTATTTTTTACGAACATTAAAAATTTCTAAAAATTTAACTTTGAATTACTGAAAAATTGGAGACAATTTATGTATTTTATGAATACTTAAATGCAAATAAATATTTGTTTCGGAAATAATGGTCCCAAATAAAAACATATTGGAATGTAAACAAATATTTGTTTAGAACAACATCTTCCCAAATACACAATTTTTGTGTGTACCAAATATTACATGCTTAGAGTCTACCCCAAACATATACATATATGTTTCAAGCCGAATATGTTTGGGACAATATACTACAGAAACGATTTTTTTTCAGCGTGTATGTATTATCGCTGAACATCAAAAGCTACTCGTATTAGCTGCAAAAAATAACAGCATAATACCAAACATTCCAGACATAACGTACATTGAAGGTTATTTCAAAAGTGGTGAATATTTTTATGGAGAGATTTTTTTAACTTAAGTCACCAATAATAATTTAAATATTAACTTAGTACTTCTGACAATATGCAAGGCATAAAACATTGTGAGTTTCACTTTAAAAGTTTGGGTAACTGGCAAAAAAAATAAAGATCTTAATTGCTTACTGACAATAATATAATTTAAATATCAAAACAGAAATTTAAAATATCCTGCTGTTATTCGAAGATGAAGTGATGAATAGGTAGTTGCACGACTCGGCAGGATATTCCGAAAACAATTCACATAGATTACAATAAAGGTTGAACGCAGCTATTTTTATTTTCATTTAATTTAAAATTGCCCTTTCCTTTAGTCTCTCGACGTTAGTCTCTTATTTTGTAACCCATTTTTGAGTTCAAAATCTCATCACTGGACACTCTCTAAAACGCATACTTATCAAGGGCTCTTAAGCTGCAAACGTATGTGAGTAGGTAAGTGCGTGTGGCTGAGTCTGAAGTGCAGAATAAATGAATAAAAACACAGCAAAGTACACAAGAAACCAGAAGAAGTAAAGAGAGAGAAAGAGAAAAATTGAAAGTGTAATTTGATACTTTGGCAATATACTTAAGCTCTTATTTATGCACATGATGACAGCTAACTACTTAAATTTTATACGCACACACAGATACAATGCCCTGGAGGAATATGCTCTTACACACACTCTCATACACATACATATAGAAGTTGGTAACAAATACCTTTTGTTGTAAGTAGTATTTTGCTTATATTGTTGCCGTCGCTCTGCTGTCGTTCGGATATTGCTAAGGTTTCTTTTTGTCAGCTAAAAACAACACGAAATAAAAAAAAAGAAACAAGTGTCTCTTTTTGTGACGATTGGAAGTGGTGTTTAGGTGTTTGAGGGAAGCAAGAAATTCCTCATACAAAAGAAAGGAACTCCCATGTACATATGTAAAGATGAGCAACCTTAGTGTGGACAAGAAAAAAAAGCCCAACAAATTGCAAATAATTCGGTGTTAAATCCCATAAGACGACATAATAAAGCAACACTCTACTCTACACAACTGCCAACACCTGCTGTGATTCACTTAAAGCACAGCATTCATTCATTCACAGCTCCTTTTCGCAAGCTTTAATTTGGCCCCAACTTCAATGGGTGTTTCTGACAGTCTCCCTCCTCTCGCTCCAGCACATTTACGTCCTCAGTCAATGCTTGCCAAAGCAATTGTAAATGACCCCTTAGTTCTCGACAATTAAAAAAACAACGGAGAACCATGTTCTGTGTCTTGTCTTCATTTATGCCACTTCCTTTTTCAATTAACAGCCTATTTGGGAATTAACCGAACTGAAAGAATCGCAGACGTGCACACACACACACACGCACACACTGTCTGTCTGTCAGCCAACTTCATGGTCGAAAAGGACCTCCAGGTTGAAGCGGGAAACAAAATCCAACCAAACGCAGGCAAACAAATAATTATAATAAAAAGTCTTCCTTTACTCAGGCATCCGCAATGAGGTCCATAAGTTGTACTTCCTGTCACCGGAAATTATATGTAATTTTTTGGCTTAAGTGTGATATTTTTTTAAAATAATTTTCTGTCGTCCTCAAGACCTCGGAAAGTCCTGTTGGCCCACAGAATATGAGTAATATTTAATTAAAACAAATGCCATTCATTAGTGTTTGGTGTCAGTGTTAATTAAGTAGAGAGGAAGTTTTGGGTGAGAATAAATGACGAGGAATTTTTTAATCAACAACTCAACCGTTATTCATTCACCTACATTAGTGATTTATTTCTCTTTAAATGGTTGAACAGGTTCGTTTTTCGCAGTATCCGAGGGAGACATAAGAACCCCCGTTTTCATTAAGGTGTAATGTAATACATCGATCACTGAAGTAGAGAGTGTCGGATATCAATTGCAAATTAATGTGTGTTTTGTTCTATACATTCCGGATTAATTATAAATAAGTCAAAGTGTTCGTACATCAATCACAAGCAGGGCTTTTTATAGTCGAAAACATTTGGAGAAAGAAGAGGAGTGCTAATTTGATTATAGCATAATGTATTTTTCAATAGCAAATTAAACGGAATTTCGTGGGGAGAAAAAATAAAAATTCCAATATTGGTTAAGGAAATAGTGTTTTAACTTTAACTAGATTCTATTTGAACAAATAGGAACTGCACATATTGCTAATTTTATGCAAATCGTCACATTTCAGAATAGAACATTTTTAGGGAGGTCATACAAAAATGTCCTATATTTCAATATAAATTTTTGTTGTACAAAAATTTCATATTTCTGATTTTATCCCATTCTATCCAATACGAGTAGTTCGTTTTATATAGAACATTTAAATCATCCCTAATTGAAATGTCCTATCTCGAGATGTGGCAGTCTTGTACAAAATGAGCAATAATACTATTTTTAAGGTATCATGCACAAATTTTCTATACTCGTATTTCTAGATCTACAAGCTTATCCATGATTTGATAGATTCCGGCGGAAGATATGTATATTTAACGTACTTCAGATGTTATTTCATCACATTCTGTCTTAACTATAGATGAAATTCTCTTGCTCGAAAAGATCGATATAATCCGCATAAACCGAATCGAAAAAATATTCAATTGTCACATCTTATTATCGCACAAGGAGCCAGTTTCGGCTCTACGGACCAAAACTATGACTGCAAAAATTGAGTATAAAAATACTTTTAAATTTTTATTTAAATTTTCCATATGGAAAATAGTTCTAACTTAACAAGTTATGAATTTTGATTAATTTAATATAAAATCATGTTAATCGAAGCGCTTAGAATTACCAATTACTCCAGCAGAGGAGCCGATTTTAACTCTCCGGATAAAATGGAGAATTTTTTGATCTGCTTTATCCGAGCCGCTTAAAAACAATAGATGCGTACTTAGGTATTGTTTTTTATGCAGATTGAATAAATTAGATACAATGTATCCATTCTATCCGTAGAGCTACAACTAGCTCCTCGTCTGTAGGAAATGTTGAGTATGACAAATTTAAGGGTTTGAAACATACACGGAGAAAAAAACGGTAAACAAAATATTTTTGAGAGCAAAATTTAAATACAATATATTTTTGTGCAAATATTTGATATTTACATACCTAAAAATATGTTTGAATATCTCTTTTATCAACATTATTTTTTTCGGGGTTTCGGTGCAAATAATCTTAAATAACGGGGAAATACTTAAATAAGTTACAGGAATTTTCTTCCGACTTATAGAAAAAAAGTTAATTTTCCCGAAAATAATATGTTTCCACCAAATATACTACAGAAGCGATTGTTTTTCCTAGGGTAAAAAAAATTATTTAACATTGCATTACGATATGGGAAATTAATTTTGTAGCAAAAACGATGGATTTGGTTTAATAACCCTTGAGTGAAATCAGTCTAGAGATGCGACTCTCTTGCACGAAAAAGTTGTTCAATTGTCTATTTAGCATAGCTAGACCCAAGTTTTTGGGCAACGAATAAATGCGAAATATTTTAAAATTGTTACTTAACTCATGGATACTATATACATTTGCTCGAAGCCCTAATTATGTCGTATTTTCCATTTCCTCCAGCAGAGGCGCTGGTGTTAGCTCTACGGATAAATTTTATCCACTTTATCACTGTTTTATTACAGTTCGACTTACGTAGATAACATTTATCCATTTTATCCGCAGAACTTAAACTAGTTCATCAGCTGCAGGCAATGCTAAGTATGACAAACCTAAAGGTTCAAAATATAAAAATATTATTTATTTAACATTTCATTGAGATTTTGGAAAGGACGTTTAGCGAAAAAGTGATGCAATTGGTTAAAACACCCTTAAATAAAATAAGCAATCTCCAGATGCATTATCTGCGCTATCCAAAATTGTATAAAATCATGAAATTTTTCATATTTTACATTTCCCACACCTAATAAATTGGATGTTTCTATGGGTAAAATTTAAAAATTGTATCTATTGCAGACAAGAAGCTGGTTTAAGCTGTGAGCATAAAATGGATAAATTATATCCACCTTATCAGAACCTCATATAGCAATAGCTATTTGCTTAGGCACTGTTTTGTATGCAAATCAGATCAAGTGGATACGATGTCTTCATTTTATCTCTAGAGCTAAAACTAGCTCATCATCTGCAGACAATGATAATACAAGGTGGCGCAAAAGTAACCTTTCGATGTTTTTTGGCTGTAATTAAAAAAAAAAATGAAAAACTTTGATTCTTCTTGTGGATTATTTTTATTTGGTCTTTTAATTTTTTTTACATCAAGTTGAGAATATGATGTCATGTAAATGGCCGCCGCCACAGTTGATTGTCATTTGAGCCCTTTTTATGGCATTTTCCATCACTTTGGCCAAAACTTCCGGCGATAGGTCCTCACATTCTTGACAGATATTGTCTTTAAGAGCTGCAAGGTGTGAGGCTTGTTGACATAAACCCGCGACTTAAAAAGCCCCACAAAAAGAAGTCTGGAGCGGTCAAATCAGGCGATCTTGCTGGCCAGTGCAAATCGCCAAAACGGGAGATTAGGCGCCCGGGAAATGCATCCTTCAGCATATCGGTTGTGGCACGTGCAGTGTGTGCCGTTGCACTGTCCTGTTGGAACCACATGTTTTCCAATCCCAATTCATCAAGTTGCGGCAAAAAGAACTCGTTGATCATTGCTCTGTAGCGCTTACCATTCACAGTAACCGTTTGGCCCGCGACGTCTTCGAGGAAAAATGGTCCGATGACTCCTCCAGCGAAAACAGCACACCATACAGTGACTTTGAGCGGGTGTAATGGCTCTTCGTGGGTTACACGCGGATTTTCAGTGCCCCAGAAGCGTAAGTTTTGCTTATTTACGTACCCGCTAAGATGGAAATGGGCCTCATTACGAAATTCACGTTGTGCCAAAGTCACCGACCGATTATTGGTCAAATAAGTAGTCAGCAATATTCCGCGTTCTGGAGCAGTGTAGCGTAACATTGTTTATTAACGTGTATTTCGCATGTGTTTACTACACAAATGTCAAAACAGAACTGACATTAGGGGCCAATCGCAAAATTTATAGCATTTTCTGATAGGAGGATTACTTTTGCGCCACCTTGTATAACTGTATCGCCTACAAAAGTTCTGACTAATAATATTAACACATATTATCCGCCATGTTCAAATAGCCTAAAATCATTTAATTTCTCGCAATTTTTTTTCTGCACCCAAAGAATTGAATTTTGCTCTATGAATACAATGGATACATGTTACCCACTTTATCCGAATTGCTAAAAAAAACCACAGCTGGGTATAACCTTAATACTTAGATTGTAATAAAATTGTGTCAAACTAATAATTTTCTATTGCATTATTTCCGTTGCATTATGATTGGGATATAACTTTTATAGAAAAAGTTATGGATTTATTTAACTTAAGAAATTCAAACTATCACACTTGCAAATGAAGATCATATTCATCAATTCCCCAGCCAGATAAAGTGCAGATAAACTTAACCTACTTAACCCCTCACATAGAATAAGTAAGTAGGATTTTTCTGTGGATAAAGTAGAAAAATTGCATCAATTTTATCCGAATTGCTTAAAAACCACTGCTGAATAAAATCTTACTACTTTAAGAAATTCAAAGTATTACATTTAAACAGCTTAATCCAACTGAAGATCATATTTATCAATCCATACAAACGTTGAGCTGCTTTTTGTCGGAAGAGTAGAAAAACGTAACCTATCATACTTTATTGTCTACAAACATCCTAACAAATAGTACTAAAACCTATTATCTGCCTTATCCAAATTACCTAAAATCATTTATTTTTTCTCATTTCACGTTCCACTCACATAGCAAGTTGAATTTTTCTATGAATCAACTAGAAAAATGTTATCCACTTTGGTTGCATTGATTAAAACCCACTGCTGAATAAAATCCGTTTTTAACTTACAGAAACTTTTTTCTTAATATATTTAAGAATTTATTTAAAGATTTTTCTTTATTTAATACACTTAGTAAATCCTGGGAAAATTAAGTAAGTGTGTAAAAACCTTTCTCTCCTTGAGTTGCCATAAAAATCCTTTCAAATTAAATTAAATCCATAACATTTTGTTATCAAAGTAATTCACAATATGGCGATGAAACGTAAAATGAGAATATGTACTTATACGTATAAATACAGGGTTATCCAATAAGAGTGATATGATTTCTTTGAAAAAAACACACTTATTGTTAAGGAAATTCAAAATTTTTTTATTTAATGTGAAGTACAATCGATACAAATGGCCTCCACGACTTCTTCTGCCGAAACGAATTCGATGAACCCAATTTTCGAGCACTTTTTCCACTAAATCAAGTCGTATGTCATGAATGGCACGTTCAATATTGACTTGTAAAGCTTGCAGAGAGTCTGGTTTATTTCGAAAGACCAATGACTTCAATTGACCCCACAATAAATGTGGTGGTCAATCACAACTTCTTGGAGGCCATTTTATATCATAATTTCTTGAAATAATCGAATCTTCAAACTTTTCCCGCAACAATACAATTGTTTAATTTGCAGTGTGGCACACAGACATAATTGGTCAATGGCAAAAAGATAGCTCTCAACGAGAGCTAAAATATTGCTCATGGGTATAAAGGTCGTAGGTCGACAGGAAAGTGTTTTTTTTTATTAAAACAAGTAAGAAAGTTTCAGTCGGGTAAACCTAAGACTAAGGTATACCCTCACTTTGTGAGTAATTTAATATTGAATAGTACTCGAATTATTCTGTCAATTTGTGTGGGAGGTACCAGAAGGGGGTTATCAAATACACATTTTTTTCGCTGCACATTAGATACTTTAAATTCATTGCACTGTGCCGACTTATAAGCATTTATGTGCACTGGTATAAATGTTATGAGACATTAAATTATGGTATGATTTGGGCATTTTGTGTGGGAGGTACAAAAAGGGGCGTGACAATAACGCCCATTTTTCACAGGGCTATAGACACTATAAAAACATTACACTTCACAAAATTTCAAGTATTTTTATACACTGGTTTTAATGTTAACTTTTGGTGCAAAAGGTACCTTTGTGTGTGAGGTACCAAAAGGGGCGTGGCAACAACACCCATTTTCCCCTGAACTGTAGGCAATATAAAAGCATAATACTGTACAAAATTTCAAGTATTTTTATACACTGTTATTAATGTTATAAGCTGTTAACTTTTGGTGCAAAATGGTGCATTTGTGTGGGAGGTACCAAAAGGGACGTGGCGACTTTGCCCATTTTTCTCGAGTTGATAACGACTAATAAGCTAATACCATGTGTGGAATTTCAAAAGATTCGAATAAGTAGTATAGCAGTTATTAAAGAATCAACATTTCACAACATTTTAACCCTTTGTGGGGGAGGTACTAGAAGGAGTGGACCAATATGGCCCATCTTCGAACTTAGCCGGAGATAGAAAAAAATATTACCACATACCAAATTTGAGGTCAATCGGTTACTCCTTTCGAGAGTTATCGTGCGCACCAGCCAGCAGACAGACAGACATTCAGACAGACAGACAGACAGACAGACAGACAGACAGACAGACGGACATTGCTCATTCGACTTAAAATGACCCAAAACGGATTTCCTCAGAACATACTTGGGGTCTTAGGTCACTCCTTCGACGTGTTACATTTTTTTCCGTAGCAAATGATATATACCCTCGTCACACTAAAGTGAGGGTATAAAAAAAATGGACTTAGTATAATTTTCAAATGTGAAAGATTATTTTTGCTCTAGCTCCTTAAAGGTACGTCGGATCGGGAATCGGTCAATGGCAACAAGATAGCTCCTAAGAAGATGAGCTAAATTATTGCTTATGGGTGTCAACGTCGTAGGTCGACTGGTTTTTATGGATTTAAAAAAAAATGGACTTAGCGCACGAAAAGTTGCAATTGGAGAACGATTATTTCGATAATAAAACTGAATAATTTGTAAACGTTGTTCTTGCGTATATCTCTCCATGATGAAATTGTAAACACTACTCAAATGAAAAACAAATGACAGATCATGATATATCACAAATGGCCGAAAGGTCACTTCAAAATCATATCATCCCTATTGGAAAACCCGTTATTAATACCTCGAAAGAAACATATAAAATGGGGGCAGCGAACATATGTGTAAGAGAAAATTGGGAATTTTATTAAATGAAAAAAGGTATTGTAATTCTGTTAATGTTAAGGCAAATGAAATAATAAAATAAATTTTAGAAGTAGAAATGTAATGAAAATCTTATGATGACTACGGTTGTGGAAACTAATTAATTAATTGGTAATTTATAGCTTCTGTCTGCAATAGCTATTTTGAGCCTTCACTAATATAAAACCCCTCGAGTTTGTCTGCAATTCTCAATTTTTATAAATGCCCTTTTTCGGTCGAGAACCACAGAAGGGAATGAAATTGCTTCTGGGAAAGGTAATGATGAAAATGTCTCTTTAGTGTTTGCTCAAAAGCCCAAGACAGTCTGATTACTTCTTGCTTTGCCTGATGACTCTAAAGAACTGCACAAACAAGGATTCCAGACTAGGAACGGGTTAGGAAATTAGGGGATACACTGCAGTGGTGCTTAGAAACAAATTTCAAATTAAATGGATATTTTGCTATTTTAGAGGTGAATAAAAAGTTGCAAACAGTTTAGAGTACGTACATTAACTACTCAGAAGCATAGGGAAAAGTTTATGTACCGCCATTGTAGCTACTGCTCCATTTTTATATGACATGCCTAAAAGTATGCAACATTTTGCAATATGAGCAGAAAAGTTCATGATCGGCAATACCAAAAAATAAACTTATACAATATAATTATTTGAATCTCCTAGCACCGCCATTTAATATTTTTGTATCATTTGAAAGCCTAAAAGTATACCACAAATTCTTCTTAAATATTTCTCACAGTGTGTTGGCTCCCGCTATAATAATTGTCAACATTTTGACGCCATTTATATACGTTTTTGTTGTTGTTGTCCCCCTTCACTCTACAAATACAACATAATTGCTGTAATGATAAATCAATTGAGTGCTGGTGTTAGTAATGGCAGTGATAAACTCATTTATTTGCACGCACTAGGCTGACAACATTTTTTGGACACATTGAACAAATAATTGCCAGTCAGCCCGCAAGGCAACAAAACATCACATTTCCTGGTATGCCCTAAAAACCATGCGATTGAATGCAGTCGATAGCCACTGCCATTCATATAAAAATTTCGATTGAAACATAGTATAATTAATTGCTTAATTGCATTGCGTGTTTTAATAGAACCTAGTAAATAATAAATGTAGCCTATTTTCAATATAAACTAGTCAAATGGATGTAGCATTGCATATCCTGAGGCGCATGCATCGCATGCGTTTTTATAAAATACACGCAATAAACTGGACTCATAATTATAAACTGGACATTGGCAAATGCCATAATTATGTACAAATGAGGCAGAGAGACAAGAGAGCAAAATACATTTTAATTTATGTTTATTATAATAGTCGAACACAAAGTGGAAACAAATTAAATTAAAATAAATAACAATTAAAAAGGATTAAAAATATAATTGAATTTATGAAAGCATACTTTCTGGTTTCACAATTGTTCGTGCGCAATCGGAAAACAAAGAAATAAATCGAATTTAAATCGTCGAACAAATACGAATAAAATTTTGTTTTATAAAAACTAAAGTATACAAAAAGATTTCTCATATATTTTAAGTATAGCATACTTTCAGGGTTATTATTATTATTTGCCATTCATCAGCAAGACAAAAACTTTATATTTACTTAGCTCTTTTCCTACGTTTTTTTCTCCTTTCTTTTCTACATATTGTGATTGCATTTTCACATTTCCCCAAAAATATTTTCTATTTTCCCAATAACAGCTGTCCAAATATTTATTTAGTATAAAATGTTTTTAATTAACTAAAAGATATTTCATCTTCTACCATTTTTTTGTCTCCATAGCATATAGCTTTAAAATTACAAAATTTAGTTTGCTCAACCCTTTTGCTTCTATTCGTTCTTCAGCTGCTACCAAAGATGATTTGTTGCTAAAATAACATTTTTGTGTATTTTTCCGATCTTTTGAAAGTTTTTCTAGGTCATCATCAATTGAATATGTAAATTAGTTGTGGGGGAGAAAACTCTTTGAAAGGCAAACACACAAACGGGGAATACGAACTCATATGAAAATCTTTAGCATATGTACTTGTCATTGAGCAGAACATGTGTCAATAGGGTTGTCTGTGTTAGTTGTCAATGGAGTTCAGTAAAATTGTGGGAAATTGAAAATCGATTACTTTGACACCAACTCGTAACATGACTAAAAAGAATAAGGATATGGGATGTTAAACAAGTGATTTTTAAAGACTATTCAATGAACTTACTAATATGGAAGCAATTTTATGAATCCATATCATTAAATCAGACCAGTTCTCAAAATAAATTAGCAGTTCGTTATAATAATAAACGAGTAGTTTTAGAAGGATAAATTAATTGCAGTGTATAAACAATATAAGAAACAATTATCACTGTATGCGAAAAGCTTGGAACTGCTTTACTTTATATGATATAACTATTTAAACTATTAAAAATGGTATAACCACCTCAGTCTATGATTTTAATGCATTTCGGATAAAGTGGATACGCTTTATCTCTTGTATCCGTATTGCAAATATAAGCTTATACGAACCAGGAAATGAGAAGTATAAATAATAACAAGCTTTTCTGTAGTTTAGATAATACGGATAAAATGAAGTATTGTCCAAAATAATATGTTATGATGTCCGAAATAGCAGAGCGAGAAGCCAGTTATTCATAACATAGCTTTTGCTTTACGCATAAAAATAGTGGTAAATTTTCTTTACATTAATATATCGTTACTTTTATTATTGTTGACATCTTTGAGCGCTCTAGGCGATTGGATAACTATTTTAAAACTCCGTATGTAATCACATTTTATTGCGGTATAGTTTCTATGCATTTCGGATAAAGTGGATAAAATGTATCCATTTTATCCGTAAGTAAAAAATGAGTTCTTAGGAACCGGAAATTCCTAAATACGACAAATTAAATGATTTTTGGCTTTTCGGATAATGCGGATAAAATTTAGTGTTACAGATAATCACAATGTAGCACTTTTCGAAGCAACGAAATAGCTCTCGTCTGTAATTTACGTAAGTATGTCTGTAATTAATTTACCAAAAAACAAAAATTGATTCTGTGCATTTCGTATATACTGGATATAATGTATCCATTTTATCCATAAGTCAAGAAGAAGCTCTTTGGTACTGGCAAGTGCTGAATACAATAGATTGAATAATTTTCTCATCTCGGATAATGCGGATAAAATTTAGTATTGCAGATAATCACAAAATAAGACGTTGAGGCAAAAATTAAAGCTCCACTGTTATATAATGTAGTTTTATCTGCGGTTTAGATAACACGGATAAAGCGAAGTTGTACACAAAATCCAAAAATATATGATTTATTAATTCTATATTTAAAGTATTTACTTTTTCTTAAATTTCCAAGTATTGTAATTTCTTATTTCTCGCCATTGGGTGTTTCCTCTTCGTTTGAAAAACTTTATTTCGATTTCACCTAATAGTTGAGCGAATTTGTAACTACTTTGTAAGATATAAATTCTTTATTCACATATTTGGTAATTGTAAAACTATTTTAAAAGGCCATAAAGAATAAATTTTTATTGAAAAAATGATGGATGCAATTTATCCATTTTATCCGCAAGCCAAAAATAAGCTTTTAGTGCCCGGGAAGTCATAAATACGAAAAATAAATGGTTTTTGGCATCTCGGATAATGCGGATAAAATGGAGTGTTGCAGGAAATCACAAGACAGCACTTTTTGAACCATTAAATGGCTCTCGACTGCAGTTTAACGAATACATCAGCATTCAAAGCGTTAGTTTTTTCCTTAAAGTTCCAAGTATTGCAATTTTAATTTGTCGCCTTTGGGAGTTTCCTCTTCCTTTAAACAACGTCATTTAGATTTCAGTTCATGGTGGAAAGAAGACACAAGACTTTCTTGTAGTAACTTTGTAAAAAAAATACGTTATCCACATATTTGGATACTTTAGGTAATTGTATAACTATTTTAAATAGGCTTAAATAATAATTTTTAATTCGAAAATTGATTCTATGCATTTCGGATAAAGTCGAAAAAAGCTCTTTGGAACCGGTAAGTGCTAAATACAACAAAATAAATGATTTTGGCCATCTCGGACAATGTGGATAAAATTTAGTGCAGAAAATCACAAAATAAGACGTTAAGAGGCAAAAAAAAACCCTCGGCTGTACTGTAATATAGGCTTGTCTATAATTATTATACAAACAGATTGTTTTCTTAAATTCTCAAGTTTTGCAAAATATCATTTCGACTTATTAAGTAGCGTGGCCTTTCCCTGAATTTCGATCAAACCCACTGTGAATAATTAATTCCTGGCATAAATGAACACTACCAAAGCTTTAAAGAAAAACTAAATTTCTTTGTAAAATCCCCTTTACAAAACTGAAGGGGAAGGCCATCAAAGAAAGACGTTTCAAGCAAATGTCTGGCAAACAAAAGAATTAAAAGTTGGAAAAAATTCACAACACGGATGTGTGCTATTATTAACCATATAATAAAATAACAGATATGGGAAATGCCTTCTTGGAATGTTTGTTACATGTACTAACGATTTCTGAGTTCTTGACGTTGTTGCTGTTATTCTAAATATTGCCACAGACATACATATAAGGGCTCCTTAGACGAAGTTGTGGTGTTGAAGGTGGCAGAGAGGAGACGGGGGGTTTGAACAAACGAAGAGTAACTAACTTAACAAAAATTCCCACAACTTGCGAGTTCTGGTTTTGCAAAAACCCAACGATAAAAGTTGAAATTTAAAAGCAAAAAAAAATTAACAAAATCAAATTCTTATGGTTGGCTGCATGTGAATATTGCAGAACAACCGACTGAGCTCGGAAGAGAAAAGCCAAGAAGACGATCAAGTGGAGGAAAACATAAAAATAACCAAATAAATGCATGTATAGACCACCGACCATATGTTAGCGTAAGTTTATGTAAAATTAAGATTGGCAAAGTTGGTTTAAAGCCAAAACCCAAGCAAAGCAGCTAATAGCGGAAAAGAGTCTTTAAATTAAGTTATTCCAAAATTTTGGAAGAAACGGAGCATGATTTTTCCCACGGATAAGAAATTTTTAAAGAAATAATTTTTAATCACCAACAAATTGGGATTTATTCACAGAAAAACTATTACAATTGTAAACTGGACTCTTTCCATTGGCCGTTCACCATCGTTGTAAAGCGGTTAAACGTTATTTACCGCAAAACCCCTCACATATTTGATGTTTTTATGGCATAATTTTTAAAAATCAAATCGAAAGCAAAAAAAACTACTAAAATAAAAACGTAATATGTGTAAAGTGAGTTTTGCGGTTTTTATTAATTGTCAGAGCCCTAAACACATTCACCGCCGCGTTTAGTCAAACTCATCGAGAATATACAACAAACATAAATTTTAATTGCATGACTTTTTAAATAGAAATTTGCATACATTTAACATAATTGCTAACAATCACATAAACGAGCAGACAGAATAAAATTTCAAATTTTCTGAAAAAGAGCCCAACTGACGGACAGACAGACAGACGGGAGGACTATAATGTGTGATATAAATTTATGATAATTATTTGCATAATTTGCTATTACCACCCCACGTACTGTAAAACAAATACAAACACTACAAAACTATTCTATGTCATTTTATACAATTTTATTTTATAATTTTTTGATAAGAGCAACAAATAATTTGTTCACAGATTTAAATCTCATCAATTTATAATGAGGTGCTTTGGTAGTTTTTGCGGCTAATACTATATGTACATAGTGGAGTGATGAAAACCTGAAAGTATACTTTGGTTTTTTTGAAAACGAGCAATTAGCCTAAATGTAGGCACTGCAAAATATTTGCATTTGTATAATTATGCTTGAAATTAAATGATGGCAAATCAAATTACAAATTTATTTTATAAGCATATAAATGAATATACATACGAGTACTTATTCATATCATTTTAGATGATATAATGTTCTATAAAAGCCTTAAAAACTAACAAATATTTTTAATTCAATTTCAGGGTCTATTTCATTCATGCTGCCCAAGTTATGCGTAAGTTTCAAACATCATTTTTAAATTAATTTTTTTTTTTATAATGTCCTTAAAGTATTTATCAAATTGAGTCATCCCATCAAACTTCCCAAAAGTATGCAATCATCTGTAGAAATATTCTTGTCTTTGTCCACTATTATCTGTTAAAGGCTTCTGCAACAAATCACAGACAACCTCAAAGTATACTTTAAATGTTTAACAATTTATTTCTTCCTGGCCCGCAATTATGGCGGACGAGGAAATTCTTAAGAAAACTTCACTCTTCCCTCCCCCCGAGGAGATTTTATTGGGGGAGGTTTATTTCTTAATCTAAATCATTATTGCCACAAAATAAAAGAAATGTATTGCAAGCCACTCAAAAACGATTAGAAGAAACAAACTGTACAGACTGAGATGAAGAGCAGCTAACACTGGCACAATCATGCGGTGCCAAAAGCTTTAAAGTTTTTGTGAAGTTTTGCCGGTTCCGTCAGTTTATAAATGATTATTTTGCATGACAACTATCTGTCACTTCTTTTGAATGTGAAGTATAACAAACAAACATTCAACCAAACAACCAACCACCGCACTAATTGTTTATGGTAGATTTTTCATGTAAAATACTACATAGCAAATACCATTACCAATGCTGACTAAACTGTGTATACACATAGAGATGTAAAAATACATAAAAGCGTTAGATTTTATACTATGTACATAGAAGGATTTTAGTTAAAAAATATTATACTCAAAAACCGGATGTGTTTGAATCTGTGATTTATTTCATTTAGTTCAATGTTAAAATATGAAAAATTCATATATGCATGTATTTTTCGCCACAATCTTAACATTTCTATGATATTTATAGTGAATACATTTTATCCGCATTATTCTAACCGTATAAAAACATCTAATTATACATATTTAGAATTCCCTGATTCCAAAAAGCTATTTTTTGACATGCGGATAATTTTTATCCTCTTTATCCGAAATGCTATAAAATCATAGTTTAGCATAATTAAGTAATGTCCATCACCTTAACAAAATTATATGGCCAACAAAAACAATGTTTTTCACAAACAAAATTAACAAACTAGGGAATATACTGAAACTAATTTTCAAGTAACTAAAACTTTTACCCAAGCTGTACATACACATAGAGATGCACAAATAAATAAAAACGTTAGATTTTATACTATAATTATTTACTTATTTTTTTATTTTATACTAAAATCCTACTAGTTACAGATACTAAACTCGAAAACTGGATATGTTAGAATTTGCTATTTATTCAGCAAGGCGAGCTGCTAGCTCTATGTTGAATTTGAAAAATGTATTTTTTGCCACAAACTTGTCTTATATTTATAGTGAATATATTTTATCCGCACTTTTCTAACCATATAAAAAAAATTCCCTGCTTCCAAAAAGTAACTTTTAAACATGCGGATAAAATGGATAATTTTTATCCACTTTATCCGAAATGCCATAAAATCGTAGTTTAGCATAGTTAAGCAATGTACATCACTTTTAAATAATTATATGACCAACAGAATCATCTTTTTTAAACATAAATAATCTATTTACCAGGAAATTATACTTAGATTTATGTTTATGTAGCAAAAACTTTTATTTGTAATCAACATAGCCTTAACCTACATATTTTCTCTTTAATATTTTCATAAAAAAGTTTTGTATTTTTGAGAGAAAATATTTCAAGATAACCGGTTTTTCGATTATAATTTTCTTTTTGCAACATCACTATTAACAAAGAAACAATTTTTTCGGCTCATTGTTTTTTGGAGTGTCTGTATGATAGAGGAAAACTGGAATGGCGTTGAAGAGTTTTGCTAATATTTACTAATGTTACACAATTGTTGATTATAAGACAGCTGGGACTGTGTATATGTGTCGTTGGTTAAGTAGTTGAGAGTTTAGGAAAGACAGACCCAATAAATGAGTGTGCATGATTGTGGTTGTATTTTAAGAGTTTTGTGACAATGATTAAATGCTGTGATAGTTCTTCCTAAACTTGTAAACGAGCATTTTTTTGTGGCTGGCAATAACTTCCCCCAACCTCGCCTGTGGCCCTCGCCAGCCATGTTCCTGATGGAAAGGAAGCAAAAGACAACATGACACAAATAAAACCAAAATGTGAATGATGCAGACCGCAAAGAGAAACGGTTCAGATAAATTATCTGTTTTTCGTTGTTGCCGTTTGCTCTTGGTCGGAATGATTAGTAACTAAATGTTGATGATGTTGATTATACACACAGAATTTTATTTGTCAGTGTTGAGTGTGTATTTGTGGCAAAAAGGATATGAGTGTGTATGTGCTAATGAAAATAATGTTTTCCCAGCGATAATGATGAGGTTATGTTTGTTAGTGTGAGTGTGGCTTTGGGGGGTTTTTATATGTGTGTGTTTGTGTGCAATTGGCAATTTGAAAATCTGTTTGACATCAACTGAATTATTTTTCCCTCATATCGATTGGTCGGTGTAAACCCACCCGAATCGAAATAAAAACAAAACCATACTGAGCACTGAAGCGAAAAATAAATTTTTGGTGACAAATGTTGTTGTGGGTTTTGTGGTTACATTTAAGTGAACAACATTTTTCATTTTTACTCTAACAGTTTGTGTTTCCATGTCCTGGGGTGTTTTGTTTTTTCGAAGGAATTACTAATGAGACGAATTTTGTGTAATTAATAGGTATTAATGGGGTATTAGAGAAATTTATGGAAGAGATTTCATTAAAACAAATCCCTCAAACCACCTACAAATGAGCTGAAGAGTTCAGGAACAAGAGGAGGAAAATGTTGTATAAATTGAATACCAAGAAAAGTAACTAACAAAAAAATGTTTGAAAATATGTTTAAACCAAGGATCGGCACACTCATACAACCACACAAAAACACTCCTCTCCCTCAATGAAAACTGAATGAATTATTTTATACTCATTTAATGTGTGAGAGGAGAGAACCGCCCATGGACGCTGTTTTCCAATCTCTGGTTTAAACCATACTTTCGAAAATTTTCCTTAGAATAATGCAGTAATACTGAAACATTCTGTTTCTAATTATATCCAATTAATACTCACGTAAAACTATTCTGAAAATCTAACCTGCAAATGGATTTTGGGCGGAATCAGTGAACAGAAAAAATATATATTGATAGTTTATTTTTACGGTTCGGATAAAACCGATAAATTGTATCCACTTTATCCAAATTGTATAAAATCCATAGCGTAACATGTTTTCAATATCCTCAATGCTTTAATATTATTAGGTGACGCAATGACGGATAGAGTTTATCCGCACTATACTATCAAAATAGGTTAGGTTAGGTTGAAGAGAGGAGACGATTAAACGTCTCATGTCCATGGACATACACTTAATCCAGTGGTTCGGCCTGTTGTGCGCTCCTTATTTATAATATTTTTATACCTACTATCAAAAATAAGAACGCTTAATTTTTCATATTTAGAATTCCCTGATGTCAAAAAGCTATTTTTTAACTTGCGAATATTTTCAAAAATTTTCCTCAGTATACTGCAGGAATACTGTAACATTCTGCTTCATATAACTCCAATCAAAACTTACTTAAAACTATTCTGAAAATCTATACTGGAAATGGATATTGGGCGGAATCAGTGAACAGAAAAAATAAATTGATAATTTAGCACTCTTTATCCACATTATCCAAACGGTCAAAAATCTTTTAAACGTTCGTATTTTTATTTTATGTTATCTTTGAGCTATTTTTACGGTTCGGATAAAGCGGATACATTTTATCCACTTTATCAGAATTGTATAAAATCTATCGCTTAACATTTTGCAATATCATCAATGCTTTAAGGTAACTATGTGACGCAATTTTTAAGCTATACCTTTAAATTACAGTTTAAAATTAAAAAAAGATCTGTTAAGAAATAACTGTCTGAAATAATTATTACTATTTTATTGATAAAGCAAACCATTCATTCGACAAAATACTCTCGGGGCTATTGAAGGATATTTAAATAAATGTCTTCTACTTTTCCTATGAGCTTAACATCCACCTCAGACAATTTAGATAACTTAATATCCGAAAAGGAAGTGATTTTTGGCATCTGACATATGTACCTAAAATACAGTGTTAATTGGCAAATTATGTCTAGTTTTCCGTAGAAAGTTATAATTAATAAATTTTCAACTTTGTTCAACTCCCTAGCAGCTACATGTAGAGTAATAAACCCTTGGCACATTCAAGATGGTAATTAATCATTTACAAAATAGCTTCCAACAAATGTCGGCATAGGTATAGTTTTTCATATAAATTATGAAGAGGGCAACAAGACCAGCAACCCACCATCACCAACACCAAGCAGATTAAAAAGGAAGCATTCAACTTTTAAAACATTCCATAATGATTTTCACACACACACACACTTAGAGGAGCCATTAATCATGGAATCACTGACCCCTGCACGAAGTATTTTTGGCCAGAACTGAAGAAGGGGGATTTCCCCAACACATACCACCCTATATGCATACTTAGATATGCCAACAAAATGCTGCTTCTGAGTCCCCTGCCTGTGGCATTTGTTAACCCCATAAAACACAAAAAAATCTCAGAATATTTCCAACATCAAAGGCATTGGAGTGAATGTTATGAAGACAGACGTTGTAAAATATTTCCAAAACAAAACAAAAAACAGAAAATTTTCTCACAATTAGATGACGTGCTAGTTTTGAGTTTCTCATTGGATGGAACTTTTACTGCGGAGGCTCTCCACCCAAACAAAAGGTGATGATGAGCCAGACGACACAACACCACCATCAGCAGAAGCAGCAGAAGAAGCTCAAGTGGTCTCTGCGGCACTTAATGGGTGGAAAAGGTAAACTGGCAGCTCCGACAAAGCTTATTAAAATCACTTGTAATCACACACACCTGGCGTACTGATGATGAAAATGTGTTTCAGTTTCATTTCGGTTTCAGATTTAGTTATTTCAATTGTTTTCTTAGACTGCGGGAGGGGAAATGCTTGAGTTGGCTGGTCAGGTTTTGTCGACTGAATAACACAAAAAAACTCGGCTATAGTCACGCAATTCTCGAGTTTAGAAACAATACAAAAAAGTGATGTACTTCCATAGAAATAAAGCTACATGCAATACAACCCTTTGCGCATGAGCACAGTGGTCTAATACAATGTTAATACTTTTCAGTATATAGAGAAAATGGTAGTTACAAAAAATTCAGAAAACGATTCAATTGTTAGTATTTTACATTTCATACCATCGGTGGCGAACTTTTAGGGTCAAATTAAATAAATTTTACTCACTTTATCTGGATGATAGTAAAAATCACATTTAATATAAATATTTTCCAAATCCAATACTTTAGAATACAAAAACTATATTTTATTGTAAAATTTAGAATTTCTAAAATTTAAAATTCTTCATATTTAGCAAGTCCGGGTCGTGGGACCTATTTTTTCCATGCAGATAAAACGGATAAATTTTATCCACCTTATCCGCAATATATAAAACCAATAATTTAACATATTTAGACCACCCCTGTTAAACTCAAAAAGATATTTATACGAATAATCGCTGTTTTTGAAGACAAAATGCGTAAACGGCTTACAAATAATTGATATATTTATGTCCACGGAGCGGCAAACATTGTACAACTTAGTAAATCGACATAAAACACAAGACTACTAATAGATGACAAATTTTAAAGATTGAATTAAAACAGTCCACAGCGTCAGCTATACTGCAGCAACTCTTTAACCTGTGATCTTTTGAAGACGCAGCACTGGAACACTTAAGGTGACTTAAACATATTTGCACAATTTATTGGCTCTTGGTAGCAACTGTTGTCGCAGCTCTTCGGAAAGCCCACGTATCCGTAAAGCAAGTTTCTCCTTCAACATATACACACGCTCTCTGTGTGGCACTTCTGAGCTCAGTATTTAACCCCTAGAGCAAGCGAAAGTGTAGGGGACGGGGCACAAGAGGGTTGCCTTTGGATTTCCTTTTGTTTTTTTACTCTGTTGTTCTTCGCTCATATAAAATCATGTTAATTAAATTAAATGTTTGCTTGTAGTTCATAAATTCCCTCCCTTCTCCCGAGATGGTGCACGCAATCTGGCATGGGGAGTTTCCATTCCTTTTCCCATGACAAAGGTACGTGCGCAACATACACAAACATTCGTATACCCCATAGCCTCGCAATGAATGCATTTATGCTGGCAATTTCCCACAGTTGTTGTTTAACCAGGTAAATCATGTTGCAACCTGCCTTTCTTGACTAAGTGCACCCTCTCAGTGCATGTTATGTGCGGCTCAGTCACATATGTTTATAATTATATTTCTGCTCAGATAGGTATTTGTAAAAGGCAGAAATTATAATTTAATTTATGCACAACAGATTCGATGACATATATTGCAGCAGAGAGTCTTGGGAGACTTTAAAAAAAACAATGAAGTTGATCTTGATTTAAGATGTTGAAATGGATGTTTTGGTTTAAGCAGCATAAATTGTAATGTGATCTACAGTAGTCATATTTCAGTTTCATAAGCTACATCATGATTTGAAATTATCTATAATATCAGCAAAATTCTTTAATCAAAAAACCTTTCCTCTCCGTTAATTATTTTTTTTTTCTTTTAAGGTGATATGTTTTATTCAAAATTATGCAAATGCAGGAAATTCACTTAGGCTTCCTAAGGTGAAAAACTAATAAATATCCGAAAAAAAACTCTATCCGAAATGAAAAGAAATAACCTAATTTCAACATAAGACTAATATTTATTCAGTGTACAAATATGATGCATTGACTTCTTTACAAGAAAGCAAATATTTTTATAGTTGTTACACTAATCCGCTTTATCCGTATTGTCCGATGGTCGTAAAATAATTTATTTTGTTATAATTAACATTTTCTGAACATAATGACCTATTTCTTGTCACGCTGATAAAACGGATAAATTTATCCACCTTATCCGAAATGATTAAAAAAAGATATTTTAAGTTAATAATTTTTTAATACTAAAATAGTTGTTTTCCTCAAGGGTTCTTATTTAATGTGCTAATATAAACATTAATAAGCTAATCTGGAAGAATATTCACCTCAGGTATTATCTTTACCCTAATTTTTACTTTCCTCTGTGACAATAACGCATTAATCTAATAGATAAAAACAATGTATATTCGATGTAAATAAATATTATGTTGGCGTTGTTTGCTCCAATTTAAAAAGTTGTATAGTTTATAAACACTAATACACATTATCCGCATTATTCGATTATCATAAAACAATTTATTTTGTTATATTTGACATTTTCTAAACATAATGATCTATTTTTATCACGCGGATAGAACGGATAAATTTTATCCACTTTATCCGAAGTTAAAAAAAACGTAATTTTACATTATTCTTGTATATCTTACACATTAAAATAGTTGTATACATCAAGTGCTTTGATTTTAAGATGATAATATAACGCAGTGCGACTAAATAAACTCAAGTTGAGAAGCAAATGACGCGATACTATTTTTCCTGTAGGTCTTATCGAGTAAAACACGAATTTTTTTTTGGAATTCCCCGGACACCCCCCAAAATCCGGATTTACGGGAAAAAACGATTTTCTTGCCTTTTTTCACTTGAACGCCTTTAACTTTGTTAGTTATTAACCGAATTTCAATCTCTAAAAGTCATTTCAAAGAAGAGAATTAGACCTTTCGAACTATGTATATTTTGTTTATTTGAAGCTGTAGGAATATAGGTTTATTTGTCCTACAAACACATTTTTTCATTTTTCTCCGTCATTTTCTAGTTTAGGCAATGTTTTTACCAATTATATTGTGAGATAGCCGTACGATTTATTCATTTACATATATAGTATATTTTATGAGGAAAAAAATGCAACCAGTCTCTTAAAAATCCGTTTGCAATAGACTGAGTTATTAAAGTTTCATTAAAACTAAATGTGTACATAAACACTAATTCTCTTCTTTCCAAATTCTTTTAGAGATTGAAAATCAGTTAATAATTAAGAAAGTTATAGGCGTTAAAGTGGAAAAGGGCAAGAAAATCGGTTTTTTACCCGTAAATCCGGATTTGGGGGGTGTCCGGCAAAGTTTGTAGAACAAACGTTGTTCTACCCCTACAAGAAAAATAGTATCGCGCTTTTTGGTTTTTGGACTGTCACACTGTGTAATCTTTAATAAGCTAATTTTGAAGAATATTCACATCGGTATTATTTTTAGCTTAATACGAACTTTTCTCTGTTATAATAACAAATTAATACAATTATATCATAAGAAAAATATATGTACATTCAATGTAAATATATATTACGTTGATTTTTTCGCACCAAAGCAAATAGTTTTATAGTTTTTGTACTAATACACTTTATCCGCATTGTCCGATGATCATAAAACTATTTATTTTGCTATATTTGGCATTTTCTGGACGTAATGACCTATTTTTTTGTTACGCGGATAAAACGGATAAATTTTATCCACTTTATCCGAAATTGTAAAAAACGTAATTTTACATTATCCTTGTATTGCTTATACATTAAGATAGTTGTACGAATCGATTGCTATAATATTAATATAAATATTAATAAGCTAAATTTGAAACATATTCACGTCTGGTAGTATTTTTACCCTAATATGAACTTTCCTCTGTTATAATAACAAATTAATATAATTGTATCATAAGAACAATATATTCGACGTAAATAGATTTCAAGTTGATTTTTTTGCACCAATGTTTTTACAATAATACACATTATCCGCATTGCCCGATGATCATAAAAAAAAATATTTTGTTATATTTGACATTTTCTGAACATAACGACCTATTTTTTGTCGCGCGGATAAAACGGAAAAATTGTATCCACTTTATCCGAAATTATAAAAAACGCAATTTTACATTTTTCCAGTATTGCTTTTCTTATTTTATGTGCTAATATCTAATGTAATAAGCAATTTTGAAGAAAATTCACCACTAATTACCCAAAATGAACTTTTTTCTGTAAAACACATCATTGAAAATACATCATATTTTTAAAGAACATATTTTAAATGATTTACATTACTTTCTGCATCCACCAAATTGCAACGAGATCCTTCCTAATGACCAACACACTTACATACGAGGAAAATGTCTACAATTTCATTAACATAAACATGTCCTTAAAGCTTTCATAAATTATAATTAAAACAGACTCATATTAGATGGGTAAAAATCTATGTGAGTGAGCAAGTGAGTCTTCGTGCGACAAGTTTGCTCTGAGGACACATGAGGCAAAAACACGCTGAAACAAAAGACTAATTTAAACTATTACTATCAGAATGGTTTATGTATGGATACTTGTCTGGTCCTAACAGGCAAGCTGGCAAGCATGCCAACCAAACATCCAGCATCCGTCCATATTTCCATGCTGCCGAAACAAGGACATAACAGGCTCTTGCATGCTCTTTTAGTATACCGAGATCCTTAATGACAATGTGTGTGATGATATAATACGAGTATGTTGCCGAACAATTTCGACATTTTTTCTGCTTTTCTGCACAATATTTTCATAACCTTGTTAGTGAGGAAAAAATGTCCAAGCTTGGTCTATGTACTATGGCCAAAAGCAGCACTGGCAACAACAACAATACACAGAAGAATTTAGTTTGCTTTAAGCGTTAAACGAAAAAAAGTGGTATGCACAGCAAATATGATTTTTGGGGGAGGACGTAGGCAAGTATATGTTGTTGTGATGTTGAAGGTTTGTTCCATTTTTTTCTGAAGAAAACTCGTCTGCTCATAGGAGCACATAAAAATGTTAAAAGTTTCCGAACAAGAACCGCCCGGAACAACCATGATGTTGTCAAACAACTTAAATTAAGACAACAACACAACTGCACTCAGAAGAGTGAGAGAGAGTGGAAAAGAGATGAAATTCGAGATAGACCAAAAAAGTTAGAACCCTCGAAAAAAGTAAAGAAAAAAGAACAGACGTCCTTTGGCTTTATCTACGAATGACCAAAACATTTGCAGTTAACATCAACACCAACAAAAATACGCATATCCCAAATTCTCCTAATGAACAAAGGAAGTAAAGCAGAGAAAATTATAGTGAGCCCTCAACAGCAAAAAAAAAAGGATTAAGTACATTTTGGTTGAGCTGTTTATTTTCTTGTTCAAAAGGATGTGAAGTCCTTTTCATTTCAGAAAAGAACGCAGACATAATTTATGCAAAAGAGGAAAAACAACATAAAAACATCAGCATACAAACACAGAGCATATTAAATATTAAGTTTATGGATTTATCTAAAACGAAAAGCTCTTTAAATAAATGTATTCGCAATATATTATCAAACCATAAACTTCAGCTGAATGATTGGTCATCACCTTCAGAATCATCATCACTGGGGGAACAGGGGGTTCCAATGTCACATTGATGACTAATTTTTTTGCTTGAACACTATTTCAACGACGTCACTATCTCTACAGATGGAACATCAACATTTCACCTACAACATGCAACCCCTTATATTTCTGTTTTTATGGTTTCCCTCTTTGCAGAACACTCACCTACCCCTACCTGCCGATTGGATATAAAAAAATATATGAATTGTTAGTGGGGGCTCCTCTTGGGCAGCTAATTTTTTGTTCGCTATGAAATCGTAAGCAATTTGCTGACGCCTTTGAGGCTATGGATTTACACTGAAACATGTATCTGAAAAAAAATCAATAAAACAAGACAAGTGCATCATCAGACGATAGTGAGCACTTATTCTGACTATCGGCGGTAGTTGTCGCCATCGTCATAAAGATGGATGGCATCATCAAGGGTACCATTAAGAACCAAGACAGTACATGGTGCAGTAAAGCAATTTAAAACCCAAAGCTCATCAGCGTGAGGCAATTCATTTCATTTCGACTGTGATTCTAAAATAGTTTTTCAAAGAAAACGAATCGAAATGGCAATCAATAATCTGTTTAAAAAAAAGCTGGGATAAAAATGTTCGAGTAGAACTGTCTTAATAGCAGATTTTTCTTTAGATTCCCTGGTATTTAAAGAAGTAAATAATTCTGAAACTCTGTACAAGTTCTACATCAAGGTTAATTTTTAAAACAATTAAAAAAATCTGAGTGAATAGTTATACTGTATTTTATCCCTGCGGATAAAACGGACACGATTTAATCACATCGTCGATTTTGATCTTTTTTATACTGCATATATTTTATCCGCATCAGCCAATGCTCGGAAATTCAATGTATTTGATTTCAATTTTAAACTTCTGGTCTTATCAGCTAATTTTTTTAGGTACATGCAACCTTATCCGTAAAAAAAATCCACAATTTAATACAGTTACCCATCAATATAATTAACATTTAGAGCAAACAAATTTTTGTTGATTTTTTACGAAAAAGTTTTATTTTTCGTGGCCAACTTTTTATCCAATTATCTGGAAATTATTTTTTGTTCATATTTAGCACTTTCCTGTCCAAATCAGTAAATTTTCAGCATGCGGATAAAACGGATAAATTTTATCCACTTTATCCGAAATGTGAAAAACTCATAGCTTAATTCGTTAACAATCTTTTAAAATAGTTATATTCCAAAAATATTTATTTTAACAATAGACGAAGTCATAAAATAAGAAACCTAGTAATAGTTTTAGAGCAGAAGATTGTACTTTATCGATTGTAAAAAAATCATGTAGTTAGTTATGCAATTTGGCTTGACTTATATTTCTTAATATGAGTTTTAGATTCTACACTTCTGAAACTTATCTACTTAGCGTAAAACTGTAGTCTGTGCATATTGTTTCTAAAAAGTTGATTTCGTGGTATTTTAGCTCCTAATTTTTTAACCGATGATCTCAACATCAATTTATTGTTCATATTGAACAAATCAGACAATTTTCAACATGTGGATAAAACGGATAAATTTTATCCACTTTATCCGAAACGGGAAAAACTCATTGTTTAAATCATATACAATGTTTCAAAATAGTTACCGCCGCAAAAAGTCTTTTTTCGACAGGAAAAGAAGTGAATGTGCATTCTGGTAATATCTTTAGAGCAGAAAATTCTGATTTATGCCTTTCAAATCAAAAAGTTGTTCACAACAAACCTTAAAATAAAAATTTCATTAAATTAATTTTATGCATTAAAATACAGTAGAATTCATTTATAGCGACCTCGGTTATAACGACCATCCGTTTATAACGACGGATTTTCAAAGCATGTTTGGTTCTTAATAGTTTGTACATGCGCAAGCATTCGCTTAGAACGACTCCGGTTTTAGCGACCATCTGCTTTTAACGACCAATTTGCACGTCTGCTTTGGAATGGACATTCGGTTATAACGACAATGTAAGTACTGTGTACTAATTTTTATTTTTTTCATTCCATTTTTTGTCGTCAGCCAATACTAAATAAAGAAACATATACTGCGGGGAATCACAGAATTTGTTTTCGACTATCCCAAACAGAGGTGCAAATGACAAAGAAGAAATATTCAAACCAGTTTGAGTCAAAGTGTAAAAAGCAACATTACTTTGTTAGATGCAATTAACATGGTGGCCTCAGCTTGGCAAAGTGTAAAATCAACAATAGCTAACTCTTTCCGACATCCGGGACTACTTCCAGCCGAAAGTGTGTGCCCAGATGCAGATTTCGAAGACGAAGATGATATTCCGCTTTCGTTGCTACAGGAAACATATAAAAATATGCAACAAGTAGCCGAATATATTGCCTGGGATGAGTTCGTAAATGTCGATGACAACGTCGTGACATCAGAAGAGCCTTCATTGAGAGAAATAGTGGAGAACACAAAAGAAAATGATGAAACTCACAGCGATAATGAACCAGATGACGAAGATGAGCTAATCAAAATTCCAACTAGGACAGAAACCTTGAGTGCGGTGCACACATTAAAACAGTATTTACGATTTGGGGGTTCTGATATATCAGAGAGTTTATATAGTTCCGTTGAAATTATTGAAAGTAAATTATTAAAAGAAATTCTTGTAAATAGAAAACAAACCACAATTCTAAACTATTTCCAATCTCAATAAATATGAATATACATGATAAAAAAAAAACTTAAAAATATTGTGTACACTTATTTGGATACAACGACGTTCGGTTATAACGACGTATAATTTCGGTCCCTTGGCGGTCGCTATAACCGAATTCTACTGTATGTATAAATTTTGATTAAGTTCTTTTTCGGACAACACTATTTCTCTCACTATTACTCATACATCATGGAATCACAACCGCTTTAATTCGCCTGCAATACTCAGCATTCTACTAAGAGAACTGTTAGGGAAAATGCGCATTTCGCCTACTGTGCTTCTGCTGCTGTGGGTGCATTAAAATGCCAGTGGCAACCCAGCCATGGACCACTTAAAAATGTGACACCCGCACACACACAGTGTGTGCACAAAACAGTGATGACTCTACCGAACACTTGTCCGCTGCTGCGCTCTTGTTTTATTTTCACACATTGTCCTGCAGATGCAAGTTGCCTCCGCTATATTTAAAATGTGTCTCAGTTCACGAGCAGCAAGCAATATTTGCCATAAATGTGTGTCATAAGACCAGGGTGGCCTAATAGATAAAAAATACGTATAGAGAGAATGACAGCGAGGGAGTAGTCCGCAGAGGGAATATGCAATATTTTTATTTGTCATTTTTATTTCCCGTTCTTTTCATTTCATCAATCAGTTCGTTCGAGTTTTTTACCATCCCGCAGCGATTTTTTTTGCTACTGGTGCCACCGTCGAGCACTGTACGCCGAGTTCTGCTCGTTGTTCTAAGTAGCCAAGTGCTTTCGAATTGTTACAGTCTCGCTGGCGGGGCGCGAGTTTCACGTACTCATAAGAGTACGAATGAGTATCCATCAGCGGCAGAAGATAGGGCTAGGAGATGGGAGAGAGATGCTCGCTCTTCGTAAAAAACATAAAATACATGAATGCGTGTGGCGCCATAAGCATTATACTAAGGCGTTTTATGGTGTTGTTGTTGGTGTCGGCATTCATGTTGTTGTTTCTCTCGTTTTGTTGTTGTTGTGTATATGGCCCCACGAAGTGTGGATGACAGATCTCGTTATTTTTTTGAGCTCTCTCCACCCGAAATTGTTTAATATTGCCCCTCGGTGCAAAGATGTAATGGATATTTAAGTGTAGTTGGCATTTCATGAAAAACCCGATGCTTAAATTTTTTAATATTTTCTTTCAATGGGTGGTAATAAAATGCAATGTATTAAAGACGAACAAGTGGCAGCCTTTTGTGCTGCTGTTCATGACTTTGGCAAGGGCAAACGTTTCTCTAGACAAGTGGTATTTCGAGGAAATTACGTTAAAAATACTAAAAAGGATTTCACACTTGTAGCAGACGCCTACTCTTGTAATTGAAATGATATCTTTTATCAAAATCGGAGATAATTCTTTTGTAGATGTGAAATTGAAAAAAAAGGTTTCCTAATCCTAAGGTCATTCGTCTACCGAATTTAAAATGAAGTACTAATATTTTATTAAAAAATTCGAAATGTTGTTATAGAAAATGATTTAATTATTACATTTTTTATAGAAATTAATTTTATTTTATAGAACAGAATTTTATGCTATTTTTTTATAGAAAAGAATTTCTTTGTTAGTTTTTTTTAAGGGAAAAATATCGTTGATAATTTTTTATAGAAAAATTCATTTATCGTATATGTTTATAAACATTAACTAACCCAATGTCGTTTTTTTATAAAATTTTCCTTTCGCCTTTTAAGTGATACATACGAGTATTACATAAAATTATCTAATCTGTGAAAATCAAGTAACTTCGTGTGATATTTTTTCCTAATGTGAAAAACGGATAAACTTTACACACTATATTCAATAAACATTCAGTGTAAAATAAATATTGCGTTGATTTTTAGACAAACGCATGCATTATTTTTTTACACTGACACACATTATCCGCATCATGCCATGATCACAAAATCATTAGTTTGCTATATTTGGCAATTTCTGATCGTAATAACATATCTTTTGTCACGCAGATAAAACGGATAAATTTTATCCACTTTATACGAAATGGGAAAACATAAATTTTACCCAATTCTTGTGTACTTCTAACACTTTAAAGATGGTTTATGCATGGAGAGTTTTTTATTTTTAGCTGATATGTAATATACAGGGTTGCCCATATTCGACGGACCCATGTTTTTTTCGATGACTCGTTGGGCCCATTCCAATCGACGAGGCTTGTCCGCAGGCAACAATCTTTGCGTCAATTGAATTTTGTACGGGAACAAATGCAAATCAACGCGAATAATCCGTTGTAAAGTGGACCGAGCCATGCCCAACTGCTGAGAACGGCGTTTTTGGGATGTTCTTGGGGACCTCTCAACACTGGCTCTTACGGCAGCGATATTCTCGGCCGAACGCCTTGGTCGACTTTTATTTGGCCTCTTCGGATTAGAAAGAGCCTCACCAGTCGAAAATTTTTCGTATAAACGCTTAATGGTGTTCTTAGAAGGCCACATTTTTTAATATTTTAAAAGCACGTTGAGTTTTCACAATTGACTTCTTCTGTTGAATGTAAATTTCAACTATTTCAGAGCGCTCGCGTGGCGTGTATTGTTCCATGGTAAAAATCTGCTTGGACTGACGCTTCAAACGCGGTATGTCATTAAGCGATCTGACATCTCTGTCAAAAGTTATGGCGTTGCCAGATGGATCCGTCGAATATGGGCAACCCTGTATACATTAGTGCTCAAAAAATGTTATTAGATATTTTATAGAAACAATTACATCAATTTCTATAGCAAAAATGTTCTAAAATTTTTGTAGAAAAAAATTCTTATGGAAATATTTTCTTTTTAAATTTATGAAAGCAAAGAATTTTATATTAAATTTTTTTAAAAAAAATTTACTAACTTTTATAAATAAACATTTTTCAAAAATTTTTTGAAAAAAATTGCAACAATTTTCTGTTCATGAAAAAATGTTCTTTTAGATTTTTTAAGAAAAAAATTTCGATCTTATTTTTATATAAAAAATCTTCATATTAAAATTGTTACAGAAAAATCTTCGTATTAAATTTTTTAAACAATTTTCTTATTTATTTTTTGAAGAAAACATTTTCGTGTTAAATATTTTCTCAGTTGAAGCAATTTTCGTAATAAATTTTTCATCAATAGAAAAAAAAAACGTTTTAAATTTTTTATCAATAGAAACAATTCGATACCTCCATTCTACACTATGCTAAGTGCAAAAAGGTAGTAGTTATCAGGAAAGGCGATCAAAGTTTGATGATTTTTTTAAATTTGTGCGGAATTCCTGTATAATACAAATTGAATGAACTGTACAGTTTTGTGAATAATTTTTGATTAGGTTGAGGGATAAACATGCTAAGTCGACTTACAAATAATAAAATGTTTGTATTACATTTTTTATAGAAAAAATGTTGGTATTTAATTTGTTCTAAAAAATGTTCGTTTAAATTTTTTATAGAAAAATTTTTGGTTTAATTTTTTATAGACAAAAGGATGTTTAGTCGTTTAATGAACATACCCAGCAAAATTTCCCATTACCAAATAACCTGACGGGTAAGCTAAATTCAAAACTAGTAACTGCTTATTATTTGGCCTCCCTTCGAATTATTTTTACATGTACATGTCATTGGAGGAAAGTGCTTCCACTCAAGCATACAGGCAGCTGAAAAATAACCACTTACCCCCACGCTTACAATTATCCAAAAAGTAAGCGTGGACAAAAGAAATAATTTTAGGAATGGGTTTGTGTGGTAGTGGATATTTCCTAGTTGCTATTGTTTGCTCACCACCATCAGTGGTGGAATGTGGTGAGAAAGTAGAAAGAGCGTAACATTGGGAAGAGCGTAACATTGGGTAGAGCGTATAATTGGGAGAGAGTAGTTATCGATTGTTGTCGTCATAAGACGAAAAATTTCACAAGCACTGGTTGTCATTATTTACTTAGTCGTTATTTATTTACCGAAAGTAATGCTGGCGATAATGAGATATCATTACCTGGTAATGCGATTGGTAATGACATGTACTTACCAAGATTTTGCTGGGTAAACTCATTTATTTTTTTGTATCTGGCAAAAGCAAGAAAGTCTTATTACTTACACTTTTTTCATTTTTTTACAAAATTTTTTACGGCAAATATTTCATTTCAAATATTTTAAAGAAAAAATTCATAATGAATATTTAAAAAAAAAAAATAATTTTTTGTTGAAAAATGTCGTACTAATCTTTTTTAGAAAAATGTTTCATTTTACGAATAATAATATTGGAATAAATTGTTTTAATTTTTTAAGAAACAAAAAAATTTTTAAATAATTAATATAAAATATTTTGTTTTAAATTTGTTGTAGAAAATATTTTATTTTTAATACTGATAAAAAAAATTGTTTAAGCTTTTTATAGAAATATTTTAAATTTAAATTGTTTGTAATACTTTTTTTATAGACAAAAATTTCCTACTACATGTTTAAAGAAATTTTTTATAGAAAAAATATTCGTTTTAAATTTTTAATAGAAAAAATTTTCGTTTTAAATTTTTTATAGAAAAAAATTTTGTTTTAAATTTTTTATAGAAAAAAATTTTGTTTTAAATTTTTTATAGAAAAAAATTTTGTTTTAAATTTTTTATAGAAAAAAAATTGTTTTAAATTTTTTATAGAAAAAATGTTTGTTTTAATTTTTTTTTTAATTTTGTATAGACAAAAGTTTTGCTTTACATTTTATACAGAATTTTTTTTACTTTTTTAATAGAAAAAATTTTAGTTTTTATTATTTTATAGAAAAAAATTTGGTTTTAATTTTTATTTTTTTTTTAATTATTTTTTAAAAAAATTGTCCTTTTAGATTTTTTTTTATAAAAAAATTTTCCTTTTAAATTTTTAATAGAAAAAAATTTCCTTTTAAATCTTTAATAGAAAAAATGCTCCTTTTAAATTTGTAATAGAAAAAAATTTCCCTTCAGTTTGTAACAGAAAACATTTTCCTTTTAAATTTTTTATAGAAAAAGTTTTGTACGTATTGTATTTTTTATAGAAAAAATGTTGTATATATTTTTATAGAAAACATTTTTGTATTAAATTTTTTATAGAAAAAATTTTTGTATTTTTATATACAAAATTTTCATATTAAATTTTTTATAGAAAAAATGTTGTATATATTTTTATAGAAAACATTTTTGTATTAAATTTTTTATAGAAAAAATTTTTATATTTTTATATACAAAATTTTCATATTCAATTTTGTATGAAATAAAAATGTTTGTATTACATTCTATGGAGAGAAATTGGTTAAAATTTGTTTTGAAAACATTTTGCTAACACAAAAATAAATGTTTATGAATTTTTTTATAAAATATATGAAAAACTCGAATTAGTATGAAAATATTTTTTTAATAGAAAAATACAAATTTTCTTTGTAGAGCAATATCATAGTTAATGGATAATGAAAGATATTCTGAATGAAGTTTGTTAGAATAGAAGTTATATAAATATGTTTGGAACTAGTGTTTCATAGAAAATATAGATTTTTTTAATATAAATATTCTATATCATAGAATACAAAGTTATTTATTGAAGAAAAGTTTGGGATTTAGTTTTTCTTAAAATTAGAAGGAAAATCGCACTTAGAAGGAAAATCGCACTTAATTTCTACTATTAAAATGTTTTGCAATAAATTTAAACAAAAAATCGGAGATAATTTTTTAATAAAGAAACTGGGAAATTTGGGGAAATACCTTCGCAAATAGCTATGTTGTAAGTCTTTGTTACAAATTTCTTCTCTATTTCCTTTTTCCCACTATAACAGTATAACAAACATTAATCTCTATTTTATCGAATTAGATTCAACTTAATGGGTAACTCCTTTATCTCCCAAAGCACCATTAGCCTATTTCTGTGTTAGCTGTGTTTGGCCTATTATTTGCTCCGTCGGCCGCCATTAATTTGGTTTTCCTGAGTTTCAAAATGACTTTCAATACGTAGTGAAAGAGACGTAATTTATTTATTTTATTTTCTAGGGCGCTCAAAAGGAAATTTATTTGTTCAAATGGTGAAAATTGTGTGAATGGTACTTACCCACTGCCTGAACATTTGTATATCCTTGTAAGCTATAAATTAACAATGTAAATCCGATTAGTATGCCATGCTGATGTCGTAGCAACATGTTGCTGCCGTTGTGCTATTGCAGCTCCTCTGGAGTTTGCTAGATGTTGAAGCCGTTGTTGTGACGACAACAACGACGACGGCGATAACGACAACGACTATGAAGTCGACGGCGAGCCTATAATCTTAAGGCAATTGGCAATTGTCAACTGCTGCTGCAATTGTTACTGTTCACTCCGCTGTTGTTGTGAGTTTGAGTTGTGAGAGTGTGAAAGAGAGTTTTGGCAATAATATCTCCGTTGGGCAATGTCTAAATGCTCATATGGGTATTGTAGAAAAGTGTTTTGGGTGTGGGTGTGTGTGAATGAGAGTGGGCATGGAAATTGCATCGACTCGTTTTCGTTTTATAAAAATGTCATCGAATTGCTGTGTCGATGTCGATGATTCTGTGTGTGTGTGTGTATTTGTTTCCTTTTCCGGCGCTTTCTTGGCTCTGCTAAGACGCCTTCTCAAGACGGCTTATCTTAATGTGCTGCTTTGTAATGATTGCTATTTGAAGTTGTTATTGGTTTCGTCGCTTTTGCTCTTTTTATGGCTCCGCTTACAATTGAAGATGTTGAAGTTTTGCTGCCACACTATGCCCCGTGTCTCATATGTGTGTAGGAGCAGCAGCTGCAGATAATCAGCCGGATTTTGTCGTTAAAGTTGCAATTTCAATTGTTCTCTTTCTTCGAATCCGAATAGAATTGGCTTTGTTGGAATTGTATTCTTTGGTAGCTGTTGTTGTGGATAATATTTGCCAATTTCATTTACATTTGGTTTTATTAGATTTCAAGCAATACTATGATCTGGCCCTGCTGTTGAGGCTTTTGTAGATATATGTATGTCTTATATTTGATTTTTATTTAAAGATTATTTGCAATCTTTATTTTATCTCTTTGGATTGAATTCAATTTTTTCCTTCTTGCTGTTGTTATTTTAATTCCTTTTTTATTGCCTCAAGCTTTCCTTAAGATTTATGTATGTTTCAATTTTTTTCTTGGAGAGCAATTTCTATAACTTAATTTACATATCTTTGGTAGTTGTGGACTTTTTATTTTTGTTTGTTTGTTTATTTGTTTCTGCTTTAATAAAATCCTAAAATGAAATGGAAAAAAATTAATTTAGTTGTATAGTTTTATAATAGTTACATTACAATAAAATTTTAAACTTGGTTAGCATTATTGTCTTAAGATTAAAATGAGTAGGAGAATGTTCAACAATTGTCTATTACTGTTTATTTTGGTTTTTGGTTAGATCTCATGAAATATCTTAAACAAAGATTTAAATTTATTCATTTGGAAAAATACAATTCAATGGCTGAGATAATAAACAATAGATAAAATGGAAATTGTATTTCAAGAAAGTGAAATTATTTGCAGTTTATGGATTATTTGCTAAGAATGTTAGGGACTAAAATTGTATTATTTTGTGTTGAAGGATTATTTGCCGAACAGTTGCAATAATATATATGTATATGTGTCGTAAGGCCCATACATATTAACATCATTTTTAGAATTGTTTATGGCCATTTTTTTTAAGAAACATTTTTTAATTTTTTTATAGAAAAATTTTTTGGATACCTTTCTAGAAACAATTTTTGTATTGCATGTTTTATTGAAAAATTGTTCGTATTACATTTTTAATAAAGAAATTCATTAATTTTTTTATAGAAAACATTTATTTATAATTTTTTGTATTCCTTTGTTATAAAAAATATTTTCGTATGAAATGTTCGATTTTTTATTGAAAAATTGTTAAAATTTTTTATTGAAAACATTTCCGTGTCCAAATTTTATAGACAAAATATAATTTTGTTTTAATTATTGTAGGAAAATTTTTAATATTACATTTAATATTGAAATTTATAAAATTTTGAATGAGAAAAATATTTTAATAATTTTTTTTATAAAAAAATATAGATAAACAAACGTATTTTGTATGAAATCAATTTTTGTAATATCAATTTAATACCGGAAAACTTATTTATATATGTTTTTAATATGGAAGAAATTTCGGAAATTTTATAGAAAATATTTTCGTATTAAATTTTCGATTTTTTTATTGAAAAATTGTTCGATTTTTTATTGAAAAATTTAATTCGATAGTACTTTCCTTTGTAGAATAATTTCAGACTTAATTGAATTAAAAAAATCGGACTGAAGTTTATTTATGCACGCAATTTTGGAGGTAGTTTTTAAAAATAAATGTTTTTATTTTTTTAATTTTCAAACGATTTTTTTTTTAATTTATGTACTTCCATTTGTTTTTTATACAAAAATATTTGATAGTACTTTCCTTTGTAGAACAATTTGAAAGTAAATTGAATTGGAAAAAAATTGAAGTGGAGTTTTTATGGAAGAAATTTCGGAAATTTTATAGAAAATATTTTCGTATAAAATTTTTGATTTTTTTATTGAAAAATTTTTCGAATTTTTTATTGAAAATTCGAATTTTTTATTGAAAAATTGTTCGAATTTTTTATTGAAAACATTTTCTTGTCAAATATTTTATAGAAAAAAAATCATATAAAAAAGTTGTTGTAGACAGATTTTTTTTAGTTTTTTTAGGAATGTTTTTAATATTACATTTAATATTGCATTTTTTATTATTTTTTTTTATAAAAAATATAGATAAACAAACACGAATTTTGTACGAAAACAATTTTTATAATAGCAATTTAAAATCGGAAAACTTATGTATTTCTATATGTTTTCTATAGGAAAACTATTAGATAGTTCTTTCCTTTGTAGAATAATTTCGGAGTTAATTTAATTGAAAAAAAATCGGAGTGAAATTTATTTATGGAAGAAATTTCGGAGGTAGCTATAAAAAAATATTTTTTTTAGTTAATTTTTATAAACGATTTCTATGAAAAATTATGTACTTGAATTTGTTGTTGTATAGAAAATATTTGATAGTCCTTTCCTTTGTAGAACAATTTCGAATTAATTGAATTGAAAAAATTAATGAATGAAATTTCGGAAAAATTGTTAGAATTTTTTATTGAAAATATTTTCGAGTCTAATATTTTATAGAAAAAATTTTATTATATTTTTATACCAAAAATATTGATGGAAAATTTTTTTTGATAAAAAATCTTATTAATTTTGCAAAAAAAAATAATTTTTGCAGACAGAATTTTGTTTTATTTTTTTAGGAATATTTTTAATGTAATATTTTATATTGAACACATTTTTATTAAGCTTTTAATGGGAAACATTTTGTTATTAAAAGTATAAAAAAACACGAATTTTTTATGGAAACAACTTTTGTAATAGCAATTTAAAATCGGAGAACTTATGTATTTTTATAGAAAAATATCCGAAAGTACTTTTCTGTGTATAACAATTTCTGAGTTAATTGAATTGAAAAAAAATCGGAGTTTAGTTTGTTTATGGAAACAGTTTCGAAGGTAGTTTTAAAAAAATATTTTTATATTTTTATTTTGTATAAGTAACGTTTTTGAAATCTTTCCTTTGTAGAACAATTTCGGAGTTAATTGAATTGAAATTCGGAGTGAAGTTTTTCAGTGAAGAAATATCGGAGTAAGTCGTTCTTATTAAATTTCTTGTAGAAAACATTTTCGTAGTTATTTTTCTAGAAGTATATGTTCGTTTTCATTTTTTATAGAAAACATTTGAATTGAACAATTTGAATTTTATATTAAAACAATTTTTGAGTCAAATATTTTATAGAAAAAATTTTCGTATTACATTTTTTATAGAAAAATTTTCGTACCAAATTGTATAGATAAAATTTTTATTAAAAATTTTATTAATTTAAAAAAATCATGTTGGAAGACAAAATTTTCTTTTTAAATTTTTAGGAAGTTTTTTAATATTACATTTTATATTGAAAAAATTTTTATTAAATTTTTGATCGGACAAATTTTGTTATTAAATTTTTCGTAAAAAATATAGAAACAACACGGATATTTATGAAAACAATTTTTAATAGGAAATTAAAATCGGAAAACTTATGTACTTCTATTTATTTTTTAAGAAAAATAATCGAAATTTTTTTCGTTTGTAACTTAACTTCGAAATTAATTGAATTGAGAAAAATTCGGAGTGAAGTTTTTTTGTGGAAGAAATTTTGGAGTTAGTTGTTCATATAAAATGTGTGTAAAACATTTTCGTATTTATCTTTTATTGAAAAAAGAAAAAATTTTTGTATTAAATTTCTTTTCAAAAAATTTTGTGTTTTTTATAAAAAAATTTTCGTACTAAATTTTTATAGATAACATTTTTGATAAAAAAAACTTATTAATTTAAAAAAAAATCTGTAAACAAAATTTTGTTTTAATTTTGTAGGAAATTTTTTAATATAACATTTTATATTGAAACTATTTTTAATAAACTTTTAATCGCAAAAATTTTCTTATTATTTTTTATAAAAAATATAGAAATAAATACGAATTTTTAAAGAATACAATTTTTGTAATATTAAACTAAAATCGGAAAAAATCAATTCAGTTCCTTAAATTTGTTGGTACTAAAGGCTCAAACTATTATTCGCATTCGCTTTCGCAAAAATGCATATTTCACTATTCGCTTTCGCATTCGCATTCGCAAGAAATATATTTCAATATTCGCTTTCGCATTCGCTTTCGCTAAAGCCACTTTCGTTACATCCCTAATATCTAGTCTACTATATTTTCTTTAAATAACATAACTAAACGTTTTAGAAAACTTAAATCACAACTGACCAAAATGGGTCCTTTCTTTTACATCAACTTGTTTCTCCTTCCTTCGTATTTCCAGAATTTATCTAATGTTTCTCCTCTTAACGAAAACAATTCAATTACTTTCTAGATTTTTCTCTTTCATACTTTTCGGAATATTGAATATTAGGCCAATAATGGAAAAAATAAAATTTTATTCTACCATTTGCCTTTGCAAAAGCAAAAAAATTCAATCAACCATGAAAATATTATCTTTAAATAATGTGGATGTAATTGTAGCATATTTTTAGGCTCCATTGATTTTTGCCTATCATCCGCTTAAGCAATAAAGAAAGCAGAAAAAGGACAGGACGAAACATGAAAGTGAGAAAACAAGACTAGAAAAAATCGATAGTCCCTAGACCATAACAATAAGAACAAAAAACAAAATTTAGCTAAATTATTAAGCTTATAAAGCTAGTGATTGGTGTTGGGGGTTTGGGGGCTATTGAGAGAGGTCATAATAGACAAATTAGGAACAAATTTGCTATGTTTGTCCAAAATTTTATTAGGAATATTTCACAAAATGAAACTAACCAAACTGTGAGAGGAAATAAAAACATATTCTTCTTCTTAATGTAGTATTGCTTAGGGATTGAATGAAATTGAAGTAGAAGAGTATGTGTTTCCACTATGGATAGTCCGCATGTTGTTCGCAGAGCCTGGGAAACCAAGACGCCCCTCCCCTAACCAAAGAAAAGCAGCACATATAAATAACATATTTATGAGAGTTTTCCATGAAAAGCCCTATATGATGATGATATGAATGAATGACCTGTGTTAGGAAGGAAAAAAAAACTAGCAAATGAGATGAATATGCTGTCGGAACTGAATAGAAACTAACAACACCGTTGGATTCTGCTGGACGAAATCAAGTTTTTTTCTTCAGTTTTTCTTAACATTTTCATTTTGTTGCTATTCTGTTCTTTTTTCTTTCTTTACTGTCGGAAAAAACTCTCTCTGTGTCTCTATAAAAGAAATGTCATCGTATGAATGTTAGAGATATAAAGATATTTCATTAAGGTTGTTTATTTATTTTTTTTTTTGACAGAAGTGTGCAAATAGAATTTTCAGCTCGTTTTTTCTGCGCTTCTTGTTGTTGTTGTTGCTGGTTTTCCTCGTTCATCGGAAATATACAATAGCACGAGAAATGAACGAGAACTACTGAAGGGCATGACAAGTAGGAAACAGAACTTGGAGATGGCAACTACTGTAGTCACAGAAAATAGATGAAGCTTCATCATCACAATAGTTTTCAGAGAGGGGGTGAAGTATCTTAATATCTACTATCGGAATGATGATATATTCGGTTTATACTGAGGACTTAGTTTATTCCTTAAGAAAAATTAATTTAGAGTCAACGACAATATTTTCAGAATGCATTTGGGATGTTATTACCCATATACACATTTGACAGATATTTTGCCAAAAGCTAAATACTAAAACGTTAAACGAATTTTTGGTTCGTTTCAAAATTTGAATATACCATGTTAATTATGGACACTTTTGGGTCAAAAGGAAGATCTGAGACCCTCTAATATTTAAAATGGGACATAATGGGACTTTTTGATACTATATCAAATACAGTCACACTCCTTTGCACCAGTCATCTGAAATCAGAAATGTCTGTCGGTTGCTTCTTGCGAGAGTTATCTTGCGCGCCAGCCAGACAGACTCAAGTGACTTAAAATGACCCCAAACGAATTTCCGCCAAATTTACTTGAGTTCTTCTTAGGTCACTCTCTCGATGTGTTACAGTAGCAAATTATATATACGAGTACTCTCATTCAAAATATTGAGGGTTTAAAAACATGATTTTGTTGTTGTTTATAATTTCGACATTTATTCATAGTTGGCATTTTTGTATGTTGGTATTTTTTCTCCTTTAGGATGCTGGCTTTTAAAATATAGAATAAAATATTTTTTGTAATTTTTTTTTTATATTTTATGTCTTTTTTTTCTTGTCAACAAAAACTATTTTTTATCAATTAATTCGGCCTCTGAGGTCTTCTTCTATACTAGAGGCAACCTCTGAGGTCTTCCTCTATACTAGAGTCGAGCTCTGAGGTATTCCTCTATACTGGATCGACCTCTGAGGTCTTCCTCTATACTAGAGTCGACATCTGAGGTCTTCCTCTGTACGACAGTCGACCTATGAGATATTTCTCTATACTAGAGTCGACCTCTGAGGTCTTCCTCTATACTAGAGTCGTCCTCTGAGGTCTTCCTCAAGACTTAAGTCGTCCTCTGAGGTCTTCCTCTATATTAGAGTCGACCTTTGTAGGCTTCATCAATACTAGAGTTGACCTCTGAGGTCTTTCTCTATACTAGAGTCGACCTCTGAAGTCTTCCTCTATACTAGGGTCGACCTCTGAGGTCTTCCTCTATACTAGAGTCGACATCTAAGGTCTTCCTCTATACTAGAGTCGACATCTGAGGTCTTCCTCTGTACTACAGTCGACCTCTGAGATCTTCCTCTAAACTAGAGTCGAGCTCTGAGGTATTCCTCTATACTAGAGTCGACCTCTGAGGTCTTCCTCTATACTAGAGTCGACCTCTGAGGTCTTCCTCTATACTAGAGTCGACCTCTGAGGTCTTCCTCTATACTAGAGTCGACCTCTGAGGTCTTCCTCTATACTAGAGTCGACATCTGAGGTCTTCCTCTATACTAGAGTCGACCTCTGAGGTCTTTCTCTATACTAGAGTCGACCTCTGAGGTCTTCCTCTATACTAGAGTCGACCTCTGAGGTCTTCCTCTATACTAGAGTCGACCTCTGAGGTCTTCCTCTATACTAGAGTCGACCTCTGAGGTCTTCCTCTATACTAGAGTCGACATCTGAGGTCTTCCTCTATACTAGAGTCGACCTCTGAGGTCTTTCTCTATACTAGAGTCGACCTCTGAGGTCTTTCTCTATACTAGAGTCGACCTCTGAGGTCTTCCTCTATACTAGAGTCGACCTCTGGGGTCTTCCTCTATACTAATGTTGACCTACGAGGTCTACGTTTAGACTAGAGTCGACCACTGAGTCTCCGTCTATACTAGAGTCGACCACTGAGGTATCTGTTTATACTAGAGTCGACCCCTGATGTCTCCGTCTATACTAGAGTCGACCTCATTCAGAGACGTTTAGACTAGAGTCGACCTCTGAGGTCTTCCTCTATACTAGAGTCGACCTCTGAGGTCTCACTCTATACCAGAGGCGACCTCTGAGTTCTTCCTCTATAGTAGAGTCGACGCCTGAGGTCTTCCTCTATGCTAGAGTCGGACTCTGAGGTCTTCCTCTCTACCAGAGTCGACCTCCGAGGTATTCATCTATACTAGAGTCGATCTCTGAGGTCTTCCTCTATTCTAGCTTTTTTTATAACGGCTGTTGCGTAACCACTGGTTCTAAATGAAAGAGATGTTTCCAATATTTGTTGCCATCATAATTGCCTTAAAATTACGGCTTATTTCGGCTCAGTAGGGCTTACACTTCAACGTACTATGAAAATTGGAATTGCCCTAAAAAAGATTTTTGGTTTTGATTTTAAGGAGTAGTATGCCTCAATGTACACAAATAAATATCTAAAATTAAAATTAGTTATACAATACTAAGTTTCGATAATCCATATATTTCAGTTACATTCAGCCTATTGCAGAGTCTTTTAATTACTTGGTAGAACTGACTACAGTTTCGAATAACGCCACTCTATCATCTTCAGAGCCCGTAGCTATAATATATGCCTCTAACATAAATCTGCAGAGTCCGTAGCTATCATATATGTCGTTAATTTATAGCTACTAAAATATATACGAGTATAGCAGGAAAATAGGCGCAATGAAAACTGCAAATCAAAACCAAATTTCTCCGAGTAAAGTCAGTGGAGAATTTTGTTCGTAATTCTCATTACGCCTATTTTTCTGCATTCATAAGTATTCTAAATGATTTAGGTTAAAAATATATATTATTGCTTTGAACTCTGAAGATAATAAAGTAGTGTGGGATTCAATCGTTGCATGGGATAGAAAATGCTTCCAGATTCTGTACAACAATCATATGCATAGATCAATGCCAATATGCTCAATGAAAAATTTTTAATTTACCAAAAAAATTTGAAGTACGGTGCTTTAAAATCGTTATGACCTCATATTTACATATATATATTGATATTAGATTTTTGGTTTCTTTTTTTGCTCTGGCTCTGCCATTTTTCCAATATATTCATAAACACGAGTTCATGTCAGAATAGAACTTATAAATTTTCTTATTTATATATAAATAAATTGCCATCAATGTACATACATATATACTCGTAGACTTGTGTATGTCTATTGTGGAATCAGTTTGTGTGGAGATGTGGACCAAAACGAAGTGGAGTCCAACAAAAGCTTGACGTTTACATTGGACTACAACAGAACGTGACTTTTCACAGTTATTCATCACAACAACAGCAACATCAAATGAAAGAGGGGTGGGAAGGGGGGAGGGGGGTGGAGGGAACCACCTACAACAGAAACTGATACAATTCGGTCTAAATATTAGATGGACTGCTAACAGTCTGACATTTCAATTGGAGTATAGCATAACACAAAGCAGTCATTCACACAGAAATATTCGCACACACACTCTTCAGAGATACAAATACATTTACAAAATATCCTTTGGAGTATAGGACTGTGTCTGTATTTTAATTTCTGTTGTCGCATTGAGCATTGCCATAGTTAAGCTGCCAGACTTTCGTATTTGTTGCTTAAGAGGACGACGTATTATATTGATTCGGGGCGAATGTCCTCAGCGTTCACTGTAAGCATATCTTTGAAAAATATTCAATTACGTTTTTTCTCCTCTACAGCTTCAAATCATCTTTTGACATCCCCTTTCTAGTCAATACTCTCCCTTTGAGTCTGCCAAATTTGCCCTTGGCTTTTATGAACTTGTAAATCACCTCTTTCCATTTATGGCATAGTGAATCCTCAGTATTTATTTTCTTTCTCATTTTGTTGAGAAGATACAACTTTAATAATTGATAGTTTCTTAATACTTATTTATATAATTCAGGCTTTAGATTTCTATTTCCTCAACCAAATATAAATTGCAATGAAATATTTCACTTAATTTTCCTCAAAAATACAAATCCACTTCGTATAAGTCCGTCTGGCTTCGGAGGAGCTAAACAAATGCCTATAGCATCATTCCTCTAAAGGTCAAAGCATATACTTGAGCTGTCCTGCCAATGGAAGGAAAATCTAAAACAAGTGCTTTGCTAATTCTGGGGAAAATGTCTGGATTTCTGGTACGGGTAAATGATATTAAGAAAATGAAATTTATTTAAATTGTCAGTGATACATGGATGTATGCAAAAGCCAGGTCATAAATACATTAAATCCAATGCATGAGGAGAATGGAAGGCAATGTAAACAGATATTAATATTAAATTGTCAAACTTTTAAGTTATTTCTTTTGTCAGAAACGTAAGCATGTCAAGTGTTTTTTGACAAGAATATTTTAGAGAATTATGTTCTAATATTTGTCAATCATTCAAAATAAGTGAAATGAAATGTAGACATACTCGTAAACAAAAGATTAAAAGTACTTAGAGATTTTCTCACGTTACATGAAAAGAAAACAAAACCAGTAAGGAAAGGCTAAAGTCGGGCGGGGCCGACTATATAATACCCTACACCACTCTCGTAATATTGAATAACTCTGATATATAAATTTTGTAATTCATGTATAAATTGTTTACATATATTTACTTTTGGGACATTTTATACTTAAATAATACCCTGTACCACAGTGTGGTGTAGGGTATAAAAACGATTGGATCTAAAGAGCCAAATCGGATGAAACATATATATGGGAGCTATAGCTAAATCTTAACCGATTTTCTTCAAATTCGGTAGTGTTGGTTCATGGATCAAGAAACTCTACCATTCTAAATTTCAAAATAATTGGATGTCAAATACAGCTATTACAAGACTAAATTACAGGTGCTATAGCCAAATCTTAACCGATATTCTTCAAATTCGGCAATGTTGGTTCGTGGATCAAGAAACTCTACCATTCTAAATTTCAAACCGATTGCATGTAAAATACAGCTTTTATAGGACTAAATGGCCAAATCGGACGAAACATGTATATGGGAGCTATAGCTAAATCTTAACCGATTTTCTTCAAATTCGGTAGTGTTGGTTCATGGATCAAGAAACTCTACCATTCTAAATTTCAAAATAATTGGATGTCAAATACAGCTTCTATAGGACTAAAGGGCCAAATCGGACGAAAGATATATATGGGAGCTATATCTAAATCTGAACCGATTTCAACCAAATTCAATAGCGATCTTAACAGCCGCGAAATACTCTAAACTGCAAAATTTCAGAACGATCGGAGTGAAATTGCGGCCTGTAGTCGACGAACAACTTTACATGGACAGACGGACAGACGGACGGACGGACGGACGGACATCGTTAAATCGACTCAGCTAGTGATTCTGAGTCGATCGGTATACTTTAAGGTGGGTCTAGCTGTGTTATTTTCAGGTGTTACAAACATCTGGCGTGAAACAAACTTATAATACCCTGTACCACAGTGTGGTGTAGGGTATAAAAAACCGGAGATTTAAAAATTTTTTAAGAAGTGAAACTATTCGAAACAAAATTGCATGTCCAAATTTTTTGTAAAACATTTCATCCTCGCCCTCCCCATTTTTAGGGAAAGTTTTTTACGATTTGTCTCAACAAATTGACAATTTCTCAACAATTTTGCGATTTTGAAGGTGTTTTTTCAAACTTGTAAATTTTACATATTTGTTCTCCCGGGATACTTATATATCCACATTTATGCTGGCGGTCGTAAAACAAAGTTCCCATCGGTTAACTAGATATAGCCTTTGGAAAAATTACATTTTCTCAGAAAAAGTGCTCAAAATCAAGTTTCAGACAAAATATTAACCGTATGATAAAATCTGAACAGAAGTCAAAGCAGAAAAATCAAAATTGCATTTTGCTACTTTCGGTAAGCACTTTCAGAAACTGAAGTCAAAATGAAGTTAACTTTTTATGTGTTGCATTGTGATGGTAGTTGTCTATTTTGAAAAATACTATATATACATAGAGATTAAAAAGTAAACAAACTTCTCAATTGACGAATAATCCCAATTAACAAGTAATTCCACTATGAAACGTTTGACCCCCTTAGAGGTATGCAATTCTTATAAAGTTAAGAAATAACTTGAAATAGTACCCCCCAACAGTAGGCAACACAATTAGAATTCACAGCGCTATGCACGATTAATTATATAAAATTTCAAGTTAAGCTATACTTCCCACGGTGGTAACTGAAACTAAAATCCTTTCAATGTTCTGCTAAATAAGTATATCTGTATTTCCTCCTTATGCTGCTCCTACACTATTACAAATGCAATTTCTCTGTTGCATATTCCAAACACAAAGAGCCTCTCAGTAATTAGATCCTGATTACCTTGTACTGCAGTTCGCAGAATATTACAAATGTGATTTCTCTGTTGCACAAATAAATTCCTCGTACAAGCATTTCCCGCTCTCTCTATAACAGTCCGCTTAAATTTGTGAAATATTTTCCAATTTTCCTACACTGCGTTAGGCAAATATTTGTGCAAGGTCTACGGCTATGCCGCTGAGCTCTTAAGATGAGAATCTAATAAAAAATTCATTAACTTTGCCATAATGATAGCAATGCATGAGTATATTGTGCGTTGTAGCCAAACCAGAATCGAATAATACTGAATCAGTTTCAAAATTAATGATATTGAGGGAAGAAATCAAAAATTCCTCAAACTCTGTCAGAGTCATTAAATCACAACGCAAGAGTTTGTGTATAGCCTTTTGGCTGATAACACACACAGGCAGGCATACATATGTACGAGTATATGTTGAGGAAATAAGTAATCAAACAGTGGGAGGGCGAGTGAGAGAAGAAAAGAAATTCCTGCGAAATGTACACATTTATTTAAGGCGTATATCCTTTAGGTGTATTACACACACTCACACACACACTCGCTCATATAGTTTGCCTAAATGTAGGCAACATTATTTAACAAACTTTATTGCCTAACGATATGTTAACTAACACAAATATGTAACGACTGACCGACCGTCCGACCCATCGACCAACCATTTAGTTGTTGGCTTTACTGTCTGTCACTCTGAGGGCGGCCATTGACTGGTGTTTGTTGCATGTGAAGTTTTTTCTGTGTTTTTCCTCTGAAAGTTTATGGCTTTTGTTAAAAATATTTTGTTTGTCCAAAAGCCCCCCAAATACAAAATAAAGTATAAACGTTTTGGGGTTGGGGGTTTGTATGGCCATTGACCAAAGCGGCCTGAAACCTTAATATATAAGGTCAGTTATTTTATTATGGTCTACATGGTTATTAGACAGGTACACAGGCTTCAAGTTAAGCATTTCGTTTTGGCTTTACTACCGCTCTGTCCGGTCGGATCCAATCCGGCTTGCCTTGGCTTTTGAGGAGGTAAAAAATAATTGAGCTATTTTTTGTGATATTTACAACAGCTATTAACAAAAGAAGCAGCCATATCGTTTATACGCCAGTGTTATTTCTCGCTTTTTTCTTTGATTCTCATGTATATTCTACCCGATTTTATGGTTTGCCTTGTGTGTAGGCCCATGTTAATATAATCAAGGATTTGTGGCTATAATAAACAAATATTTTTTCCCTAAGCATACTTTAGGGAGGGGTGATTCTCGTTTTCCCAAGAAAATTGTGTACGACCGCGTGCGTATGTGTGTAGGATTTGTATTTTGATTCCTTTTAGCATTTGATTTCTTGTTTATCTTTCTCAGATTCTTCGTTTTCAGATTCACATGATTTCACATTTTCCAATGAATTTATGTCCAGTTCCTTGTTTGTATTTGGCCAAATCAAAATCGATTCACCGAGTCAGTCATCTGTAAAGAAAGGCAAAAAATGAAAAGAAGAGAATTAGTATTTTTGCTCGTGGCTTGTATCAAAATATAATAATAAACAAATTTGCAGCCTATTTTCAGAAGAAACCATATTTTTCCTCATAATACTAATATATTAGATTTGTTTAGGATACCAAGAATTCCCCCGGGGGACATAATACAATTTAAGAGAATATTCTAAATAACCATATGATAAGGATGATTGAAATGAATTGAATTTAAAATATGATTGATACAAATATGTAGGTAAATTTAAGCTTTAGTCTTTGTTCAACGGAATTATGAATTATTTTTCAAAATAATGTGACACTTTAATAACACCCAAAAAAGGTAAAGTGCAAAAGCCCGACAGTTTGTATTAGACATCATCCTAAAACTAGGCAACACGCGTGAGTTGTTTACTAATGCCTGCAAGTATGCAATGGTTTGTGAATTTAAGCAAGAATTTCTTAAATATATGTATACTAAATACTTAACTAATTATACTCGTATCTGAGAGAAGTATTGCTTAAAAGTAATGTGTCAACAAATTATTAAACATATTTATTTAACCACAAAAGTATGCAAAAGTTTATGGAAAATTTAAATACGGAATTTAATGAAGAAATTAGTCCATAAAATTATTTGTAACATTAAAATACACTGTACAGAATTTTTCCCAAAAATTAATTAATAATTTAATAGGTTTCCGCGGTAATCGGATATATGTCAGAACGAAGTCTGTAATAGAAATAGGCTTAAGGATTATCAACTTAGCGTCTCCACCTACAACAACATCTCCTGCCACAACACCAACAATATGAAAAAATGTCTGAATGGAAAATGATTGAGAGAAAATGATTAAGGTGAAAAATAATAATTCTAAACTAGAACACTTCACATTGACTATTATATGATGGAATATATAGGGTGATCCATTTCGAGGTTCCCTACTTTTTTAAAGAAAAAAAAACACAGAAAATTCAAATTGAATGGGGAAGGTTTATTATCATTGGAAAGAACATTCTTTGGCATTTATTTTTTGAAGATTATGTCTATCAAATGTTGGCCGCGGCTACGTCTCAGATGGTCCATCCGTTGAGTCCAATTCTCGATGACTCGATTATGTTGACCAAGTAGAACGAAGTGCACGAAACACATTCCTCACAGAACGTGAATTTCCGTAATAAAGTTGAACGATTTCTAAACGTTGTTCAGGCGTAAGTCTTTCCATGATAAAATGCCAAACAATACTTAGCAAATATAACATGACAGCATGACACGACTCACACGTGATCTGTCAAAAAAAGGCTATTAAAAAAGTATCTCTACTTGGATCACCCGTTATATACATTAACAAAGTCTTCTAGACTACACTAAAGTAACTAGAGTGGTTCATCCTAAAACTATCCAATGCGAATGAGTTATTAGTTGGTCCTAAAAGTATGCAATCATTTGTGTTCACGTAAAGTGCCAAATTTAAGCTTCTTTTTTAATTCATTTTTCAAAGACATTTTTTAGTAAACTTTTTATAAAAAAAAGTATACAAGTCGAAAATTTCCGAACAAACATTACATTTTGTAATTAAATTTGAATTAATTACAGCGATACCGAGACTCTTTGAAGGTTAAATTTAAATATTTATACCTTGATGAATGGATGAACGAAAGCCATATTCTTAAAGTATGAATGAATACAACAAATAAAATTCCAACCCCAAATATAGGCATCACAATTGCTATAGAACATTTGGGATTTATTAAAATCTCCGTTATCAGGAAAATATGTATTTTTGAAGATCCAAAAGTGCAACTCAAGGAAGGATTGGCTTAACAACCACTAACTAGTTATCATATTTTGGATCTCCGTTCGTTTCATGTTAAAATTTGGAATTAAAATAATGTCCGTTGGCTCTTCTATGCATATGAAGTCTAGAAAAATGATTGTAAAATCTCGTATATGCCACAGATCGTCCTAAGACTATGCAATACGAATGATTTATTAGTTGGTCCTAAAAGTATGCAATTATTTGCGTTCAGGCAAAGTGTAAAATTTAGCTTTCCTTTTCAAAACTAAACGGAAGAACATTTTTATTAAACTTAATATAAAATACTATACAAATTGAGAACTTCTGAGAACCTGAACATTTTTAATTAATTTCAAAATAATTATAATTTTTCTGAGACTTTTTGGCTAAAATTTAAATATTCTGTCTTTCGAAAAAATAAAACGGTCTATTACGAAAAAATTTGCAATAATACGAGTACATCAAATAAAATTCATCCCTAAATATAGGAAACACAATTGTTAGAGAAGCTCTAGAAGTTGTCATAAACTCTTCGCACAGGGATGAGGATAAAACTAGGAAGGATTGGCTTCAGAACCACTCACCGGAAATCAGTTTTAAGACTTTGTATGTCATACGTATGAGCTATATTCGTACGCCTATGTGGCAGGTTGCTGATCAAGATTATCCTCAAAAAACGAGAACGAATATTTTTAAACTTTGCTTGTGGTAAACATAAACTAGATTTGAAAATGGCCCCACCATATGTGGTACCTTTCCACAAATTGTGAAATTTTAAATGTAAATTTTCTGTAAAGCCTAAACGAATGATCGGTAATTTTGAGCATGATAAAAGCTCTATCGTCTCTATCAATACCAGGAAAGTGGGAATTTGAGCTCTATCCTTTTGGAAGGGAGGTACCGCCACTTAAATTAGAATTAGTTCATGCTCATGTTAATACCAATTCATAAAAAACGCCAAACATGAAACAGATTCACCGCAACAATTGTTCTTCTAATGCTTCGTGATTGATGAAATCTAAAAAAAATCGTATCATTATTTCTTAAAATATGCTGTATTTCTTAAAATAAAATACAAAACTGTTTTTGCAAGCCCTTAAAAGTCGTTTATTCATAAATTTCGTAAATTGAAATACAGCACTGTTTTTACGAACTCTAAAAAATCGTTTATTCATAATTTGTAAATATAAAAAATCATAACCTGAAAGTATGCAACATTTCTTGAAATAAATACAACCCGTACTATACGAGTATGCAGCACTATTTCTGGGAACCCTTAAAAGTCGTTTTTCATAATTAGCAAATAAAAAGTCATACACTGAAGGTATGCAATATTTCTTAAAATACAACCCCGTAGGATAGCCAGCACTGTATTTAGGCACCGTTAAAAGTCGTTTATTAAAAATTTTCAAATCAAACGTCTTATCCTGAATTTATGCAATATATATTAAAATAAAATACAACCCCGGAGTATAGGCAGCACTGTTTTGAGAAACCTTAAAGTCCGTTATTCATAATTTGTGTGATGTTTATAAAAAATATGATTTAAATAAACCACATTTTGTTTAGAATAATCTTTCTCTGTGGCAAAACATATTTTCCAAGTCAAAGTTCTAAGAATGGCCCGAATTACAAACCATATATGGTAAAAATGGTCAAGAATTGAATTCTACATCTCTTATAACTTCAGTCAAAAGTATAAAGGAATAATTTGTTTGAACTGTGAAATATCGCCTTACGATCTATCGCTTTGGGAGGTACCAGCTCTTAAATATATCAAATCATATAAGCATGAAAGTGATGTTCATGTGATACGCTAAACTTGGTACAACGACATTCTTGTTCTTCTAATGCTTTGTTATTCATGGTAAATAAAAATCAGACCCTGAAAGTATGCAATACAACAACGAAGTGTAGGCAACACTTCAAAAGTATTTTATTGTAATTTGTGTGATATTTATAAAAAAGGACTTAAATAAATGGTATATTGTAGAGAATAAACGGTCTCTCGGGCAAAAAATAAGTCTAAGCTCGAAGATTGGCCAGAATCGCCCACCATATCAGGTACAAATGGTCAGGAATTGAATTTTATATATCGTATAACTTCAACAATAAACAAAAGGATTCTTTGTTTGAATATTTTCTCTCGGCGCTAGTGAAATAGGACCTTTTGCTCTATCCCCTTTGGGAGGTACCAGCACTTAAATATACCAAATCACATAAAAAAAATTAAATGTTAATATCAAACGCTAAATTTGTAACAACGCAATTATTATTCTACGAATGCTTTATGGTTAATGATAAATAAGAAATCTTACCCTGAAAGTATACAACATTTTTTAAAATAAAATACAACTCCGAAATATAAGCAAAAATGTTTTTGAAAGCCCTTAAAAGTCTTTATAAGTTTGTTTCGTGGCAGACGTTAGTGACACCTACAAATACTACAGCTGGAACAACCTTAAAGTACACCGATCGATTAAGAATCACTAGCTGAGTCGATTTAATCATGTCTGTTAAATTGGTTGAAATCGGTTCAGATTTAGATATAGTTCCCATATATCGATACCTCCATTCTAAAACATACTAAGTCGACTTAGCATGTTTTAGGAAGATATCATTTGGTGTTAATCCGTTAACCCGATCAAAAGTTATTCACAAAACAATACAGATCATTCGAAGGAATTCCACACAAATTAAAAAAAAAATAATCAAACTTTGATCGCCTATCCTGAAAAACTACATTTTTGCACTTCGCATAGTTTAGAATGGTGATATATATTCCGTCCTATAGAAGCTGTATTTTACATCCAATTGTTTTGAAATTTTGCATGGTAGAGTCTTGATCCATGGACCAACATTGCTCAATTTGAAGAAAATACGTTCAGATTTAGATATAGCTGCCATATATATGTTAGGTCCGATGTTACCCTTTAGCCCTATAAAAGCTCTTGTTTACATCCAACCGTTTTGAAATTTAGCATGGTGAAGCTTCTTGATCCATGAACCTACATTGCTGAATTTGAAAAAAATCAGTACAGTTTTAGTTATATGCGTTTCGTCCGATTTGGCTACAGAGGCAGAGACGTACCAAATGTAAATTGTGTAAGCAAATTTTTGTTATTGCAAATTGCATTGCTATCCAATCCTACTAGTAGTACAGGGTATCATACAGTCGACACCGCCTGACTTTAGCTTTCCTTACTGGTTTATTCATAATATGTTTGATTTTTATAAAAAATGGCATTTTGTTCAGAATAGACGGTGTCTTGGCAAAAGTAATTTTAATACTTCTCATATTTGTTCCATTTTTTATTTAATTTGTAATTTCCCAAAAAGTCGTTGAACATTTTTTAAACCTTAAAGTATGCTTTAAATTCTGAACTTCCAAAAACAGTCCACATTTTAAAATCTTGAACAAGCATACATATACATATTTATTATAGAAGATCCTGCTAATGACTTGAAAAGGGTTTCCATGATATGTAACGGATATTACGCTTAATATATATAATATTCAAAGCCTAAATATATGCTATAAATATTTTAATAAATTTAGGTATGCTATAGATATTACCACATACAATAGTAATCGTATTAGAACATTGCAACAGCTATCTTAAGAAGTTTATATATATTTTTGAAATATAATTAAAATATTTGTTTAGGGTTTCTATTAACGCCGCATATTTTTAATACTCCTTATATATTTATTAATAAATTTATAATTTTCCAAAAAAAGTCCCTGAAAATTTTGCAAACTTAAAGTATGCCTAAATATTCTTGTTTACTATTTTCAAGAGTACTCTTCAATTTTAGGTCATTAATTCCTCTCAATTCCAGTAAGTTTTTTGGCATCGAAATTGCACCATTAATTATGTAGGAGGAACCCACTTTATTTAACTTTTTTTGGGTCATTCGATTTTTTTTTAGCATTTATAAATACATGAACTTTGGTTCTTCGCGGAAATGGTACCAAAATAGAAAAAAAAATCAACTTTTCCAACCCAACTCTCATAAATTGGGGCTGCAATCCTTGAAGGCATGATGGAGCAGCAGAAAAAAGAGCCAAAGTTTAAAGCATACTTTTAGTTGTTGCTTGTTTTTCTCTCTCATTATTTTATTGAAAAGCAATATTACCAATATTTTATCATTAAATGAAGAAAAAGAAAAACGAAACTTTGGAAAAATATTAAAATAAAAAATTTGATCTCTGCATTAAATATTTCGTATTTGGCTGGAAAAAAGAAGGGCATAGGGGAGAGAATGGTGGAGGTGGGTATACGCTCTGCGGATGAGTAAAAGGAAACAGTTTCAAAAATTACTGGCTTGTCATCTATGAAATCTCAGATTTTATTATTAAGAAACTTTTTCACATAGACTAAACTTTCAGACACTTTAGAAAAATGCAGGAAATATTTGGCTAGTTAAAAATATAATAAGATTTTAGAGTTCTTGAATGAAAGTATTTTTTAAGAAATCTGAGAGCATATTTTTCACTTTTCACAAATTTAGGGAAATATGTCTTGTTGAATAAATAGCCAACAAATTAAAATTCTTTCAATCTTTCCCTTTACCTTTTTTTTGGCATTTCAATGGGCAATAATTTTTCTTTATGACTGTTACCCTTATAATGCTTATATCTATGTTAGCGAAATAGAACACCTTTAGCTTTACAACTTTATGACTAAGATTAGGTATCGCTGCCGCCCCCCTCTCCCAGCTTAGTGTCCTTTTTATGGCCGTACAACCTACCCCCTTACCTCCTTGGTTTTTCATTTGTTGGTCAGGGTGGGGGTGGAGTTGGGGGGCTGGGCCATTCTAATAATAACACTTAAAACGTACGTACATTTAAATCATCTTAAAGGCTTTTTCCTCAATGGAATAACAAATATCTTCTAAGTGTTATGGAGTATATGTATGTATTGTGAGTGGGTCGTTGTAGTATGTATTTGATACTGCGCCTAAAATTATGCAAATGTTTTTCGTATATATTTTACGACACGAATAAATAAAATGACCACATAAAATGTTGGTTTTTCTATAATAAAGCCTCATACTGTTTCAGCCTATCAGCTTTATACACTCGTTTTCTTGCCAAAGCAACAAAATACAATCCCACAAACATATACTCGTATGTAGGTAAGTGTAAGGACAAAAAAACTCGTTATATTTATTTGTATTAGAGGAAACAGAGGAAAATACAAACACACGTATGAGTGTTTCTTAGGTTTGCCTGTTTATAACAAATCTTGTAGATTGTATAATAAAAATAGAAAACCCCTCCAAGATACTCAAACAGAAGGGGAAAGCCTACCCTAGAAGGACTATAACAAAGAAAAACATTATTTTATAGCTGCTTTTTAAGGCAATCAGTCATACATGTATGCTTATTTAAGTACGTATATGTCAGAGAAAGAGAGAGAGAGAGACACACACATACATATATATATCTTTCGAGTCATATGAAAAGTCATAAAAGAATGTTTGTCCAAGTCTGCAAGGATACAATGTTTGGTCTCTGGAGGGCCACATGTATAGCAAACAACTCCTAAAGGTATGCTAAAAAATTGTTCTTTATTCGAGGAATTATACAAAAGATATGGTCAGAAAAGCAAAATGAGAAAATGATAGCATACTTTAAGGTATTAAATTTATATTGCAGATATGGAAAGCATACTTTAAGATAGGTCCAGCAGACTATTTAATTCCATTATATCCTGGGAGAAGACGGCCTTGCGAGTATTTAATGTAATGCAAATACATCTTGGTATCGAAGAACTGTTCTTATAAACCCAAAAATAAATAGCAAAAACAAAAATTAAAATCTACTTTAAGCCAAACATTTTGTATAGAAAACCCTTGACAGTATTATCTATCTGGAAATACTGATGGACTGTTGGGCCGTAAGCTGTACGTTTCCAATCATACTTATAGGAACCTTAAGGAACACATGTTAGTTGAAATGCTTAAAGCAAAAAAAAAAACCTAAAGGTATGCTACAAAATTCACCTTAATTCGTGGAATTATACAAAAAATATTGTCGCGAATTAAATAGTGCAAAAATATCAACATATCTCTAGGGATTAATTTTATATTACAGCTATATAAAGCATACATTAAAGGAACCGTTATTTCGCCACTCCGTCCGTCATTGCAGAGTAATTAAGCATATTTAAGACATGATTTTAAATGAAACACAGTCGAATGTCCCGTGCCTTGTTCTATTCAGATAGATTAACAAATGTTTGTGGTACACTTTTAAGGTCTTTAGGGTACTCAAATTGTAAAATGGTATATGTCAGTAGAAAATAAGTTCTTCAAATATGTGCAGAATCAAATCGTGTTAAATTTGTAATAGGTTGGCCAAACTTAAAGAAGGAAGATAAATAATTGTCAATAAAATCTACAAAATTGATTTCTGCAACACACTTTTAAGAAATGTAAATCCAGAAATTGTTATATAAAGAAAACGGATGGGTAGCACCACCTCCTAAACTATCCAGAATTATATTAAGTTCATTTATAAATATTTTAAAATCATATTTTTATGGCTGCATTTTTTTCTGTTTAGATGCATTATTCAACCAATTCAAAGTGCCTTTTAATGCCCACCTCTGACCTGCGCCCCACACTTTCTTATTATTCATCTCTTTGTATTCATGTGAGTAAATATTTTAGACAAAAATATTATAAATGTCTAAAACCCAGACCGACTGATTAAACAATACACCAACATTGTGTGACTTAGGTTAGTAACCCATAAATTATGATTAAATTGTAAAACACACTCAATGTCATACGACTGTGTGTGTTACTCCTGTTAGATGGGGGCACTACCATTTCTATTAACAACAAATGGCAAAATAATGAATTAGCATTCTTTTTGCCTTTTAAGATATATCAGACGGCTTAGAAAATTTACAAAAATAAATCAGAAAAGCACTAAATTACAGGAAAGTAGACCATCTAAGGGGGGGACAATTTACAAACATGAAATCCAAAAAAAGCAATTCTGCAAATGAATGTTAATGAATGTTAATGACTTTTGGGGCAGCAAATGTGATCACATGCAAAGATCAGCAGGATAAGAACTTTGCGTGGAGAGGAAGAAATAAATAAAAATTATTAATTGTAAAGGAAATGAATACACCGGAGAGAAACGTGAAGAAACCGGCACAAGGAAATTAAATAGAAACAATTTAATGGTGGTTTTCAAACATTAATTGTAAAACTAAGATATGTAAGAAAAGCATTGGGTTAGCCCACTTTAAGGATTACAGCTAAATTTAAGGAAGTCCACAAAATTACATTTAGTTGCTTGCAAAGTCATGTTACAATTTGAAGGTTATTATGATTGTTTTGTATTTATAGAAAATTTCTTAGAAATTTTGTATCTATAGAAAAATTTTCTTAATTTTTTATAGAAAATTTCTCTGAATTTTTTATAGAAAATCTCTCCGAATTTTTTAATATACAATTTCTCAGAATTTTTTATAGAAAATTTCTCTAAATTTTTTATAGAAAATTTCACTGAATTTTTTAGAAAATTTTCTCAGAAATATTTATTTAGAAAATTTAATTTTTTAGTAAATTTTTCAGGAAATTTATTTCCTAAGAAAATTTTTTTTGTTTTCACAAAAAATTTTTCTAAGAAAATTTCATTTGTTTTCACAAAAAATTTTTTGTAATTTTTATTTACACAAAAAAAACTTTGAAATTTTGTTTTCACAACGAAATTCTTAGAAATTTTGTTTTCACACAGAAATTTTTAGAAAGGCTGTTTTCAACAAAATATTTTTTAAAAAAATTTTTTTATAGGAAATTTCTTAGACTTTTTTCGCAGAAATTAGTTTTTTCCCGAAAATTTCTTAGAATTTTTTATTACCGAAAATTTTCTAAACATTTTTAGTCTATAGAAAATGTTTATCTATAGGTAATTCATAAATTTTTTTTATTTACCGATAATTTCTTAAATATTTTAAGGTTATAGAAAATATCTTTGAAATTTATTGTTTATAGACAATTTCATAGAAATATTTTGTTTATAAAAAATTTCTTATTTATAGAAAATTTATTAGAAATTGTATTTATCGAAAATTCATATTTTTATCGAAAATTTCTCAGAAATTTTATTTTTTTCGACAATTTTATTTTTATAAAAAAAGTATAAGGAAAGTTTTTATTTCCATTGAATATTTCTCGAAATTTTATTTTTAAAAAATTTCCCAGAAATTTTTTTTATTACAAATTTCGTAGAAATTTTATTTTTATAAAAAATTTCACAGACATTTTATTTGACAATTATTTGCGTGGAGAGGAAGAAATAAATAAAAATTATTAATTGTAAAGGAAATGAATACACCGGAGAGAAACGTGAAGAAACCGGCACAAGGAAATTAAATAGAAACAATTTAATGATGGTTTTCAAACATTAATTGTAAAACTAAGATATGTAAGAAAAGCATTAGGTTAGCCCATTTTAAGGATTACAGCTAAATTTAAGGAAGTCCACAAAATTATTACGATTGTTTTGTATTTATAGAAAATTTCTTAGAAATTTTGTATTTATAGAAAAATTTTCTGAATTTTTTATAGAAAATTTCTCTGAATTTTTTTATAGAAAATCTCTCCGAATTTTTTAATATACAATTTCTCAGAATTTTTTATAGAAAATTTCACTGAATTTTTTAGAAAATTTTCTCAGAAATATTTATTTAGAAAATTTATTTTTTTAGTAAATTTTTCAGGAAATTTATTTCCTAAGAAAATTTTTTTTGTTTTCACAAAAAATTTTTCTAAGAAAATTTCATTTGTTTTCACAAAAAATTTTTTGTAATTTTTATTTACACAAAAAAAAACTTTGAAATTTTGTTTTCACAACGAAATTCTTAGAAATTTTGTTTTCACACAGAAATTTTTAGAAACGCTGTTTTCAACAAAATATTTTTTAAAAATATTTTGTTTATAAAAAATTTCTTATCTATAGGAAATTTATTAGAAATTGTATTTATCGAAAATTTTTCAGAAATTTAATTTTTGCGAAAATTTCTAAGATATTTGTATTTTTATCGAAAATTTCTCAGAAATTTTATTTTTTTCGACAATTTTATTTTTATACAAAAAGTATAAGGAAAGTTTTTATTTCCATAGAATATTTCTCGAAATTTTATTTTTAAAAAATTTCCCAGAAATTTTTTTTATTAAAAATTTCATAGAAATTTTATTTTTATAAAAAATTTCACAGAAATGTTATTTTTATAAAAAAAAATATAAAGATAATTCCTCAAACATTTTTTTATTTAGGAAACTTTCTTCAGAATTATTTTTTTATAATATTTTCTTAGAAATATTGTATTTACAGAAAATTTTGTATTTATAGAAAATTTTTAGAAATTTTGTATTTATAGAAAATTTCTTAGAAATTTTGTATTTATAGAAAATTTCTTAGAAATTTTGTATTTATAGAAAATTTCTTAGAAATTTTGTATTTATAGAAAATTTCTTAGAAATTTTGTATTTATAGAAAATTTCTTAGAAATTTTGTATTTAGAGAAAATTTCTTAGAAATTTTGTATTTATAGAAAATTTCTTAGAAATTTTGTATTTATGTATTTATAGAACATTTCTTAGAAATTTTGTATTTATAGAAAATTTCTTAGAAATTTTGTATTTATAGAAAATTTCTTAGAAATTTTGTATTTATAGAAAATTTCTTAGAAAAATTTATATTTGTAGAAAATTACTTAGAAATTTTGTATTTATAGAAAATTTCTTAGAAATTTTGTATTTATAGAAAATTTCTTAGAAATTTTGTATTTATAGAAAATTTCTTAGAAATTTTGTATTTATAGAACATTTCTTAGAAATTTTGTATTTATAGAAAATTTCTTAGAAATTTTGTATTTATAGAAAATTTCTTAGAAATTTTGTATTTATAGAAAATTTCTTAGAAATTTTGTATTCTTAGAAATTTTGAATTTATAGAAAATTTCTTAGAAATTTTGTATTTATAGAAAATTTCTTAGAAATTTTGTATTTATAATTATATATAATAATTTATATATAATTTCTCAGAAATTTTGTATTTATAGAAAATTTCTTAGAAATTTTGTATTTATAGAAAATTTCTTAGAAATTTTGTATTTATAGAAAATTTCTTAGAAATTTTGTATTTATAGAAAATTTCTTAGAAATTTTGTATTTACAGGAAATTTGCATTTATAGAAAATTTCTTAGAAATTTTGTATGTATTGAACATTTCTTAGGGCTAACAATAATTTTAAATCTTTGTTTCCGCACGGTAACCACACTGTTTTTTGTTTTAACTTGTTTTTAAGGTTTCCTCAGAATTTCTAATAAATTTCTCCTAAAAGCAAACTATTAGTGAAATCTCCCTAAATTATGCCACCCTTTTTTTTAATATTTTCTCCTTGTTGTCCTTATCTGAAATATGATTTCAAATTTATATTCCTAGTTTTATAAACCACTATAATGAAATATATTACAAATAAGTTCATTGAACTCAATAACTCATCATCAATTAACGCTTTTATTCATTTATTTATCTATAATCACATTATACTATACATACAATTTGCATTATATTCTTGTTGATGTTTTAAATCTCCCTTTTTCCCCCTCCGTGCCTTCATGCCTCTCCCCTTTCTTGCTGGAACTAATAACCCTCTATGCGATTGTAAATGTTTTATGATAGTCAAGTGGAAAAAAGGAACTGTCAGTTGACAATAAAAGGCAAAACTTATGCGCAAAAAAATCATATCTATAAATAATTACATTATTTTCGCCTTTAGCTATTGGCTACAAATTTACATATAATTTATTGTGAATAAATTGTCATGTTGAATATTTAAATGAGATGCCCGACAGGGTCCCGCACACTCAGACATGGACACAAGTCCATTGGGAGGAGAGGTGGAACGAACCGACTAATAAAAAGCTGAAAACAAAAACGATAAAGTGTATGAGAAATAAATATCAACACTTCATTTAAGACAATAAAGTATTAAAATGTTCACACACTCACATGTACAAACCAATACAAAACACCCACTTTTATTGAAGTGTGGGCATATATCAACACATACTCTCATATTCGAAGATACATACTCGTACATCGAATATTGGCTTTGCGAGTTAAACAAATAAAAATAAACATTACGTTAACCTCATATTTTCATATAAAACATGACAAGTAAATACCAAATGGAACATTCCTTAAAATAACAACACCAACAAATAAAACACAGGCTTTGGTCTCTCAAATATTGCTGCCACAGACCATCAGATCAGGATATTGCTTTATAACCTTAGGTTATTTATTCATTGATATCGTGAATATATGTATGTTCACATACGAGTAAACCTCCATCCACATCCCTATTATCTATCTTTGGGCGAAGAATATGAGATAAAGCCACAAACACTCATCGACAAATAACTAAACGTATTCGCAAATATAAACAAATACATGTGAGCATTTAAACAATCATCCCCTCTCAAAAAAAAAAATATTGAGTCCTGCTATTTTGTTTTCACTGTTACAAGCCAAAATGTAAATATTTACTATGGCATATTATTAAAGCTCAGGATATAAAGATAAGACAAAGAACTAACAAAACCAGAGAAGAAAAAACACGCACGTGCAAAGAAATCAAGCAAAAAAAAGTAATAAATAAAGCATAGCCTCTAGACTTCCTAAGATTATAAAAACTGCAGCATACTTTTGGGGGCAAGTTATTACAAAGCAAATATTTAAAAATGATACAACTTCAAAGGAAAGTCCAGTGAAATACTGTCATCTCCCATTCCAAAAGAAAATCTGTTTGAAATTACTTTTTATTCCGAAAACTAAGCAATAATAAATATTCCTTAAGTTATGTAGATGCGAATGAATTAGCTATAAATATTACTTTCATATTTATTTTACTAAATTTACATTTTCCCTTAAGAGAAATAATTTGGCTTCGTCATTTCAGAAAATTCTAAATACATTCATTCCATAATTTTGGGTAGTTCATAAGACGCAAACACTGACGGATTGATTTGCACGTGTGTGTGAGAGTATTTTAAAATTTGTACAAATTACATATATGATATATATATGTTTCGTCCGATTTGGCCCTTTGGCTCTAAAGAAGCTGTATTTTCATCCAATTGTTTTGAAAATTTGGCATGACGGAGCTTCTTGATCCAAGGACCAACATTGCGAATATGAAAAAAAAATCGGTTCAGATTTACTAATAGCTCCTATATATATGTTTCGACCGAGTCATACCAAATGTAAACTGCGTACAAATATTTTTGTTGAAGTATACATTGTATATTTTATTGTTAAGCAATCTCACTGGAGTGGTGTAGGGTGTGATATAGTCGGCCCCTACCCACTTCAGCCTTTCCATACTGGTTTTTCAATATTTTGTTTTTAAAAACAATAAAAAACGTACATCAAAAATAATTTTGCCTTAAGTATGCAAAACTTTTCTCTATTAGAGAATATTTAGTCGATTTTTGACTAAAATCATGCTCCAAATTTCTTGCAATTGAATCAAGTGAGACCTGAGCCCTGAAACTATGCTACTCTAAATACATCTTAAGATATAGAAGGCAACATACTTTAATTATAATATGATTTAGGGACAATTAGAGTTTCACCATTCACATTATATAAAAATAATGCAGTATGCTTCTAGGGTCTCCCAAAGAAAGCGCTGTTCGATTAAAATCCACATATAGGAATAAACTACAATTATAGGAATATGTGGTCTTTGCGAAGACTATTTGGCCGAAATTAACCAAAAGTATAACTAATCATTGTTTCCTGGATTTATCCAAATATTGAATAATACTTTTAGGGTCTTCGAAAAGAAGCGTTGTTCTATTCAAATCTAAATATTATAATAAATAATAATTTAAGAGATATGTTGTCTTTTCGAAGGTGATATGGCAGAAAATAACTGAAATGTAAAACTAAACATTGTTTGCTGGATCTATGTAAATAATGAAGCATAATTTTAGGCTCCTAAAAAGAGGGGCGGTATTAAAATCTAATAAACTTCAATTTAGGAAATAAAATAACTTTTCAAAAAGTTATGACAGGTTTATAGAACGGATTGTCAAAGCATTTAACCACCCACCCTTCCAATAAAATCTATTGTCTTAAGAAATAAAGGACCATTTCAAATAGTTATGACAGATTTATAGAATGGGTTGTCAACATAGTTTTATCAAAATAACGAAGCATAATTTTAGGGTTTTCAAAAATGGGGCTGCATTATACTATTTTTTTTTTTTTTTTTTTTTTTTCCTTTTATTATTTCAATAGATTGACAATAACAATCACACTACATGAAATAAATATTCAATTTGAACATAGGGCGTTATACTATAATAAAATAAAAACCTATTGTCTTAAATCGCTCAACCCTAGCTAGAAAATTGCTTCATCGGAAGACAGATTTTCTTATCACGAGGTAACATTTGAACAAAACTCCATACTTAGTTGAGTTATTGTGGACGATTTCTTTGTTCAGACGTACTCGTTTTCTAGAAACCTGATGTTAATGTTTCTGAATAAGGCCTTAATTATGCTAATATATTTTACAAAATCTTCAGATTCTCCCCAACTAATTATATCACAAATAAAAATATTGGGTTAAAGAATATTTGTCAGCATATGCAAATAATGCAAAGGAATTAGCCTAAAGCTATGCTTCATTTTAAAGCCCCTTAAAGTATGCTACAGTTTTCTTTAATCATTGTAATCTAAAAATTATCGAGTTACTCACCCTATTCCATTCTGAAATATTTTCAATGTCTCCATAATTTCATTTGTTTTTACTGTTTCAAGCAGACGAGATTATTTTTAATGTTCCGTTAAAAAGAAATAGGGAGCGATCATATTCCTTTAATTTCTTTAAACGTCTGAGAGGAATAAATTATTTTTTTTCTTTGTGGCGGATTTCAGACTAGAGAAAAATTTAAAAGAATATTTAAAATATCAATAAGAATTTTTAAAAGCTGATCAATTTCTGGAATAAAATTCACTTAATCCATTGCATCAATTGAGGATTTGTATTATGCCTTAATATAAAAATACTTTAAGGAGTTTGTTTGTAACGGAATACTTGCTATATCCGACACTGAGTATGTCTCAAAGATTTTTAGCTTTCATATTTAAAACAATGAACACCGAATTTAAAATTAAAATTAAAAAAAAAAACTTTAGTGTAGTGTACGTCTACAACAATTGCTACTGGCCAAAATTGTGACCTAAAACCCTAAGACCCTAAATATGCTGAGGCTAAGTTCGAACATGAACCTTATTTTTCCACTCCATCTGAACACTCCCTTACAAATGGTTAACATTTTGTGAAACAAAGAATCCTCTATAATTGATATATTACATACCAGAATGTTCTGTAATTTTACACATAGTAGTAGTAGCTCTTTTCTTTGGCGGAAATCCGTTTCAGGACAGTTTAAGTCATTTGAGCAATGTCCGTCCGACTGTCTGTCCGGTTGGTGCTTACATTAACTCTCGAAAAGAATTCACCTCAAATTTATTTATTTATTTTATTTCATATGAATTACAATACAAAGTAAATGTATATTCTAATTTTACGGTCCAGGGAAAAGCCGGCTTACAAAGACCATGTGGCTAAATTTTGCAGCGACAGACCAGAGCCTCTGGTGGGAATCGAACCCACGACCCTCAAACTCTTATGCGAGTACGCTACCAACTCACCAACTGGGGCGCTCTCACTTCAAATTTGGTATGTGGTAATAAATTTGTCTATCTCTGATTAAGATCGAAGATAGGCCATATTGGTTTACTTCTCTAGTAGCTCTCCCACAACGGGTTAAAATTTAGTGAAATATTGATTCTCTAATAATTTGTGTACTACCTATCCGAATCATCTGCAATTCCCCACATAGTAACATCTGATCTGTCGCTATCATCTTAAGAAAAATGGCAGAAGTTGCCCCATCCCTTTTGTTGTCACCCTCACACCACAACAAAAACTTGACAGCTTATAACTTTTGTACTCTTATCTTTTTATTAAAGAATGTGTAAAGTATTCCTTTAGTCAAACGAAAGAAATATTAAAATAGACAATAGCGAAAATGTAAGGTACAACTTAAGGGTTTTGATAGTTCAACCACAAAATCATAATTTTAGGCGCATATTTGAATAACATTTAAGAACTATGTACTTCTATCTTACTTCATTTCATCATCAATCATTTCTAGTCTCACAGATAAATACTATTTGCCAACATCTTTTCCCATTTTTGTTATTAAAATTACTTAAAGCGACACAGTGTTATTCCCCCTAGATTTGTCTTCTTTTTTAATCTCAATAAATAAGCTTTTTATAAGTACTAAAATTGAGTCATTAATGTTTTGTTTTTATATTTTTTTCCGCAGCATTTACATTGATGTCTCAGTAAGTACATACTATGAAATTTGTTATATCTCAATACATATTTTTTTTATTAAACACATGTTTATCTAACACTGTTAATCTAAATCGCAGTAATGCAAAACACCACCTAATTTGTAGCATACTTAAAGGAGACCATTTACGGGCGCGCAGGGTAAAAAGAAACATAAAAATATATTTCATGACTGGAAACAGTCATAACAAGACATGAAAACATTTTGCCATAAAGGCCAAGAAAAGTATTTACAATACGTACTTTGAAGGGAAAGAAGAAATAATACGAAAAAAAGAACTTCAAAGTATTTTCTTTTGCATTTCATAGAGGCCGATAAAAAACGAACCCCTACATCAAAAGTTCTTTCTTTTCGTTGGACCCCCCACCCAAAAGAATACTTGTTACTTTTGGCCAAAAATTAATTACATCCAATCCCTTAAGTAAATTCTTTTGACTTTTCTTTGCTTGTTTTCGTTCGCCTTTGGTTATTTTTCTTTTGCCTACAATTATTTTTTCGCTTTTTGTTGTTCTTGTTTTTTTTTTTCATTTTTTCCCATACAATTATTGTTAATTTAAGATTCCATTTGCCACCTCTCAAAGGCAACGTAGAGGCTGACGCCCTCGCTTATTTACGATAATGAAAAACACATCATTTGTAGCATACTTTTAGGAGCGGGAAATCATCTGATGGGGAGAAAGAGCGCAAAACAATGAGCTCATAAAATATTTCATGACTTTTCCGATATATTAAAAAACAAAAGCAGCCGGAACAAAAAAGCAACGAAATTTAACCATAAAAATCCCATATACGAAGTTGGTCCCTTCGTCCTTTCCTCACCTTGAACAAGGGCTTTCAATAAAAATTAATACGTGTGTATGTGTGAGTGCCAGAGGCCCCAACTCCTCTCGATCTCTCTGTCATTCTTGTTGGTTATCACGAACAAATTTACAATTACACTAACACATACATACGCCAAAAATGAAACGAACACGTCTGTAATAAAATGAATTTTTATGTTGATAACTTTGATGTTCTTCTTGTTGTTGCTGCTGCTACAGTTGTTATTGTTTTTGTTACACATTACTTATGGATTACAAATACATAAACACGTCTTTTCAAAAAAAAAACGAAAACAGGCGTCAAGAAGGAGAGGGAGAGAGGGGAAAAACTTTTCATTTCTCTTGTTGTTTTCGTTAACTGTTTGTTGTCTCGATATAAGGGGATCAATGAGACACATGTTCCGTTCACGTCAGACCGGATATCAAATAGAGTAGCACGCGCAGCTGTTTGAGGTATGCAACGACCTTAGAATGCCCTAGACAAAAATTACAGTTCCACAAGAGACCATTAAAATAATATGTAAGCTTTACATTGTTAACAAATTCATTAAAAGTTTTGTTGCTACGTGCTTTTAATTTATGTATTGACGTGCTCGAACTTGTTTTAATCTTGTGATTGACTATTAAATATACTTTTAGGGTTTCTAATATAAATTATTGCATACTTATATGGTGTTTTGTATGCGTGATGCAATTTTCTTTTATATATTTCAGATAAAGCATATTTTTAGGGTTATTCAGATTTAAACTGTCCCAAAGGTGACTTATTTTTTATATTAAATATATTTAAAGAGAAGGTATTGTCCAAATTTAAAAATAAAATTTCCAAAGACGATCAATTCTTTAAAATAATACTAAAAAAAAATAAAACATACTAAAAAATAAAACAATTGATTAATATTAAATACATTTTAATGTTTGAAGTTTGATATGTCATTATTGGGAAAAAATCTTTAAAAATCTGGACATTCCATACTGAAAATAAAGACATTTATTTATTTTTAACTAGGATATCCTCCTGGCTTTATACCAAATTTGTCTCTATAATGTATTATATTATATTCTTTAATATAAAATAGAGGCAAAGATGGTCTCAAGCCAGAAGAACATCATTCTAGTTAAAAATCATAATAAAGTGGAAGGTATGCCGTTAATAATAAAAAACAACATCAGCCAAATGGCCACCATGACCACGCATACAGGACCATATACGATTCATGAAATTTTCCATAACCAAATCGCAAAGTGGCTGCCCTATGTCCTCACGAATTCTATCTTTGAGGTCTTTAATCGACGCTGGGCTGTTGGCGTAGACCTTATCTTTCACGTGGCCCCAAAGGAAGAAGTCGCAAGGTGTTAAATCACAAGATCTCGGTGACCAATTGTGATTACCTCTGCAAATAAAACATGTCGACAATTAAAATAGGCTCGGAATGGACGTTTTAAAAATTTATCAAAAAAATGGTCATATGAGTAAATCTATTTCGAGCATGCGGAACCCAGTGGTGTTAGTCTATTAGTTTTTAAGATCCTCTAATACAAAGTTTGCTGGGGCATCATATAGATTACTTATCTCGGGGGAGAATTTGAAGCGGAAGGTTTGGAAATACATGTTCCAGTCCAGATAACAAAATTAAGAGGATAACTGCAGAACTACTTCCCGTAAAATAGTCGACTAGGTTTTTCAACCTCTTACCCTACTTAATTGCCAACAGAACATGTCATAGGATATGATTTTAAATGTTTGAAGAAATTATTTTCTAACAATATTATAAAATTCATTTAAAAACTAGTAATCGCTCGATATAGGCTTATTTATTGACCCTTAAAAATATGCCACATAAATGTATGCAATATTTAAAAAATACACATCGCAGATTTTTTTGCAGAAGTTTATGAAATTTTTAATTTTGTTGGAATTCCTTTATAATTCAAATCGAATTAAATTCGACGTGACACTTCGATATGATTCTGCACATCTGTAAAAAATATATTTCCAAAAGCCCCTAAAAGCTCACAAAAAAATGTTTCTATGGTAATACTAGTCTATGCATTTTTGAATAAACATACGGGAATATTTTGTTATAATTGGTGAGTCAAAGTGTACAATTATATCTTTGCAACGCTTTGAGATTATTATTGTTATAGACACAAAAGTATGCCACAAAAATCACTAAAGGAAATTTTGCTTTCCAGTGTTACACAATACATCTTGGTGGCACTGAAGCTCCTAAAAAGGTGCCACATTTTTTTTTAATAAATTAATTTCCAGTGAAACTAATTTTGACCAATTTGATTCAGCACATCTTCGAAAAGTTCCTTTCCAATAATTTATATTTTACCATAATTTTAGAGCCTTAAAAATCCAAAAATGTGTATGGCACATCAAGCCTAATTTTATTGAGTATATTTTTGGACTTTTATAATATATTGTTAGATTTAGAGTTAGAGGTTGATTCTGCCCATCTTTGGAAAAAAAGGCTTTCCATTGAGATATAGTTCATTATAATCTGAAAGACATAAAGATCCGAAAAGTGTACCACAAAAGTCTGTGCTAATACATATTATGCTGAGTATATCTTCCATCTTTTATAGCGTATAGACTTGCCTTCGGAAAATAAAAAATATCAATGTAGCATTCCTGAAGATAATTTTGCTTTCCATTGTTACATAGTTGTATACAACATATGGTCGCCAAAAATCCCTGAATGTATACCACAAAATTGTTTGTATAAATCGGTTTTCAGTGAAACAATTTTTATTACTACTTGATTCAGCACATCTCTGGAAAAGTTTCTTTCCAATAATTTTTACATATATTACCATTATTTTAGAGCCCTAAAAATACTAAAAGTGTACCACAAAAATGTGCTGTGCCATAAGCATAATCTTATTAAGTATATTTTTTGACTTTCATAATGTTTTGATTTGATAACAATTAGATTCTGCACTTCTTGAGAATAAAAACTTTCCACCGCAGCATAGTTTTTTAAACCCCAAAGCTTTAAAGATTCTAAAAGTGTACCACAAAAGTCTGTGCTAATAAATATGACTCTGAGTATATCTTCGTTCTTTTGTAGGGTAAAGACTTGCCTTCGGAAAATATCCATACCTAATATTTTTTTCGTCGCTTAGACATGTGTTAAATTGCCCAAAAATTGTTTGGCAATAATAAAGCCGCGGTAATGGTAGAACAGCCACCGTTCATCTATAAATAAGGCATGTTCCTATCAAAAACAATGGCATACAAAATCTTGTTGTTCTTCACTGCCTCTACGGCTTTTGGTTAAAGACTTATCTAATAGTTCAGCTATGTTCGAAGTTATACGGTTGTCAGTTCATTGCGAACGTGTTGGATTATTTGACATCCGCACTTCGATTTTGGTGTGGTGCGGTGTGCGTGATGGTCTGTCCGTCCAGCCCAAAGTGTTCGGGATAAATGGATGGATGAATGTGTGGCTAAGAAGAACTAAATCTTATACTCAAAACAATGCGTGACTTTAAGGGATATGTTTAGTTTTTTTTTCTTCAGTGAGTTTTTCTCTCTTACTTCCAAGCAGCATGTCTGTATGCGTACGATCCGATACACACATGTATGTATGGTATTTCATGTGCGTAGAAGATATCTGTCTATATATTGCCTTTGTTAGGTATTTTTTTGGCTTCTTGAGCGTATGCTGTCGCCCCCTTCTGCTCCATCATTGTTTAACAGTGAGGGGGAGGTGGAAGACGTTTATGTTTTCGCAGATGACATTGACATGTGACATCTCTACATATGGGTAGATGAGAAGACGTACAGAATAAAATAGTTTATTTGTTAAATAACAAGAAAAGGCAAACAGACATATAAGAGTAGACGTACGCACTTTCGCCTTCTCCTCCTCCCCTCGTCTCATAGAAGGTTTTGGTGTGGGATGGATTTATGAGCATATTTTCATTTTTTTCCTCGTTTGTTGCTTTTCTCTTGCCGAGAGTAATTTAGAATTGATGTTGTTGTTATTGCAGCTGTAGAAGGAAATGAAAATACTTGAATGCCTGAAAGTATGCTATGATATGTGAAACCCCAACTATGTCAATTAAGGCACACAATTGTTTTTTTTTTCTTGTGAAAAACGGAGTTGACGTGGCCAAGGAGAGGAAGCGAGGATATATATTTTCTTCTTAGATTGAAGAGTCTTTTGTTGCTTTATGGTAAATTAAAAAAATGGTAAAAAGTATTCATTGTCTTGAGGAAATTTAAAAATGAAACATGTCATTTTGATTTACTTTTCGAAAAGTTTAGGTGATAACTTTTGTTGAGACATATTGAGAGAAGTTAACTGTGAAAAAGGGGGTTTTGTCAGGCAGAATTTTAAAGTGATTTTTTGGTACACATTAAATATTGCATATTCTCAAGCTGCGAAGAGAAAGTGTCAAACCTCAAGGTTTCGTTATAATAAAAAGACTACATTGACTTTAAGGCTGGGTGATAAAATTATTTTTTAATGAACATTAATTGGTGCAAATTCTCAGGCTGTAATTAGAAAGTGGCGTAGGGAAAATGGCATACCTCAAATATTCGTAGTATACTTTTAGGCTAAGTAGTGTCATCGAAAAACAGACTGTGGTATGAATAGAAAACTCTACTCTTCAGTGTAAGCCGAATCAAATCAAAAGTAATTATTTTCTATTAAATCCAATAATTACAGTATTTGAAGTACAGGGTTTTCCAACAAGAGGTGTTATTTTGAATCACCCGATATTTCGGTAGCTGTCACTTTTGAAGCTTTTATTCTTTGACATTTGACAAGTAGAAACTACGCCATTACTAAAAATGGAACGATACACGATTCAACAAGGCATTGCAATTATTAGAATTCAAAAAATCATCTTGACTGACGAGGCCCATTTCCACCTCGGTGGCTACGTCAACAATCGACAACAACGGATAACCCAAGAGTTATTGTTGAGAAGCCTCTCCGTCGTCAACGTGTGACTGTTTGGTGCGGTTTATGGTCCGGCAGGGTCATTGGACCTTTCTTTTTCGAAAATGTGGTTGGATGAACAGTTACTGTGAATGGATTGCGCTATCGAGAGATGATTAATGATTTTTTATGGTCGGAGTTGGATGGTATTGATCTGGACAACGTTTACTTTCAACAAGACGGCGCTACGTGCCACACAAGCAACTAAACCATTGCTCTGTTACGGGAAAAGTTTCTGGACCGTCTTATCTCTCGAAGAGGTGATCACAATTGGCCACCCAGATCTTGTGATTTAACACCTTGCGCCTTCTTCCTTTGGGGCCACGTAAAAGATAAGGTCTACGCCAACAGCCCAGCGTCGATTCAAGACCTCAAAGTAAGAATTCGTGAAGCTATCGAGGACATAGGGCAGCCACTTTGCGATTTGGTTATGGAAAATTTCATGAAAAGGATATGGTCCTGTAAGCGTGGTCGTGGTGGCCATTTGGCTGATGTTGTTTTTCATTATTAACGGCGTACCTTCCTCTTTATTATGAAATAAACATCCGATCATTTATCTCAAAAAATTACATTTTTCTTTGAATATCAAAATAACACCTCTTGTTGGAAAACCCTTTAGTATGACATATAAACAAAATGTAAAATCACTTTCTCATAGAAAAGACAATGTATTTTAGCTTAGCCCTGCTTCCTTATGAAACTCATGCACACAATGCCCAGACAATAAAATATTTATCAGTTTCCTTTACTTCTTGTAATTTATCACACAATTATATGAAAACAATATAGGAAAACGTTCATTCAACTTTTTGTTGGATACGATTTGTTTTCTTATATTTTTGAACGTTTTTATATTCACATAACCTTGGGTCTAACAACAACTTGACAGCACTGAATGGCAGTCAAAACACTTATTAATGTGTATGAAACGAGGGAGGCAATGGGGAACGGTGGGGCCCAGGTTTGCAAACCTTAAGCCACATTCATAGAACGAATACTTTCACCTTTTACAGGCTTTTTTCTAAATAATGCCAACTGTTTATATATAGTGGGATACTTAATACCAATTAAAATATTTGTATATTGAAAAAAAGAAAAAATAATAATAAAAGCCAAATAGCTTTTATTTGGAAATAATATTGAACGCCTATGTTTATAACTTCGATTCGTAGAATTATTTTCTCCTAAAAATATGTTTTACATTTTCCCAATAAATATATATCGTTTTTGTATGATTTCTGCAAATCGCATATTTCAAATAACTCTGCATTTTACAAAACAAATACAATATAAATCTTGTTTTTTCGAAAGATTTAAAAAATAAGCCTGAATATAGGCTTTATGTGGATGTACAACAAGTTGATATGTATTCAGCATAGGTAGAGTTCTTCAGAATATATTTATGTAGGTTACTTACAATTATAAATTACTGGAAATTGAAGTTTAAAAATAGATTATCTTGAAATCCTGAAGGAAATTAAAAAAGTGCCTGAAAATTGCCTTAATGTGGAAGTTATAGTCAATGCCTAAGTGTATTGCTACAATTAATATGAATTGAACATACACTGAAAAAGTATCTTAATATTAAAAGCAATGTCATTGATTTGTCGCCAAACATTGAGCATTAACATCAGGACGTTTTGTACCCAAACTATAGACAATTTACTTAATATCAATTAAAATATCTGAATTTTAAGCACAAAATGAACATATCTTAATGTTTTATTATATATGACTACAAATCAATGTCTACTTCTTTAGCATTTTTTCGGTGTAGGCTCCAAAAAGCTATATTTTATTGAGATTAATAATATTGAAAAAAAGAAAAAATATTAATAAACGCCAAATAGCTTTTAGTTGGAAATAATATTGAAGGCCTACGCTTATACCTACGATTCATATTTATTACTTTTTCCAAATAAATATGTATAAAGTTTTTAAATGATTTCTGGAATTCTCATATGTAAATATCTCTACATATTTTACAAAAAAATACGATATAAATATTGTTTTTTGAAAGAGTTAAAAAATAAGCCTGAAAATAGGCTTTATGCGGAAGAAAAGCAAATTAATATGAATCGATCTGTATATAATTATGTAAATGACTGCCAATTATAAATTACTGGAAATAGTATTTTTAATAGTATCATGAACGAAATTACAAAAATATAGCCTGAAAATAGGCTTTGGGTGGGAGTAATAGATATAATGAAGATTACCAATACACTTAGGCATTGACTATAACTTCCACATTAAGGCAATTTTCAGGCAGATTTTTTAATTTGCTTCATGATTTCAAGAGAATTTATTTTTAAACTGCAATTTCCAGTAATTTATAATTGGAAGTAACCTACATAAATATATTCTGAATAACTCTACCTATGCTCAATACATATCAACTTGTTTTACATCCACATAATGCCTACTTTCAGGCTTATTTCTTAACTCTTTCAAAAAAACAAGATTTATATTGTATTTGTTTTGTAAAATATGCAGAGCTATTTAAAATATGCGATTTGCAGAAATCATATAAAAACGATATATATTTATTGGGAAAATGTAAAACATATTTTTAGGAGAAAATAATTCTACGAATCGAAGGTATAAGCATAGGCGTTCAATATTATTTCCAAATAAAATCTATTTGACTTTTATTGTTATTTTTTTCAATATTAATAATCTCAATAAAATACAGCTTTTTGGAGCCCACACCGAAAAAAGAAGTAATGAAGTAGACATTGATTTGTAGCCATATATAATAAAATATTAAGATATATATATTTTGATTGGACTTAAGTAAATTGTCTATAGTTTGAGTACAAAACGACCTGATGTTGGCGACAAATCAACGACATTGCTTTTGCTATTAAGGTACTTTTTTCAGTGTATGTTCAATTCATATTTAGTGTAGCAATACACTTAGGCGTCGACTGTTACTTCCACCTAAAGCCTATTTTCAGGCTAATTTTTTGTAATTTCGTTCGTGATATAGAGAAATTTCATTTTTAAAACGCTATTTCCAGTAATTTATAATTGGCAGTCATTTACATAAATATATACAGAAAAATTCTGCCTATGATCAATTCGTATTAATTAACACATAACACAATTATATGAAAACAATATAGGAAAACGTTCATTAAACTTTTTGTTGGATACGATATTTTTTCTTATATTTTTGAACTTTTTTATATTCACATAACCTTGGGTCTCACAACAACTTGACAGCACTGAATGCCAGTCAAAACACTTATTAATGTTTATGAGACGAGGGAGGCAATGGGGAACGGTGGGGCCCAGGTGTGCAAACCTTAAGCCACATTCATAGAACGAATACTTTCACCTTTTACAGGTTTTTTTTTCTAAATAATGCCAACTGTTTATATATAGTGGGATACTTAATACCAATTAAAATATCTGTATATTGAAAGAAAGAAAAAATAATAATAAAAGCCAAATAGCTTTTATTTGGAAATAATATTGAACGCCTATGTTTATAACTTCGATTCGTAGAATTATTTTCTCCTAAAAATATGTTTTACATTTTCCCAATAAATATATATCATTTTTATATGATTTCTGCAAATCGCATATTTCAAATAACTCTGCATATTTTACAAAACAAATACAATATAAAGATTTAAAAAATAAGCCTGAATATAGGCTTTATGCGGAATAAAAACAAATTAATATGAATCGATCATAGGCAGAAATCTTCTGTATATATTTATATAAATGACTGCCAATTATAAATTACTGGAAATAGTATTTTTAATAGTATCATGAACGATACTATATTTTTTAATTTGCTTCATGATTTCAAGAGAATTTATTTTTAAACTACAATTTCCAGTAATTTGAAATTGGAAGTAACCTACATAAATATATTCTGAATAACTCTACCTATGATCAATACATATCAACTTGTTTTACATCCACATAATGCCTACTTTCAGGCTTATTTCTTAACTCTTTCAAAAAAACAAGATTTATATTGTATTCGTTTTGTAAAATATGCAGAGCTATTTAAAATATGCAATTTGCAGAAATCATATAAAAACGATATATATTTATTTGGAAAATGTAAAACATATTTTTAGGAGAAAATAATTTTACGAATCGAAGGTATAAGCATAGGCGTTCAATATTATTCCCAAATAAAATCTATTTGGCTTTTATTGTTATTTTTTTCAATATTATTAATCTCAATAAAATACAGCTCTTTGGAGCCCACACCGAAAAAAGAAGTAATGAAGTACGAGTAGACATTGCTTTGTAGCCATATATAATAAAATATTAAGATATATATATTATAATTGGACTTAAGTAAATTGTCTATAGTTTGAGTACAAAACGACCTGATGTCGGCGACAAATCAACGACATTGCTTTTGATATTGAGGTCCTTTTTTCAGTGTGTGTTAAATTCATATTTAGTGTAGCAATACACTTAGGCGTCGACTGTTACTTGCACCTAAAGCCTATGTTCAGGCTATATTTTTTAATTTCGTTCATGATATCGAGAGATTTTATTTTTAAAATGCTATTTCCAGTAATTTACAATTGGCAGTCATTTATATATATATTTATATACATAATATATTTATATACAGACAAATTCTGCCTATGATCAATTCATATTAATTAACACATAACACAATTATATGAAAACAATATAGGAAAACGTTCATTAAACTTTTTGTTGGATACGTTTTTTTTTCTTATATTTTTGAACTTTTTTATATTCACATAACCTTGGGTTTCACAACCACTTGACAGCACTGAATGCCAGTCAAAACACTTATTAATGTTTATGTGACGAGGCAGGCAATGGGGCACTGGGGGGCCCAGGTTCACTTAATACTACTACAAACCTTTAGCCACATTCATAGTACGACTACTTTCACCTTTTACAGGCCTTTTTCTAAATAATGACAACTACTTATACATATTGGGGTATACACACTATTGTCTTTTACTATTGCCCACAATGACCTCTGATCGTTTGGTAAATAACATGACCTACACACAAAGAAACAGATACACTTAAGAGACCACGTTTTTCTTATAGGAATTATTAATGTCCCCCCAAATATGTGGTTAGAGCTATGTATGTATGTGAGTATGTATGTGGTTTTATTGTTTTTGCAACAATTCCCTCTATGTGTATGTATATATGTGTCTAAGCCAAGTTAAGGTAAACATTATAAACAGAAAGGTATAATAAAACAAAAACAAAATAAAACAAACATTTTAACAGAGTCTATAGAATATGACTGTGTATTCTCATCTAAGTGTGTGTGTGTGTGTGTGGGCCTATGTGTGTGGTATATTACCGAGACAAACACAAGTGTGCCATACTTCATGTGTTGCTCCCCAACCAACAAATGTATAGGGATTCCCTCTAGTTCATATACTTTTCTCTTAAGCTCAATTTAATAAAAAAGAAAATTAAAACATAAATGTGTAAAAACGAAATTTGGCTCCATCCTCATTTGAAACAGCCAAAAAGTAGGCTATGAAAAATGTTGGCATATTACAAACGCCCAAAAATATGCTTAATATTTTATAATGACAAGAACAACTGCACTTAACCAACGTTATCAACTAACTAACCAGTCAAAAAGCTATGTCAAAAAACCTTTATATTATTTATCTAGAGAAAAAAACATTTTTAATTTACATTTAGCTCTGATAAGCACCTACAAATATGCTTTATTTCATATTTTATAACATTTGACATTAACACTGAAGAAAAAAAGCAGCCTTCACGCTTTTGCAGTGTTATTAATATTAATTAATTATAAATATCATTGACACTGCACGATTTTTCTCTCTCTCTCATGGTGCTCTAAGTTTACATAATAGCAATATATTTTATATTTATTATAGTTTATTTTTACAATATTTATTTGCTTTTAGCTGCTAAACCAATATACAAGTGTCATGATGTGTGTTGTTTCATAGCGCTTCGAAAAAGTGTCGAAGCGTGAACGCTTTAAAGCATTGTTTGTTGCCAATACTGATAGCGTCATAATTACATTATAAATTTCCCACTTTAGTTAGGCTGGAGTATTATTAAAATATATTTTTTTGTTTACTTTTCAAAAAAACACAAGATTTATGTTTGTTTTGTATAATATGTGAGCATGTATTGTTTTTTCCCAGAGATATTTAAAATATGAGAATTTCAGAATTTATATAAAAACGATATATACATATATATTTGTAAAATACTCGAATAAAACATATTTTTAGGAGCTCATAAAATGTTGTGCTATTAATTATACTTTAGAGCTACAAGTACTCAATTTCTATAAATCGAAAGTAGAACCGTAGGCGTTAAATATCATTTCCCACTGAAAGCTTTTTGGTTTTTATTACATTTTTTTCTGTATTGCATAACATTTTGGAAACTTGATTTCCAATAAAATATGTGAAAATAATAATTGTTGATCTACACTAAGGCGTTGGATATTTATTCCCCATAAAGCATATCATCAGGCTCATGCTATGCAGAGATTTTATTTTTAAACTGCAATTTCCAAAAATTTATAATTGGTTGTCGTTTCTCATGAATATACAGAGTAAGTTGTGCTATTAAAATGAGAAGATACTTGTATTACCTTTTTTTAAAATATCATAGCTTTTTTGACTCGACAGAGTTTACACTAAAAACTGTTAAAGATGCAGGCATTGATTTGCCTTCAAACATTATGACACCTTAAGACAATTTCATTTTGTTCTTAAATTTAAGATAATTCAATTGATATTAAGTAAATTGTTGTTTTGTTGTCTTTGGAACAAACATATCAATGTCATTGTCTTTGATATTAGGACACTTTTTTCAGTGTGTGCTCAATTCATATTAATTGTAACAATACACTTAGGCGTTGGCTATTACTTCCACCTAAAGCTTATTTTCAGTGTATATTTTTGTAATTTCGTTCATGATATCGAGATATTTTATTTTTCAAATGCTATTTCCAGTAATTTATAATTGGCAGTCATTTACATGAATATATGCAGAAGAATTCTGCCTATGACCAATTCATATTAATTTGTTTTTCTTCCACATAAAGCCTATTTTCAGGCTTATTTTTAACTCTTAAAAAAAACAAGATTTATATGGTATTTGTTTTGTAAAATATGCAGAGATATTTAACATATGAGAATTCCAGAAATGTAAATCATATTTTTGGGAGAACAAATTTCTATGAATCGAAGGCATAGGCATAGGCGGTCAATATTATTTCCAACTAAAAGCTATTTGGCGTTTATTATTATTTTTTTCTTTTTTTTCAATATTATTAATCTCAATAAAATATAGCTTTTTGGAGCTTACAACGACAAAATACTAAAGAAGTAGACATTGATTTGTAGCCATATATAATTAAACATTAAGATATGTTCAGTTTTTACTTAAAATTCAGATATTTTAATAGGTATTAAGTAAATTGTCTATAGTTTGGGTACAAAACGTCCTGATGTTAATGCTCACTGTTTGGCGACAAATCAATGGCATTGCTTTTGATGTTAAGGTGCTTTTTTTCAGTCTATGCTATATTCATATTAACTGTAGTTATACACTTAGGTGTTGAATATTAATAAAGCCTATTTTCAGGCAAATGTTTTTTAATTTCCTTCATGAATTCAAGAGATTTTATTTTTAAACTACAATTTCCTGGAAATTATAATTTGGAAGTCATTTACATAAATATATTCAGAAGAACTTTGCCTATGCTCAGTTCATATTAATTTCTTGTTATTCCAAATAAAGCCTATTTTCAGGCTTATTTTTTAACACTTTCAAAAAAAACAAATTTATACTGTATTTGTTTGGTAAAATATGCAGAGCTATTTAAAATATGCGATTTGCAGAAATCATATAAAAACGATATATATTTATTTGGAAAATGTAAAACATATTTTTAGTAGAAAATAATTCTACGAATCGAAGGTATAATCATAGGCGTTCAATACTTTTTCCAACTAAAAGCTTTTATTGGCTTTTATTATTATTTTTTCTTTTTTTTTCAATATTATTAATCTCAACAAAATATAGCTTTTTGGAGCCTACACTGAAAAAATATTAAAGAAGTAGACATTGATTTGACGCATATATAATAAAACATCAAGATATGTGCATTTCGTACGTAAAATTAATTTATCTAGCGACAAATCTATAACAAAATTATGATATTTTAATTTGTATTAAGTTAATTGTCTATAGTTTGTTTACAAAATGTCCTTATGTTAGTGCTTAATGTTTGGCGACAAATCAATGACATTGCTTTGATATTAAGGCGCTTTTTCAGTGTATGTTCAGTTCATATTAATTGTAGCAATACACATAGGCATTGAGTATTACTTCCACCTAAAGCCTATTTTCAGGCAATTTTTTTATTAATTTCGTTCATGATATCAAGAGATTTTATTTTTTAACTTCAATTTCGTGTAATTTATAATTGCCGCTCACAGCCATGAATATTCGTATAACAAAGAATTCTGTCTCTGCTCAGTTCATATTATTTTGTATTATTTCCACATAAAGCCTAATTTCGGGCGTATTTTTTTTTAATTTTGCTCATGATATAGAGATGTTATTTTGAGCAATTTCAAGTAATTTATAGTTGGGATTCATTTCACTGAATTCAATGAATATACAGAATAACTAGTGTTATTAAAAATTTCAGTCTTAACCACTTTTTATTTTGTTGGTTTTGTTCTTCTATTGAAAAAAAAGCGAAAACGATATATAAACTGTAAAACAGAAACAATATTTACATTTTATGTAGATTTTTTACAACAAATTGGGAGTTCAAAATAAAACCAGGAAGGAAGGGCTGAATTCGGGCGTAGCTGACCATATAATGTACTATACCACCTTGATAGTACAGAATGAGCACACATATATGTAGTTGTTCAATATCTGGAAGGCTACTTTTCAAGATTGACGAAAACAACCAATCATATAAATATGTTGAAAAGTGTGATTTTTTTAAACTTCTGATGCAAAATTGAGGATCATATGCTATAATATGGGTTCATATATAAACGTGAACCGATTCTCGGATCAAGAAACTTCCTTTAACAAATTTCAAAATTGTGAAATGTAAAATACGACTCCTATAGTGCTTAGTTTTTATTATTTTTTCAATATGTAATATGATTTTCAATAAAATATAGCTCATTGGAACATACAATGAAAAATATTAAAGAAGTGGAAAGCCTGTACTTAAAATTAAGATATTTTAATTGGTACTTAGTAAATTATCTATAGTTCGATTGCAAAACGTCCTGATGTTAATGCTTAATGTCTGGCGACAAATCCATGACATTGCTTTTGATATTAAGGCATTTTTTCAGAGTGTGTTCAATTCATATTAATTGTAGCAATACACTTAGGCGTTGACTATTACTTCCACCTAAAGCCTATTTTCAGGCTAATTTTTTTTTATTTTCGGTCATGATATTGGGACGATAAATATTTATTTGGAAAATGTAAAACATATTTGTAGATGAAACAAAATACTATGAATCAAAAGTAATATCGTAGGCGTCCAATATTATTTCCAATTTAAAGCCTTTTGGCTTTTATTGTTATTTTTTTTTTAATATTATGATTCTGAATAAAATACAGGTTTTTGGAGCCTATGCTGAAAACATATTAAATAAGTAGATTTGTGGCCATACATAATAAAACATTAAGATATGTTCCCTTTGTTCTTAAAATTAAGATATTTAAATGGATTACGTAAATTGTCTATAGTTTGAATACAAAACGTCCTCTATTAATGCTTAATGTTTGGCGACAAGTCAATGTTTTTGATATTAAGGCTCCTTTTTCAGTGTATATTCAATACATATTAATTGTAGCAATACACTTAGGCGTTGACTATTACTTCCACCTAAAGCCTATTTTCAGGCAATTTTTTTTTTTAATTTCGGCCATGATATTGGGAGTTTTTTGTTTAAACTGAAATTTCCAGTTATTTATAATTGGCACTCATTTCCATGAATATGCCGAAGAATAATTCGGTATCTGCTCAGTTCATAATAATTTGTATTAATTCCATATAAAGCCTATTTTCAGGCTTATTTTTCAGTAATTTATAAATGAGATTTATTTCATTGAATTCTTTGAATATACGGAATAAATTACTAAAAGTAATGAACATAAAAGTACATTTATTGTTTTTATGGTTGTTTTCGGCTAGAGAAAACTACAAAAAAACGATTTATTAACTGAAAACAGGAACATTTCTTACATTATTTACCTTTTATGTATTTTATTAGAACATTTTTTAAAAATTAAGTTTATTTATTGAGCCTTTTTAAAATATATTTTTTTAAATAAATGTGGTAGTTACAGTAGAAACAAGTAAAAGCTTTTACCGTATTTTGGAGCAATGTCTATGGGGGTGCTATATCAAAACATTGCCCGATATGGTCGATTTGCAATACCAAACAACCTGCAACTATAAGAAATATTTCTACCAAATTTGATCAACCTAGCTCTATTATTACGGACTGTAGCGTCATTACTGGAAAAATCTTTGGATATTGGTCAAATCATGAAACGATCCTTTTTTGTTTAGGTAGATTATCAAAAAACCGAACGCTGCAGTTTTTAGGCAAATTCTTCACTTGGAAAATGTGGTATTTATGGCTTAAAATTGCTTTTTGATTCTTTATTTGTATACATTTTATTGAGATGAATTCTTGCCAAAATAGAATACAAACTGCAAACTTTCTTAGAAAATGTTGTGTTTATGGCTTAAATAAGGCATGTTTTCGTTACAAGCTAGCAGTTTTAGTTTAGCACTTTGCAACGAAAATAACTGACTTCCACTAACTGACACATAAGCAATAAGTGGCGGATTTTCACTATCTGGTAGCAATGGCGTCATGAGTTGCGAAGAAAGAACAGTGCGAAACAGACAAAAAATTCGTGAAAAGTATTTATAAAACATATATTTACTATTCTTTGTTCAATTGTTTACACTCTTTTTGCAAATATTAAAATAATTTCCCATTTTTGTTCTTCTTTTTCCCGTTAATTCACAATAATTGGTAACAATCTCTCCAAAAATGGGATGCCATATTGGTAAATATAGGGTGCCCAATCTGGCAAATCTGGCAATCATACTCGATTAAGACATGAACACAAGCACCAAACTTCATCGGGAACTAATAGTGCTTAAAAGTGCTTAGCTCCCCATACAAATTAAGCACTTATGGTGTAACGAAAACACGCCTATAAGCATTTTTGGGAGCGACATCTATAGGTTTACTATAACAAAAAATGAACTGCTTTAAAAACTGTTTACTGCGATGAATTCTTGTCTTCATTAAATACATACTGCAAAGATTCAGTCAAAATGCTTAGAAAATGTGGTATTTATGTCTTAAATACGTATATTTTGGAGCGACCTCTATAGGGTGAGTATAACAAAATAAGAACCGATTTGTAAAATTTTTGCTGTGATGAATTCTTGTCAAAATAGAATACAAACTGCAAAGTTTCAGCTAAATTGCTTTTAATAATGTGGTATATATGGCTCGAAAACCATATTTTGGAGCGACCTCTATAGGGGAGCTATATCAAAACATTGACCGATATGGCCGATTAGCTATCACAAACCATCTGCAACTATAAGAAATATTTCTACCAAATTTGATCAACCTAGCTCTATTATTACGTACTGTAGCGTGATTACAACAGACGGACGGACAGACGGTCATGGCTAAATCGTCTTAGAATTTTACGACGATTAAGAATGTATATACTTTATCAATATTTAGAGGTTTTACAAACAGGGTGACAAAATGAATATACCCCCCATTCTATGGTGGAGGGTATAAAAAGTATGCAGATATTAACAAAGCTCCCATCAATTTTATTGCATATTTTATGGCGAACTTTATCGTACAGATATTATTAACATATGAACTTTTGTTGTTGGTTATGGTTAACAAATATTCTTGCCATTTTTTATATTTTGACCCTTATCACATTCTGTGAACTGTTGTTAAGAGTTTCACATTCCCAATCATATTGAGAATAAAAATAGATTGAAATATAATAAATGTATTTTATATTTTTCCTTAGCATAAATGTCCACAATTTTTAAAAGTTATTCGAAATATCACAAAGATGAGAGATTTTTTTTTGTAAAATATGTAGGTCATATTTGTAGGTGTTTTAAGTGTCAATTCTCATGAATAATACCTTAAGCCATAGGCATTTCTATTTTTTTATACCCTCCACCATAGGATGGGGGTATATTCATTTTGTCACTCCGTTTGTAACACCTCTAAATATTGATCTGTGACCCCATAACGTATATATATTCTTAATCGTCGTAAAATTCTAAGACGATTTAGCCATGCCCGTTTGTCCGTCCGTCCGTCCGTCCGTCTGTGGTAATTACGCTACAGTCCGCAATAATAGAGCTAGGTTGGTCAAATTTGGTACAAATACTTCTTATAGTTGCAGGTTGTTTGGGTTGCAAATGGCCCATATCGGTCCATATTTAGATATAGCTCCCATATATAGCATCTAACTTGTTGTGATTCCTACTGTTCTCATCTACTATATTTTTGTATTTTCGGTGTTATTATACCCTCACTTTAGTGTGACGAGGGTATATATCATTTGCTACGGAAAAAAGTGTAACACATCGAAGGAGTGACCTAAGACCCCAAGTATGTTCGGCGGAAATCCGTTTTGGGTCATTTTAAGTCGAATGAGCAATGTCCGTCCGTCTGTCTGTCTGTCTGTCTGTCTGTCTGTCTGCCTGTCTGTCTGTGTGTCTGCTGGCTGGTGCGCACGATAACTCTCGAAAGGAGTAACCGATTGACTTCAAATTTCGTATGTGGTAATATTTTTTTCTATCTCCGGCTAAGTTCGAAGATGGGCCATATTGGTCCACTCCTTCTGGTACCTCCCCCACAAAGGGTTAAAATGTTGTGAAATATTGATTCTTTAATAACTGCTATTATACGTATTCGAATCTTCTGAAATTCCACACATAGTATTAGTTTGTTAGTCGCTATCAACTCGAGGAAAATGGGCGAAATTGCCACGCCCCTTTTGGTACCTCCCACACAAATGCACCATTTTGCACTAAAAGATAAAAGCTTATAACAATAATACCAGTGTTTAGAAGTACTTGAAATTTTGTACAGTGTAATGCTTTTATAGTGCCTACAATCCAGTGAAAAATGGGCGTTATTGTCGCGCCCCTTTTGGTACCTCCCACACAAATGCATCATTTTGCACCAAAAGTTAACAGCTTATAACATTAATATCAGTGTATACAATTACTTGAAATTTTGTACAGTGTAATGCTTTTATAATGCCTATAGTCCAGTGAAAAATGAGCGTTATCACCACGCCCCTTTTTGTACCTCCCACACAAAATGGCCAAATTATACCACAATTTAATATCTCAACGTTAATATACCAGTCCATATAAACGGTTACAATTCGGCACAGTGCAATGTATTTAACGTATCTACTGTTCAGCGAAATATAGGTGTATTTCTTAAACCCCTTCTGGTACGTCCCACAAAAATTGACAGAATAATTTGTGTAATATTCAATATTACATTACTCACAAAGTGAGGGTATACCTTAGTCGGTTTACCCGACTGAAACTTTCTTACTTGTTTTCTTTAGGTTTGAGTTATTTTTTGAGGTCACATGCTATCCATGGTGGAGGGTATTCAAGATTCGGCATGGCCGAACTTAACGCTTTTACTTGTTTTAATTTAAAGTATTCAAAGTTTGACATTATAAAGCATACTTTAAGGCTGATTAAAAAATAATGTTTGTAACTTTTTATTTAATTTACTCACTCAAATATTATAAAATAATGGAATCTATGTGACTTTTCTCCATTAATGTATTTATTACCATTAATGTATTTATTACTTTCAGTTCGGTGTCAACTATGTTTTAGAATTATTTTCACCGCGATAAATGGCAGAGTGGTCAAGTTATTTGCAAAATTCGCATTTGCAGAGCGATTTGACGGAAATTTAAAATGTACATGTGGGTTGTTTTCGAAACATTTGGAATGTATGATTACCCTGTGGGTAGGGCGGTAGTGGACTTCTGTCCAAAATATATTTGTATTATAATTTTTTCTTCATGCTGAAAAAAAAATCGCTTCTGTAGTATATTGTCCCAAACATATTCGGCTTGAAACATATATATATTCAGGGTACACTCTAAACATATAGTATTTGGTATATACAAAAATTATATACTTGGGAAGATGTCGTTCTAAACAAATCTTTGTTTACATCCCAATATGTTATTATTTGGGACTATTATTTCCGAAACAAATATTTATTTGCATTTAAGTATTCGGAAAATACATAAATTGTGTTAAATTTTTCAGTAATTCAAAGTTAATTTTTTAGAAATGTTAAATGTTCGTAAAATAATAATAATTGAAATCGTATAATCTTGGATTAAAATAAATTACTTAGAGGATTGACAACTAATGATGGCTTGGAATACTCAGAAAATTTAAATGATTGATTTAAAACGGGAGTTAATATGGTATCATAACTGGGAGGTCTAATTCGAAAACAAGGAAAAATTAAAACTGAATTTCGAAAAAGTCAGTAAATGTTTTGAAAATTTTTTTAAATAAAATATATTTGGAAAAATTCCTAAACAATAATTTTATTTGTATTTAAACACATATTTTATTTGGGAAATTTAGTTTGCAAATGAATTTTGTTGTAATATATTAATATATGCGTTCCAAATACATTTTATTGATTTTCAAATAAAATGTATTTGCTCAGAAATATATAATATTTAAAAATTTGTGTTCCAAATATATTTTCTTTCGATTCAAATATATCAAAAAATGTGATTTTGCCCCGTGTTGAATTTCGGAATGTCTGATTTTTTTTAATGAAATAACATTAAATATCAAACCAATTAATCCCAAACATCACGGGCAGGACGACGTCTGCTGGGATCGGCTAGTATTATAAAAGAATTTCAGAGAAATTTCAAAAATAATTACATACATATTTATTGACAGATTATTAAGAACAATTGCATTGATGGACTTCTCCAGATGGTCCAAGGTTACACTGAAAAAATATTGCCTCAATTTTAAAGAATTTGGCCCAAAGACGTCATTATAATTAAAAAGAGGACTTTTCATAAATAAAATAAATAAAATTTACTTAATAGTAAAGAAATTGTCCTCATTTTAAGTATAAAATATAGTTATTTCTAAGATTTGAACATTATTGGCGCTGAATCTTTAAAATTGGAAAATATCATCTCAATGCAAAAAAGCAAGGAGACTTCTCGAGAGATTTTTTCTCTTACCTTTCTTTTAGAATATTTGATTCTGAAATGTTCTATAAACAAAGAAAACAAATATTTGTTCTCTTCTTTAGTTTTGCAAAACCCTTTGGGTTTTCTAAAAACCATTATTTCTAACCGTTAATGGTGTTGTAGATACCATTTATATCATTTAATGCAATTTATACCATTTATATAATGAAAACAATTTTGTTTTCTTTTGAAAAATAATCTTATGGTCCTTATTTAGGATAAAAAAGTGCATACTTTTAGGCTTTCTTTCTCACTCCGTCCTCAAAATAAAACGAAAATAAAGCTTAATAAAACTTTGTTAAGAGTATGTCTAAATGATTTCATTATTTCATTACTAAGGACTACTAAATATCCTTTTTTCCTCAAAGAAAAAAAAAAAACAAAAATTTACCACAAAACAATTTTTTGTTATCCTTTCAAATAACCTTAGAGACAAAGACATATTTCCACGCAATTTTCTCAATTTTGCAATGGGAACAAAAATTAAGTAAGCTTTTATTAAGAAATAAGGATATTTTATTTGTACAACTACAAATAAGAGAAGAAGAAGAAAAAAACCGCCCTAACAAATAACAACAGAAGTTATCTTTTTATTTCTTTTTTTTTTCTTTGTGAGGAAAAAACGAAAAAATTACATTTTTGCAAAATTCCAACAATGAATGAAAGAAACACACAAAAAAATTGTTAACAACTCAAAGAAAAATATTAGATAAACTTCTTCTTGTGTGATGATGTTATTGTATGAAGCTTCACCTCACGAAGGCAGAAGGAGCAGCAGGAGCAGAAAAAGAAAAACAATACCAAATAAGATAAACAATAAATTTAAAAGTACAAAACACAAACACCTGTAAATGAAATGACTTTGCAAAAAAAAGCGACAAAACAACGAAAACTTAATAAGAATCTTGGGCAACAACCCCCCACAATTCCTGAGGACAAATATCATCATCTGAGGACACCTGAATGATGGAAGGCAAAGGGGCTGACAAAACAAAAGCCCGGCAGGTAGAATGGCCAAAACCATTAGAAAGAAAATAAGGTGAAAAATTTTCCTAAAGGTCAGCAGGGAGCAAAAGGCCATAACTTCTATGTACTCCACTACAACTCAAACCCCAGAGCGTTTGTGATGAAATACTCCGTCCGTCTAAGCCAATTTCAGTGCTTAACATGATTTTTTATCCACTTTGTTTTCCTTCACGTTTTTTGATAAACCACTTATTTATACAATCTTTTTTCCCCTGAACTCTGTCTTGTTCAGAAAAAGAGACATACTTGTGGAGAGGAATGCACAGAAAGAAAAAAGACTCAGTAAAAATGGCCAAAGATTTTACACTTCAGAGGGTCCAAACAATGGAAGGTGGGGGCGGGGAAGCAACGACAACTCAATGAAATTATCATATTTTCATCATCTTTGCTGTTTCTTTCAAAAGTTATTGTGAGAAAATGTCCCCCTCCTACTGCTCCTGAAGATACCAAACAACAATTGTTTATTTCATTGTTTTTCTCTTGAGTTTTTGCTGATACGCAGAGAAAAACTTCAACATTTGCTGAAAAAAAGGTTGCTTATGTTTTCTTCTTCTTCTTCGGAAGAAGAAGAAAAATATCCATTAATATTTCTATAATTATGTGAAATACAAAACAGATAAAAAAGTGTTGTCTTCGGGCCCTTTTATAATTCACGTTGTTTTTTCTTCTTCGTCTAAAAATCAAAGTAGAAAATTTCTCTCTTTCTTTTTCCTACATTTAAAATTGCAAACAATTACAAATGTTTAATGATATTGAAAACAAAACAGAAAAAAGATAAATAAATACTTACATTTTATGGAAAATGTGGTGAAATTCCTTGATAACAACGTTGAGAATCCAATGAGAAGATATTTGTATTGTCTTTCAGGCGAGTTTTCTTTGAATCAGTTGTTTTATTTAATAGGAAATCAAGGTTTTTGTTAATTGTTAATTTTTATTCGTTGTTTAATATTCACGAAGAAATGATTGCAACAATTAAAATAGTTGTGGTAACTTTCGCCAATTCATAAATAATGGTATTTAATATTATGCGTTATAATTTCGCTTAAAATCCATCTCGATTTGCCATATAAACTATTGTAATTTCCACGAAATATATTTTTCTATATTAGAAAGGACAATTTTCAATTTATCCGCATATATTCATATTATCCCAAGTAGTATATTTATATAAAAATACCTGAAAAACATTATAAGGATCATATCCTGCTCATTCATAAGTTACAAAAAACTAAATTCTAGAAATATTTCACAGAGACAAGGAATGAAAAATTTCTGTGTTGATTTTCTCTCATCCTTGTTTATCCAGACTATATAAACTAGTTAAACAAGTAAGAAAGTTTCAGTCGGGTAAACCGACTAAGGTATACCCTCACTTTGTGAGTAATGTAATATTGAATATTACTCGAATTATTCTGTCAATTTGTGTAGGAGGTACCAGAAGGGGTTTATAAAATACACCTATTTTTCGCTGAACATTATATACTTTACAATCATTGCACTGTGCCGAATTATAAGCATTTATGTGCACTGGTAAAAACGTTATGAGATATTAAATTGTGGTATAATTTGGGCATTTTGTGTGGGAGGTACAAAAAGGGGCGTGGCCATAACGCCCATTTTTCACAGGGATATAGACACTATAAAAACATTACACTGCACAAAATTTCAAGTATTTTTATACACTGGTTTTAATGTTATAAGCTGTTAACTTTTGGTGCAAAATGGTGCATTTGTGTGGGAGGTACCAAAAGGGACGTGGCGACTTCGCCCATTTTTCTCGAGTTGATAACGACTAATAAGCTAATACTATGTGTGGAATTTCAAAAGATTCGAATAAGTAGTATAGCAGTTATTAAAGAATCAATATTTCACAACATTTTAACCCTTTGTGGGGGAGGTACTAGAAGGAGTGGACCAATATGGCCCATCTTCGAACTTAGCCGGAGATAGAAAAAAATATTACCACATACCAAATTTGAGGTCAATCGGTTACTCCTTTCGAGAGTTATCGTGCGCACCAGCCAGCAGACAGACAGACAGACAGACAGACAGACAGACAGACAGACAGACAGACAGACGGACGGACATTGCTCATTCGACTTAAAATGACCCAAAACGGATTTCCTCCGAACATACTTGGGGTCTTAGGTCACTCCTTCGACGTGTTACACTTTTTTCCGTAGCAAATGATATATACCCTCGTCACACTAAAGTGAGGGTATAATTATCACGAAATATGTATTTAATACATATCGATACCTCCATTCTAAACTATGCTAAGTGCAAAAAGTAGATTTTCAGAAGAGGCGATTAAATTTTGATGATTTTTTAAATTTGTACGGAATTCCTTTGTAATCGAATGACCTGTAGTGTGTTGTGAATAACTTTTGATTGGGTTGACGGATAAACACCAAATTTTTTACTGAATATAATTTGTAATATTTAGAAGTTAAAAATGAAATTTGCCTAAAAACATACTAAGTCGACTTAACATATTTTAGAATGGAGGTATCGATATATTGTTAATAATTTGAAACGTACACAATGACAATTGTCAACTTATCCATATTTATCCGCATATATTCACATTATCCCAAGTAATACATATATTGCTGCACAATTTTCTGAAATTATTTTAATGGTAAAATTTTGCTGCATTTTTCTATATCTGTTTTTATCCTGTCTCCAAAAATCAGCAGGGGCCTTATTACCGCATCCGTTTCGTATCGTAATCTGAATTTTCGAGAGCATAAAACGAGTAATTGGGAAATCATTTTTTTCGCTTATTTTTATATAAATAACTTATGAATCACCTTTGGAACGATATGCTGAAATTTCATTAATATCTGCACATAAATGTTAGAGTTATTAGATCTCACGTAATCGAATTACGATACAAAACGGACGCGGGAATTAGGCTACAGCCTTTGCTGTTGTTCGTAAAATACAGCAAATTAAATTCGACAAATATTTTACAGAGATTGCAAATTCTGAATCTAAAATGAGAAATTTCTGTGATTTTCTTTTATCCGTTTTTATCCAGTCTATATAAACTAGTGAAACTATTACGAAATATTAGTAATATATATACATATATTGTTATTAATTAGAAAGGTACAGGGCTAATTTCAAGTTATCCACATTTATCCATATTTATCCAAATATGTACACATTGTTCATATTTATCGGCTTGTACAAATCACATTATCCCAAGTAATACTCGCATATTGCTATACAATTTTCTGAAAATCATTAAACGGATCAAATTTTGCTCGATTTTTCTTTATCCGTTTTATCCTGACTGCGCAAATAAGTGACCAACATTTACTATCCAGCCTTATTTAATTACGGAAAACTTAACTCAACATATATTTATCAGAGATTAAGAATTCTTTATCTAAAATGAGAAATTTCTGCGATTTTCTTTTATCCGTTTTTATCCAGTATATATAAACTAGTGAAACTATCACAAAATATCTAGATCTAATACATATATTGTTATTAATTAGAAAGGTACAGAGAGAATTTCAAGTTATCCATATTTATCTATATTTATCCGAATATGCTCACATTGTCCCAAGAAATATAATGGTTTAAAAATGACCATGAGTCATTATAAGGACCAAATTTCGCTAGATTTTTCTTTATCCATGTTTATTCAGAGTCTCTAAACAAGTGAGACTTGGGCAAATTATCTCCCTTGTACAAAGTTTTGCAGTTATTCAAACTTTATTTACTTTATCAAATGACAAGATACAGAATATTATCGCTGTGCCTGCGATTTCCTCAAATTTGTTTCACAAAAAAAATGTTTCTACTGCGAAAGGGGAAATATATGGAACTTTTTATTATTACAACATATATTTAAAAATAAAAAAATTATTTAAATAGTTTTAGCTATTTACGCTTATCGCATGTTATGTAAAACAATATAATGAAATAAACAATATCCCAAAATTATTGAAATAGTAATTTTTTGAAATATTTTCCTTTATACCAGTTGCCGTTTTGTACATATTTTGAATCCTGTCAAAATTAGACAAAATAGCGGAATTTCTTTTTTTTTAAATAAATCGTTAATTTGTACAGTCCATTAGAGTGGATAAACTACAAAATGACAAACTCATATCAATACCTCCATTCTAAACTATGCTAAGTGCAAAAAGGTAGTTTTTCAGGAGAGGCGAACAAAGTTTGATGAATTTGTGTGGAATTCCTTTATAAAGCAAATCGAATGACCTGTACTGTTTTGTGAATAACTTTAGATTGGGTTGACCGATAGACACCAAATTTTGTCTGAATATAATTTGGAATATTTAGAAATTAAAAATACAACCTCCCTAAAAACATGCTATGCGTCTTAGAATGGAGGTATCGATATGAAAGTTTGAATTCAGTCAAAAAATTTAATTTATGAATTTAATAAATTATTTATTCGTATTATCCATTAGGGCGGATATAATAGAGATGTGTTAATCCGATGATATTTTTGCAAAAATGTTTTAATTTCTACTGATTTTAAGTTAAAAAAAACTTATCCAAAGTTATCCACATTATCCTAAGCCATGAGAATGATTGAAAACGATTGGAAATTATTGCTGGGAATTTTTTATTAAACTAATTTTTCCTATCCAGATTTATCTTTTCTTTTTATAAAGTTAAAATCTGTCGAAATACTGACGGCCTTTAAAACTGTTTGTTTCGTCTTTAGAGTTCTTCAAATTTTTTCAAATATGTAATATTATATTATATCTACGGATGATGTTTCGTTATCCACATTTTTTTTAATTTTTATTAAAATGTACTCTCAAAACATCCGTAATATTGTTCAAATATATTTTTTAATACTAAGTTAAAAAAATACTATCTACACGGAGGAAAATCGGCATTTTTGATATATTTGAATAGAAAGAAAATAAATTTGGAACACAAATTTTTAAATATTATATATTTTTGAGCAAAAAAATTTTATTTGAAAATCAATACAATTTATTTAGAACGCATATATTAATGTATTACAACAAAATATATTTGCAAACTAATTTTCCCAAATAAAATATGAGTTTAAATACAAATAAAATTAATGTTTAGGAATTGCTCCAAATATATTTTATTTAAGAACGATTTTCAAAACGATGCTGACTTTTCGAACATCAGTTTTAATTTTTCCTTGATTTCGAATTTTACCTCCCAATTAAAAATTGCATATGCAGTATTAACATCTGTTTTTAAGCACTTATTTTAAATTTCTAAATATTCCAAGACATCATTTGTTGTTAATCCTTTGAGTAATTTATTGTTTTCCAAGATTATACGATTCAATTATAAAATCTTTTAGAAAATTTCTAAAAAATTAACTTTGAATTGCTGAAAAACTTAACACAATTAAGCTATCGGTATATTTTCTAAATACTTAAAAGCAAATAAATCTTTGTTACGGAAATAATATTGCCAAATAAAAACATATTAGGATGGAAACAAAGATTTGTTTAGACCAACATCTTCCCAAATATATAATATTTGTGCGTACCAAATATTAAACATTTAGAGTGTACCCTAAACACATATATGTTTCAAGCCGAATATGTTTGGGACAATATGCTACAGAAGCGATTTTTCTTCTTATAATAATTCTAATATTCAATTATCTGTCTTATCCATTATATTATTTTGATTTCAATGCCTTAGGAATTTAAAAATAATTCTAATATTCAATTAGAAATAAAAATATCCTTAATATTCAATTATCAATTTTATCAATTTCAAAATATATATATATAAATAAAAAATACTATCTATGTTTTCTAAATACTCCAAATATTCAATTATCCAGTTTATCCATTCTAACATTTTGATTTCAATAATCAATAATGTGTGTGCATTTTTTTGTTATTTTCCTCATATACAATACAGAATTTCTGCTTTAAGAACAACATTCTCCAACTAATCTCATTTGTTTGGCATACCTACAAATAGCTCAGTTACCTTTTAGATAATAGGGTTTTATGACCTTTTTCCATTTACATGTATTGCAAAGCCAAATATAAATTATTTACGAGCCTTCTCGGAAAGACATTAAAAATTAACGTTACGAAACTTTAGTCATCCTTTACGAGTATAATTCGTTGCCAAAGTTTCCACTCGACCGTTGGGACGTGAGTGTGAGTTTTGGAAAAACTTCTATAGGTTGCTCAATAGAGTCGTTGAATAGTTTGAGTTGAATGTCTTGAGTTTATAAAAAATGAATGCATAATTAAATTTTTAACGGAAATTCCTTAAATAGCCAAACACCACCAACAACAACAACAACAACTGCACACAACTATTTAGTTATCCAACCAAAAATCAACTTCCACCCCTAAAAAAGGAAACAAGAATATGGATAAACTTGGTCGCAGGCAAATGTGCCATTGAACCGGCTGTATGAGTAGAAAGATAGGAAGACAGACAGACAGATGGGCAGACAACCTGTTCAGGTAACTTGTGGTGCCGGGGTCGGTCGCTGGTGGTGGTGGTTTGATAATGGTCAAAACAATTCTAGGGCCGTATTTAAGCATTACGCTAAGGTGGCTAACAAAAAATAACGAAGAAGAATTAAGTATTTCTTCAGCCACAAACGCAAAAAAAAACAAAATGTGGCAGTCTTGTCATGTCATTATGACAAACGTTACGCTACACTGCACCAGGACCATAGCTAACTTCCCCCGCGCCAGCCGACCACCTTTAATTGTTTCTGGCTCCTATCGTTTGAGGTAAAAGGACGAGGGGGAAGGTGTATAAATGATAGCAATGGTGGTGGCGCGAGTATCTTATGGAATCCAGGAAGAGCCCAGATAAAACATATGTTTGGCATATTTAAATAATGCTTTTTATTTGTTTAGAATTTTAAATATGCGATTCCTTAACAAAATTGTGAATGGCGGGTGAAAAATTGTAACCGCCAAAAAATGCGGATAAACATAAACTCTCATTCACCCACAGACAGAGGGAAACCGAAATAAAGACAGACATGCAAGCGGAGAACAAATTCAAATTGCAAATTACACGGTTCGGTAATCAACAAATACAAGTACATCTCTACACCTACATCAATATCAAGACATAGCAGTCCTTAGCCAAAAATGGTAGCTACCTCCCGCATATCCTCCTCCTCTCCCTCCAGCACTCTATTCCAGTCGATTACATTCCCTTTAAATACGAGTACGTTATGATTCCTCCTTTCCGTTAGTCAGCGAAGCGAGAACGGCGGAGCTTAATTTTCCTCCCTAAACTGCGTGTTAGGCATTCAAGATGAGTGTCTGTCTGTCTTGACGTGTATGGTAATGGAACGTAAATGGGAAATTGTTAAGATTTTCGCTGGTTTTTTTCCTTTTGCTCCTTGATTCCTCCTTTGGAGAATCAACAACAACAGCAAAAACTAAAGGAAATGAAAAGCCAACGAAAAGGAAAGCGAAAAACGTTTCGCATAATGATAATGACAAATGAGCAAATTTTACAGGGATTTGCCAAGAATTAAATAACACAAATACGGATAAACACTCTTAAAGCAGAAGCAAAGCAACGAAAAAACACAAAAGGATAAGAAAAAAAAACATGTGCACGAAGTTGATTCTTCACTTAAAAGTTAAATATAAAATATGATTTTTGTGGCATAAAAAATCTAATGATGATTGATGTGATTAATGAAGGCCTAAATGCAATTTATAAATGTTTTAATGAAGTTAAGTAAATACAAAACTCTACACTTAGCATCTTTCAATGTTTTCAAAGATTATTCAATAGAATAGAATTCATACATAGAGTAAGTAAGCCTGGTATACAGTCTGCCACTCTAAACCTATCCCCTAAATTAGGCAACAGTTAAGGCTTGCTTTTATGGCAACCCCAATTATATGCTGTATTTTAAAATAAGCATCTCAAAAACTGCCACTTGGCTTTAATTCAAAAGCTTTTCTATGGTGAAAAATATTTTAAAAATTTAAATATCAAAAATTTCCAATACATTCGCATTTATCCAAATCTTCGAAATCTTGAAAAATACAATCCGATATACATTCAGGTGTTCAAAATATATATCGCAAATAGATTATCCATTTCAGAAAGACAAAGCAACTTTTATCAATTTCTTATAATAAATCGCAAAATATTTATGAAAAATCGATACAAGGAGAAGGTAGTGAACATTTGTAATAATTGTGTTATTATACTTATCCAAATTTATCCGTACTACGAGCACCAAAACATGTGTACAAATTTTCTAAATGTAAAAAAATTTATCAAAATCTCTGCTTTATTTCTAACTGTTTAAAAGTCATCCTTTCTCAAAGGATGACTCAAATGTTTCAAGTCATCCTTTTCTCCAAAAGTAGCATTTTGAGGGCAAAAGTTTGTTTAGTAATACTATTTTCTCTTATCCATGTATAGTGTATTAATCCACTGCATTAAAAATGTTACACACTAGCGAAAATAAGTTTTAACATTTAGAAAGTTTCTATCCTTTGTACAGCATAAATTGCTTAAAAAGCGAACAAATATTAAAATTTTCTAGATAACTATGTTTATCCGCATTTATACATCCTTTAAAAACATGTTTTATCATTATTCCTAAAGTTGTTCTATGATAAACTTTCTAAAATCATTTTAAGAATCGTTCCTAAAGTTTTTCTATGATAGATGGAGATATTTTAAAATTTTCTGTTTATTCAAGTTTATCCGCGATTAAACAAATTTATACGTATTCATCAAAAAAAAATTATCATTCCTAAAGATATAAATTTCAAAATATTTAAAATTTCTTTTTATACAACTTTATCTGCGTTTATCCGTATTACTAATTGCTTCAAAGGAGAACATTATTTAAAATTTAAAGTTTGCTATGCTTATCCAGATTCATCCATACTTTCAAAAACCTTTTTTATCATCATTCCTAAAGATGTTCTATGATAGTTCGCAAATTTTTGGAATTTTCTTCCTGTCCAAATCTCTTCGTGTTTATCCAAATTATCCTAATCATCAAAATTCCAACACTAAATGCATACGAATTGAAATCCAAGCATTTGTATTCATATCCGGATTTATCCGTATTACTAATTGCTTCTAAAGAGAAAAATATTTAAATTTTATAGTTAACTAGATATATCCGCATGTACTCATACCTTTAAAACACTGTTTTTATCTTCATTCCTAAAGTATTTCTATGACATATAGCACATTTTTTAATTTTCTTTTTATCCAAATTTATCCGCGTTTATCCTATTTATCCTAATCATCAAAAATCCAACAGTAAATGCATAAAGATTCAAATTCATTCAAAATTATTCATATACGCATTTATTCATAACATATTTAAATTTTCTATCTTAAAAAACAATTTTACAATCTTAAAGGTTTTTTTATCATAGAGGATTGAAATCCATTAATAAGTATTCATATCCGCATTATTAAATGCTTCAAGAGAGAAAAATATTCAAATTTTCTAGTTAACTATGCCTAAAAACATTTTTCCATACTTAAAAAAAAATTTTTGTCATCATTCCTAAAGTTTTTCTATGATATATTGGGATATTTTACAATTTGCTGTTAATCCAAATTTATCCGCGTTTATTCAAATTATTCTCGTCATCAAAAATCTTGCACTGAATGCATAGGGAATGCTTCCAAGGAGAAATATATTTAAATTTTCTACTTAACTATGTTTATCCATCACTATCCATACCTTCAAAAAAAAAACCCAAGCTTTCATCATTCCTATAGTTTTGCTATGATGGATCCCAAAATTAAAAAAAAAATTTAAATTTTCTTTTTATTAAAGTTTATCCGCATTTATCTTAAAGATTAAAATCCAACACTAAATGCAATATCTTTAAAAGTATCTATGTCCGCATTTATCCGTATTACTTATTGCTTTAAAGGCGAAAAAATTTAAATTTTAAATTTTCTACTTAACTGTGTTTACCCACATTTATCGATACTTCCAAATTTAAATTTTTTATGGTAGATTGCAAAATTTGTGAATTTTCTTTTATCATCAAAATCATCAAAAATCCAGTACTAAATGCATAAGAATTCAAATCCATTCATAAGTATACATTTTCGCATTTAGCCTTATCAATAATTGCTCCGAAAGATTTAATTAAATTTATTTTAATGAAATTTTCTACTTAACTGAGTTTAATCGCATTTATCCTTACATTCAAAAATCAATTTTATCACCAATCCTTTTTTTATGATAGAAAGCAAAATTTAAAATTTTTTTCTTTATACAAATTTATCCGTCTTTATCCAAATTATTCTAATCATCAAAAATCCCACACTTAACGTATAAGGATTCTAATGCATGGAAAATTATCCATATCCGCCTTTATCCAGGCAATAAAACATTATTTTCGGTACATATTTTGTGGTTATAATATTTTTCTGTTCTCTGTATTTAGAGTTCTAAATGTATTCTGTGGCATTCCAGTTACTAGTTATCCAAATTATCCATAACATCAAAAAGTTAAGACTATATGCATACGTACTTATGTGTAATAAATACTTAGCCATAGTATCCGGCATTAATCCATGTTGTCCTTACCATAAAATATGTAAATACAAAGCATTATATATTAAAAGCACAAATATCGAGAAAAAACTGAATTTATAAGTAGTCAACATTTTAATATTAGATATTAAAAATAAAGTTTGTACAAGTTTTTGTTTGGTTTTGGAACTATTCAAAAATTTTGCTTTTTAGTTATTTGGTTTAATTTGAATTATCCGCAATATTAATACAAATTTTCCTGGTAGTGAAGTTTAAACCCAACTGTATCCACAGTCCTTAAACCATCCCTTCAGTTATCCATTTTTTTCACATTTATAACCCATATCATATTAATTAATTATCATACCGAATAGAAACTTATGGCATTTTTATCTGCGTAAATAGAAATTCGTTAAGATATTAACATAATAGATTATTCGCTTTTATCCACAATACTGTAAATATCGTAATAAAACATTATATGACCAATATTAAGCAGGAAATAATTCTTATCCGGACATGTCCAATAACTTCCTCAATTTCAATTAAAAATAATTGGTTATCCGCTTTTATCACAGTACTATTACTGTCAAACCGTCAAACTGTCAAACTATCAAATAATATGTATTCAGACTTAACCAATTATACGTTTTATCTGCATTTATCCACAGTACCGCTACCGCTACCGCTTAAGCCCATAGTGAATAACTACTATTAAGACTTATCCACATTATCCATGCTATTCATTTTTGGGAAATGTTTTCTATATTGATAGTTTTTTTTTTGCTTTTTCCCCCCTCTTTTTTATAAAAAATGCTGCAGCGCCTAATATTGTATTGACAGTTCAGCCATTTTTAAAATGTTGTCATAATTAAAAACTTATGTAAATTGTTTTAGTTTTTTGTCTCTTCTTTTTTTTTGTGGCTAATTCCCAATTGTTAATAGTTTTACATAAAATGAATAATTTCCCAACTACCTACGTAATTTTGGCGTGTTTTAAAAGTATTTTCCGAATTTCCACACAATAAACCCAAATAAATAGATTTTCGTTTTTTTCGGTTTTATTTTGTCTGATAAATTTTCGCATATGCAAATCTTTTATCCATAAATTTCGCCGCATAATTTATGCAATTTTTAATGGTGCCTTCTAAACCACTTTGATATATATATTTTCCCATTTAAAAAATCCGGTTTTTTTGTTTATATGGGTTGCACTTGTATATTTATTTAGTTTTACGTTTGCTATTTTAGTTGAGCAATGCAAAACGTTTTATTTAAATTGTGCTGAAAGTGTTTTTGTTACTTTTGCAAATGCAACGTAGGACGGCTAGCGAATGTGTTTAAGTGTGAGTGTATGTGTGTGTGTGCGTATAAATCGCACATATAATTGCATAAATTCAAATTCAATATTTGATTTGAAACACCACTGACAATTGAGCCGGATACGGAAAATCCTCCGAATGTTTAGGAATGCTGGGATTTTTCAATGTGTGAAATGGTTATAAATGTTAACGTGTGTTTGCATATATCTATATGTATATTTTTAAATTTTAGAATACATACAGAGATACATATGTATATGCATTCAATTGGAGGGATAAATCGTCAAATCAAAAGTAATTCTCACATTTGATGGACACACGGTTAGATATTTATGTATATGTATACGTATGTGTTTATATGAAGAGATGCAGCGATTTATTTTTATATTCATATAAACGAACATGACTCTTGCTTATATACAATTTTGATATACAGTCTTGGGGAAAAAATGGGTTTCGTTTTTGAAAATATTGAATTCATAAATAATAATCAATCTGGTCTATCATCGTTTTGGAATTTGCTCGGATAAAGCGGATAAAATAAATCCAGATAACAGGAGAACTATTTAGACAAGTATTCGAAAAATCTATTTACATGAATATCTATCATGTATAGATACTCGTATAATTAGAAATAGGTTAACACTTAATTACATATAAAGTCACGGATAACTATGGATAACATAAAATCAATCATAGATAGATATAAATAATTAGAAATAGGTTAACATTTAATGACTTATAAAGTCGCGGATATCTATGGATAACATATTTTTTCTCAGAAATTTGTTGGGATAACGTGGATAAAATAATGCGCATAAATAACTGAAGTGAAATACTGCTCCGTAACATTGTTGGGAAACTTTTTATACAAAATTGGTAGAAGCAAAGCAAGGAATTCGTTTCTGCGAAACGAAATTTTAGACAACTACAATTCTCTTTTGCCGGAACTGAAATTTCGTTTGTTGTGACAGAAAGTTATTTGGCGTAAACAATTGTATGTACTGACCAAAAGAAATTTCAGTCGTCGTAAATGAGATTTGTAGTTGTCTAATATTTCGTTTCGCAGAAACGACTTTTTTCTTTGCGTGTAGAGCTTAAAGAGTTCGTTTTTCTTTATTGTTGCTCTTCTTTGGCTTCACACTGTTTTGCACATATCTCTGTAAATAACCAAAATTTTTGCAAATCAAATGTCGAGAAAACACCAATCAACTAACCAGCATCACACACATGTGTTCAACAGACTCTCGTCAATAATTGCGTATTTAAATATCATTTGAAAATTTACGAAAATGCGGTGATAATTTTTCCATTTCATTTGAAATGATTTTGTGTGGAGCGCCATTAAGAGCAGCGGATGTGTGTTTTTCTATAATTTTCAAACATGTTTTGATTTATTTTGAGAAAAATCCAAAAAAAAAATATTGCCACCAACGAATTTGGGTTGATTCGGCAATTGTTTGTTTTTCGAGAAATTAAAAATTGAAGGCTATAAACATTTTATTATTTTTTCAAATACATTTTTGGATTGAAGACATATTTTTGTGAAAGAACTGAACTTTAAATAAATTTAAATATTTGTTTAAATTCAAAATTGTAGGATTTTTTGTTTTCTCTTTTCGATTTGTTTATTTTTATTTTGCAGCGGCAACCACTTTTAACGCTTGATGATGACACATTTTTTTTTTGATTTTTTTCTCATTTCTGTTCACTCTATAAAAAATCCGTGAGGCTCTGTGTTCCAATTCTTTTTCAGCATTTCAGTTTGTCGTTTTATTTTTTTTTTTTCAGATTTTACGAAAAAATGGTTGTTTTATTTTGTCATGATTTGTATGATCACAAATTGTTGCTATTTCGTCTATTTTTAAATAGATTTTGTAATATTTGTTCAGTTTGTTGCCGCACTGAGTTTAGAACATTTTAGAGGAACTAAATACAACAACAGACGTACAGTCACAACAGTTCACACACAGAATTTTTGTAAATTTGTATTTTACATTTTTTCAACATGCGGTCACTTTTTGGTTTTGAGATGTCTGTGTTTGCTTTTGGCTCTTTTGACTTTTATTAGCAGTTCTCTGCGATTCGATTATGTTTAGAAATATATTTGTCAATATTTTCTTTTTAAATAATGTTTGCATCATATGTTCACTGTAATTATTACGAAAAAAAAAGTTTTCTTTTTTGAGAATGTTAATGTGCTGGATGGCATGGAGGAACATATTCTGGGTGGTCTATATAAATTTTAAATTATAATGCACAATAAAAAACGAACTGCTGAATTTTTCTGAGGTGACCATTAGTTATGGGTTTTACTCAGTTCCCCACCCAAGAGACAGGTAATTATAGGCTGTATATTTCCAAACTATAGGTGACTTGGTATTTGACTTATTGACAACAAGTCGAAAGGTCTACTCGATACCAAAAAATAAATAATGACGAAAAAACTTTTTTCATTAAAAGTATGAAATGGTTCTTTGATCAAAATAAATGCTTCATTATTTTTTAACTGTGTTATAAACGCATTTAAAAAGTTCTAGGATATTGTGAGTCCTTAATATTTGGGTGTTCGAACGTAAATTTACGGTCCTGAGTCCGTCAGCGGTGGCCATTGCCTTCGGTGTAAAATTAAAAATCTTAAAAAGGGTGACATAATTAAATAAACTACTGCATTTTTTTACACTAAAATAATATGTTTCCAGCAACAATACTACAATAATTAAAATTTTTAATTATTTTAATAATTTATTTTGGGTTTGAGCCTGGCGGTTTGGCAGTGTGCCATGAGCGGGTGAGTTGGTAACTAACTCAAGACACAAATGTGACGGCGTTACCATAACAGTGACGGCGATAGCAGCACTGTATTTCAGCTGCATCGTTGTTAAAAGTTGAGGTATGGTTGTCACTTCAACAGTCGGTTTAACAGACTGAATTTTCTTGCTTGTTGAGAAGACATTTCGTGAATAATAATAAAACCGTTCTATATTGTCGAATGGTTTTGTCTGACATTTGAACCCAGCCTCTCTGCCTAATAGGCGCGCACTTCCTATTACATTACACTCGACTCTGTACAGAGTTATTTATGCTTTGAGGACAAGAAAATATTCGATAATTTTATTTGATCAATTTATGAGTGCGGATCAGTATTTAATAACTGAGCTACATATTATGACCACAAAAAATTTCCTCTAAAATATTGTTATGAAAATAATTATTATTATATTTGTGTATTTTTTTATAATTTCTAGGCGTTTTTGCATTTTGATTTTCGATTTTACAGGGATTTCCAATAAGAGTGATATGATTTCTTTGAAAAAAAAAAACACACTTATTGTTAAGGAAATTCCAAAGCTTTCTAATTAATGTAAAGTACAATCGATACAATTATGTTATAAATACAACGTCATTCAACGAATTCGATGAACCCAATTTTCGAGCACTTTTTCCACTAAATCAAGTCGTATGTCATGAATATTGACTTGTAAAGACTTATTTCGAAAGACCAATGACTTCAATAACCCCACAAGAAATAGTCTAATGGTGTTAAATCACAACTTCTTGGAGGCCATTCAATACCACAATTTCTTGAAATAATCGAATCTCCAAACTTTTCTCGCAACAATTCAATTGTTTCATTTGCTGTGTGGCACGTAACCACAATCGGTCAATGACAAAAAGATAGCTCTTAATGAGAGCTAAAATATTGCTCATGGGTGTCAAGGTCGCAGGTCGACAGGAAAGTGTTTTTTTTTGTATTTAAAAAAATGGACTTAGCATCATTTTCAAATATGAACGGAAAGTTTATTTTTGCTCTAGCTCCTTAACGGTACGTCGGATCGGGAATCGGTCAATGGCAAAATGATAGCTCTGAACGAGAGCTAAAATGTGTGTCAAGGTCGTAGGTCGACTGGAAAGTGTTTTTTTTTTTGATTTAAAAAAAATGGACTTAGCGCACGAAAAGTTGCAATTGGAGAACTATTATTTTGATAATAGAACTGAATAATATGTAAACGTTGTTCTTGAGTATATCTCTCCATGATGAAATTGTAAACACAGCTGAATACTAGGGATGTAACGAAAGTGGCTTTAGCGAAAGCGAATGCGAAAACGAATATTGAAATATATTTCTTGCGAATGCGAAAGCGAATAGTGAAATATGCATTTTTGCGAAAGCGAATGCGAATGCGAATAATAGTTAGAGCCTTTAGTACCAACAAATTTAAGGAACTGAATTGATACTTTTCCAGGATATTCAAGAATTAACACTGTTTTCCATAGTTTTACCTCCTGTTACCACAAGCACACACATATCTTCAAATTGTGTGAAGGGAATAAGGAGATTTAACACTTTAATAAATGGAAGCGAATACTGAAATATATTTTTGCGAAAGCGAATAATCCAAAGATGGTTTTTGCGAATGCGAAAGCGAATTTTAAAATGATGCGAATAATTCGCGTTCGCATATGCGAATGCGAATATTCGTTACATCCCTACTGAATACATACACTGAAAAACGAACGACAGATCATGACGTATTACAAATGGACGAAACGTCACTTCAAAATCATATTATCCCTATTGAAAACCCGTTATTTTCATAGTGAAAAAATTGCCCAACATGAAATACGATTCTATAATATAATTTAACCGGCTTTGAAGCATCGACAACTTTTCTGTGCGTATCCAATTTTGGACCTGCCTGCTTTGTGGACAACCTTTTCAATATAAATAAATAACTTTTAGATATGAAGATCTCTTTAGGTGAGGGCTACGAAACATAGTTCAAAGAAAAATTGCTCCAAAAAAATGTGAAAAATGCAATTTCGATCACTTTTTGAATGTAGAGCACAATTAAGTAATGGGGCTACGCAATATGAGACATAGAAAAATATCCATCAAAATAATTATGAAAAATGATCATTATAGTTGTGTAGTTTTTTCTAATTTATGGACCTTGAAAAGGACCAACACGCAATAGCTCCAAATAGCTTAATTAATTATTCATCAAGAATTTTTACTCAATAATGCTGTCACCAGTATTTAGGCCATAAAGTCGCTTTTACTGGCTAATGGCTAATTGTTTGAGATTTGATTTAATAGGCTGACACACTTCCCACCACATTTCATTCGAGTTCTACACAGAGTTGATTATCCTCTGCAATATAAATGAATAACTTTTAGATATAAAGATCTGATCAGGAATGGTGCAACGAAATATCGTTCAAAGAAAAATTGTTGTCTTAAAACTGAGAAAAAGGGCAATTTCTTATCATATACGAGTATTGCCCAAAAAATTAGACAATTTTATTTGATCACTTATGAATGCGGAGAACTTTTCAATAATGGAGCTACGACATATAACCTATAGAAAAATTGCCCTAAAAATAATTATTATTATTATTATTTGTATTTATTATTATATTATTAATTGGGCTACATTATTGTTTAGGCCAATATTATGTTGTTTGTCATACTTCGTTTGAGCAGTATTAGAAGTGGATTACACTTATAGCTCGTTAACATTTCATGCATTTTCCCCAATTGTGGCCAATTTTGGATTTATATTTGGGCTATACCTCGCTTATCATTTTGGTTAATTTTAACGGCGGCCGGAAGTTGGACCCCAAGAAAATGCACCCCAAATTGAAAATGAAAGTGCGCCCCAAATTTGGGGCCTATTTTCGTTACAAAATCTGATTTAGGAAATTACTCCCCAATCAAGAAAACAACATGAAATGAAAATAAACCCCAAAAAAACTAAGAAATTTTCTCATCGTAAATCTGGGGAGTACGCAATAATACACGTATACAAACATATTTTATAATTATAAATATTTTCCTGTGCGGTCGGCCTACGGCCTGCGGCCTCTGTTTAAGACTTTCTCCTATGGACAGGATCCAAAGTAGGCAATCTGGAGCAAATCTTTTATGCGTAGCAGATAAGAAATGAAAGTAAACCCCAAAAAGCAGACAAAATATGAAATTAAGCCCCAAATAAAATTTTTGTTGTTTGATATGTTATTTTTGGGGGCCCATATTCATAAAAATATTGGGGTGTATTTTCCTGGGGCCCAATTTCATTCCGCCAATTTTAACGAGTATTTTGTTGTCCAATTTCTTAATTTGGGCGATTATCTTTTAGCTCAATACAATGTGAGGCCATTTTTCATTTCATTTGCGAAATTTGTGCTAAATTTCTTTAAATATTTTGGCGCATTTCCCCAATTTAAAATTTGGGCAATTTTGTATTTATATTTGGGCTATATTTCGCTAATCATTTTGGGCTATATTGTATTTTGGAACAACAGCATATCTCAAAAATCAGAAGTGTATTTTATTCTAAAGGTTTGTACATGAGTGTCCAAAAACCTCACCGAAAATCGGACATACCTAGGTGTGTCATATACGGATTGACAAATAATGATTAGCTGAATCCATTTTTGCTAAAATCATAAAATCCAAAATTTATAACATAGGCGGTTATTCCAGAAAATCACAGATATTTTGTTAAATATTTTGTGGATTTTCCCCCATTTTTCATGCCACTTTTAGGAGTTGCCAAAAAGACATTAGTAAAATATTATCACACAATTATTTTAAATATAAACACAGAATGCTTGAATTGATAGGTATCCAAGAAAATTTGTATGAAATTTTAGGCTTGTTTTCCACTAAAGTAAAGACCTAACCATTTCATTATTAATCATTAAATGTACTTTATAATTTGATGCGATTCAATAAGAGTTTTCAATGCCTTTGTATAGAAACAGGTGCAAAATGGTCAAATAAGTATTTCAAAATAAATTGTTATGCTTTATATCGCAAATTTAATTTTCTTTCATTTACAAACAATACTCATTTTATGTAAATCAAAGAGCCTTTTGAAACTGAATACATAGAATTAAAGTTTATTTTTGTTAAATCAAATACGCTTGCGAGATGAATTTTCAATAAAATATCAGCAGAACTTCTTTACAGGTAAATTCCAAATACAATGAACATAGAATGAATCATCATAAATTTGCATTTTCATCTAAATATTTAGATATTTTTTTTTATTAATTACAAAGCAAATGTGTAATCAACTTATAGTCCGATGACAAATGGTCACAGAGACATACCTGACAGAGTCTGTGTTGGGAATCGAACCCACGACTCATTGAGAGGAGAGCTCGCACCAGCTCGGCCACTTTATAATTTGTTATATGTTAATATGCCAGCAAATTAGGTATTTATATACAAGTAAATTAGGTGTTTGGTAACAAGCTTTAAACGGCGGCCGGAAGTTAGACCCCAAGAAAATACACCCCAAATTTAAAATGAAAGTGCGCCCCAAATTTGGGGCCTATTTTCGTTACAAAAACTGATTTAGGAAATTACACCCCAATCAAGAAAACAGCATGAAATGAAAATAAACCCCAAAAACACTAAGAATTGTTCTCTTCGTAAGTCTTGTGAGTACGTAATAATATACGAGTATGTATACGAACATATTATTTTTAATTATAAATCATTCCGGGCGCGGTCGGCCTGCGGCCTCTGTTTAAGACTTTCTCCTATGGACAGGATCCAAAGTTGGCAACGTGGAGCAAATATTTTGTGCCTAGCCTCTCCCGTTTCTAAATTTACAGATGAAAATAAGCCCCAAAAACCAGACAAAAAATGAAATGAAAAAGCAGACAAAATTTAAATTTAGCCCCAAAAAAAAATTGTTGTTGTTTGACATGTTATTTTTTGGGGCCCATATTCATAAAAATATTGGGGTGTATTTTCCTGGGGCCCAATTTCATTCCGCCGCTTTAAACTCTTTTCTTTTTTTTTTTGTAAGTAAACTTTATTTGAAGACTTAAATTTTATTTTAAATTCACCTCAGTTATATGTATTTTATTTCCTGAAGTCTTTCTACGTTAATAAGATGAAGTTTATTTTTTTTTTTAGATTAAAAGCGATGGTTTTAAGGGATAACAGAAATATTATTAACTTATCCAATTGATATGTTATCGATATTTGATATCAAAATACAGATGAAATTTTAATAATGATGGAAATAATGTTTTCTAAGTTTTAAAATTTAGAACGTTTATTTCTATTGAATCAATTTTACTAGCGATGGGAGAACGTTAACGATGGATTCTCCAGGATTTGAATTATTATTAAACTTTGATTTAATCCCATTGATTTTTCTGCTAAATAAAATAATTAATCCCCTTTCCCCGTTAACGATGGATTCTCCAGGATTTGAATTATTATTAAACTTTGATTTAATCCCATTGATTTTTCTGCTAAATAAAAAATGAATCCCTTTGAATTGCATTTATAATCCATTTAGATATTGCGTTTGCATATACGAGTATGAGGAATATGTTGAACATTCTCCTTATATTATTTTGATTTCTATTATGTTTTAATTAACATTTATTTTTTTTTAAATTTTATGATTGTGTTGGTTTTTCCACTTCCATTCCTTTAATTTATATTATAATTTTTTTACAAAATTTTATATTTGTCAAAATTCACTTTATCATCGTTAGTTATTCAAAGCTATATGATGTGTGGTGGAATCACTTGTATATTTTTCATAATTTTTCTTCTTCTTACTTTTTCATAAGTTGTTTGTGTGTGATTTTTTTTTCTAAATTCTTCTCTTTTTCCACTAAGAATTTTTGCTTCTTATAACATGTCATCAGAAAAATAAGATTTTTCAAAAATTATTCACATTTCATGTATTTTTAAAACTTTGGCTTTTATATATATTTTTCAATTTGTTGTTATTTTTTTATTTGTATTTATTCATATTTTGCTTTAGCGTTTCATTTTTTGTTAGAGATTTTTGGTAAAACAATTTCGTTTTTCGTTTATTGGGGTTTTTTTTGTTTTGTGTTTATTTTTGTTTTCTTGAGAGATATATTTTGGCGTTAATAATTGCGACTTGTGCGAAAAACTTACAGAGTAAAACGCGCGTCTGCAACGTCGTGAAACGACAACACGGCACAACGTTTGAAATGAAACTGAAATTTGTTGTTTTGCTGATGATGTTGCCTGCCTCTGTCTGGTCTGGTGGTCTGTGTGTTGTGTTGGCCTGGCTAGTTCACTTGGTTGGCTGACAGCATAGACGTTGTCGTGTGTTCATATGCGAGGAGACATTTGGCCAAAATGCTCACACGCACACACTCACAAACACTCCCTCATTTGCAAAGACAACCACCATCAGCGGCAGCAGCAGCAGTCGTCCGTCAGTCAACAAAAATATGGCTAAAGGCATAAAAGACGGCAACAAAAGGCTTTTGCAGCAACATTGGCCAAATGTGTTGTTTAAGGCAACATATTGAAGACAAACACAAGGAAACACAACACTTTAGCAACATTAATGAAGAAAACATTATCTTTCGTAATACTATGGAAATATAAGACCTGAATCTGCAACACCGGCTGTCAGCATAACAATCCTTAAAGTAGATGATGAACTCCAGGTCTAAAGGCTCAGCTGTTTGCTTTCAATTACTTAACTATAACAAAACAAAATCCCTTCAATATCCTTTCCCTTCTTGCCCAGTGCGACAACATAAATCCTTCAAATTTATCCCATCAAGCAGAATAATTATAGCAACTCTTTAGGGAAACTGAAACATGTTGCTATCAACACACTTCCTTTCAATAGCCTCTCCCTTCTTGCCAAGTGCTGCAACATAAATCCTTCAACGTTCTCCCATCAAGAGAATAATTATGGCATCACTTCATAAAATGTGCAACATGTTTCTGGAAACATTTTTGCTCTCCTATTAGCAACAATCATATGTTGCTTTCCGTTCTATTTCTTATGAGTTGTATTATTTTAGCCGGCTGCCTTCTCCGTCAAAGTCTCCAACTATTTTGGAGACTTTGTTAGCGTTTTGTGTTTAGAGCGGTTTCTTTGTTGGTCATTGGAACACATGAAATTGTTTTCTGTTTCTCAATAGAAGGCGCCCCCACATATTCTTGAATACATGAAACGTTTTTTTTGCATTAATTTTGTGTCTTCTTAATTTGTCTAAATTTTTTCATCCCATTTTCCGAAATTTGTAGTTTTGAAATTATTTATGTTATTTTGAGAATAAAAGATGACGTAAAGTTTCTGACACAATTTTGTGTACGAGCGTATAAAAATCATAATGGCACATTGCGGAATTGCCAAGACAGAAAATTTGTCATTTGCTAGAAATGCCAAAATGTAGTAGATACAAGTAAGGAAGTTCAGCCGGGTAAACGGACTAATGAATCTCCTCACCTTAAGTCTCAAAAAAATATTAGTAAATTTATTTATTTTTTTTGTTTTATTTAAATTATTATCAATTTAAAATGCATTTAATAACTTTAAAGTATGTACTGGTATTAAAGTTAAAAGCTGTTAACTTTTGTTACAAAATGGTCCATTTGTGTGAGAGGTACCAAAGGGGCGTCCCAATAACGGTCACTTTTCTCTGGACTGTAGGTACTATAAAAACATTGCACTGTACGAAATTTCAAGTATTTGTATGCATTGGTATTAAAGTTAAAAGCTGTTAACTTTTGTTACAAAAAGGTCCATTTGTGTGGGAGGTACAAAAATGGGCATGCAAATAACGCCAATTTTTCTCTGGACTCTAGGTACTATAAAAGCATTACACTGTACACTGGTATTAAATTTATAAGCCGGTAACATTTGGTACAAAATGTACCATTTGTGTGGGAGGCACAAAAAGAGCGTGGCAGTAATGCCCATTTTTCACTGTATTGCAGGTACTATTAAACCATTACACTGTAAAAAATTTCAAGTCTTTGTATGCACTGGTAATAAAGTTATAAGCTATTAACTTTTGGTTCAAAATTGTCCATTTGTGTGGGAGGCACCAAAAGGGGCGTGGCAGCTTCGCCTATTTTTCTCGAGGTAATAGTGACTATTAAGCTAATACTATGTTTATAATTTCAGAGGATTCAAATAAGTAGTATAGAAGTTATTAAATAATCAATATTTCACTAAACGTTAACCCTTTGTGGGGGAGGTACTAGAAGGATTGGACGAATATGGCCCATCTTCGAACTTAGCCGGAGATAGAAGAAAATATTACCACATACCAACTTTGTAGTCAATAGGTTACTTATTTCGAGAGTTGTCGTGCTCACCAGCCAGCAGACAGACAGACGGACGGACATTGCTCATTCGACTTAAAATTACCCAAAAGGGATATCCGCCGAACATACTTAGGGTCTTAGGTCACTCCTTCGATGTGTTACACTTTTGGTTCGTAGCAAATGATATATACCCTCCTCTCTTAGGTGAGGGGATAAAAACTCATACATATTTCGGGTTCTAGCCTAGCGAAAGGTGAAATTGTTTATGCGGATTTGTTTTGATTTTGTGGATATACATTTTGAAAATTATGTGGCTTAAAAAAATTTCGTTTCAGAGAATTTTTAGTTCATGTAAAGGACATTTGTAGTTGGATTAAATTTCCTGTATGTATTTCTCTGCTTATGCGTTCTGTAAGACATGCCCAATAGATAGATATGGATTAGCTTGATTAGATTCCAGCTCACTGAAACCAAGATAGGTCCATCGGAAGCAGCTGGAGTGACGCCGATTCTAGCTCTCCTTATCGGAACAAGTCTTTCAGAAGTAAGAATTAGTCAATATTTGCCCCTAAGGACCAAAATCAGAACTGACAAACATAAGTTTTTTTAAAAAAAAATACTCAGACGGCTTTTGGTCGTATTTGGGGGGATACCTTATTTTCAATCAATCCTGCATATATCAAGGACCTCCGAAGCGTTATTCGCCCACTAAAATGCCACCTGTTTGAGCTGTAGTCGACACATTGAATCCGAATAAATATGTAAGGTCATCCGTAAAATTACAGTATCCTTAGCAATGGGTTTATATGAATGAAGGAAGGATCGCCCCAAAAACATTCAAATGAGGAGACCCCTAAATTAAAATAAAGTTCGGCTTCTTCATATATCTGTACAGTAGTGTTACACTTCGTCTCGCCAACAATTATTTTTATTTAAGCAACATACTCAAAATGTTCTCCCTTATAGGTTAATATTCATCGTAAAAATTTGACAGACTATTTTTTACATGTTAAACTTGGCACAAATCCTCTCACAAAACTCTAAAACGTTTCGATGTGATACATATTGAAAATTCTATAAAATATTATTGTCCAGCAACAAGGCATTTGTTTACATTTTCCTATTCATCAATAAACATTAATGAGAAAATTTGAATTTATAAAAACAAATTTCTTTTTAATGATTGCAACAACATCATGTGGTGTCTCACACCATTTAAACAATTATCGCCGTTTTTGTTGTTTAAACAAAAAATGTTATTAATGATAGGAATATTAATAATTGGAATATTGGAAATCTTTTCGCCATTGATCTGTTGATTGAATCAAATAAAATTAGAAGAACACAATTTCATTGATATCCAACCTTTGAGAGAGATCTTTTTCCTGCGCAGATCTTCTTGAACAGCACTTACAAATGGGCCAGAAGTTGTAATATTAACCTATAGATTTTATTTTTGCCTAAAAAGTTTAGAAAAAAGTTACATAATGGTAAAATAATATATAGGCCTCATTTACTTAAAAAAAATTCAAAATTTTATGGGGATTTGAAATTTTCAAAAATTTCAAAACTACATTTTTGTGTTTTACGAAATTTGTCATTGATCTTGAACGGCTGAATCGATTTTTACAAAATTTAAGTCGTTTGAAAGATAACAAAAATTTTTCAGATTTTTTTAAGTTTATACAATTTTTGATGTCCAATATTCCAAGTCAAGTTAGTTAGTATTTTTCATTCATACAGGAAAAAGTTAACACAATGCTCATATATTAGTGAATCTGCAGATAAGCTTTTGGCTTCAATTGGGGACTCAATCCTAGAATATGTGATTAGATTAATACCATCCTACGCTTCCGTAGTATGGTGGACGTCAATGGATAAAAAGTATAATAAAAATGCCTAACTCAGATTAAAGGCTGCGTTATGGAAATGTAACCGTAACGCCCCCGTAGCGTAACGAATCAGCTGATTCAATGTGACATGGAAATCAGTGTAAACGGTTAGCCAACGAAAACGAAATGTAAACGGATGGCTGAATCTGCTGATATTTCATTTGATGGTTTATCATTTACGTGCATTTGCAAACAAAATCATCAAAACGACGAACAAAGACGAAATTTATGCGAAACTTTTTAAATGGAATTATAAATAAGTAATAAAATGTTAAAAGAAGAGCAAGAAAATATAAAATAAAATAAAGATATTACAATTTTTGTGTTAGATGTCTGAGTCATATGGCACGTTTTTCAAGTTGTGGGTAATTGATTTAGCGGGCAACATTATGGCTGCGCTAAAGTTACGGTTTCGTTTGCCTAACGCGGCCTTAAGATATACACTGGACTACCTTGGCTAAAAGGAACCCTAATGCAGATGTGGTGTTGCTGCACGGGTCTGGGTTCTCTATCTACATCGAAAAACCAGAAATCGCATTCTAATTTAACGTTCTAGAGTCTGAAACCTAAAACATTCTTCAGGATGAAAGTCGTTGTAATCAGGGGATATTAATGCTGGCTCAGTTGAACCAACCAGGTCAACAGAGTTAAACATATGCACGAAAAACCAAAATGCCTATTAACCCAATAACGTCTGGCATAGCCAAAAAACAAGACTGCATTACATTGTAAAAAAGTGATTAAACGTTTTCGGACACTGCAATCTGCACATCATATGGCTACCAGATTTACATAGGGTGTGATAATTTGGTTAGGATAACCAAAGCCTAAAACTAAAAGCCCTAGACTTAAAAGCGTCAACCTTTCGAGGCCACGAGCAATGAGCTAAAATGCTGGACAAATAATGAAGTTTAGGATGCCTTAAATTCGCGGAAAACAAACTGATAGCAACAGCAGTCAACTCTGTGATACATATTGCATCTCCCTTGTGGGCGGGTGCAATGGAGCTGAAGTCATACAGGAAATAGCTAGTCTACATTAGCATCTGTGGACTAAACTGCAGAAGCATATCGCAGGGAGCAGTATGTGCGATTGCAGGGCTTATACCTACCGACACACTGTCAGTCGGCATGAAGGAGGAAATATGACAGAATCCCGAAAGGTAAAAGACAGATGCTCGAAGTATGCAAGGAAGAGCGATCGACTTGGCAGGATCGATGGGATTTGTCGACGAAATGTATGTGGACACACGTCCTTATCCCAAATATATCCACATGGCTGGGTTGGGAACATGGTGACACAAACTATTACCTGACACAGTTCCTTACTTGGAGGCTTACGAAAATATCTGCACAGATTGTAACATGAATTCGCAAATCATGTCATAGTGCAGTTTCGAAAGTTATGGCATTCCCACAATGGATATTACCTATCAACGAGGAATGTCAGAAGTTCTCTATATTGGAGACGATAATTACACTGTTCTAGTCCACAAATGTAACAGAAAGGAGACCCTATGGATAGACCTATTTCGGTCATGCTGAATCCAGTGGCATTAGCCGTTTTTCTATGTTAGCTCTTGTTTTCGCGATATTCGACTCCAAAGTTTGTTGGGAAATCAGAGAGCTGACTTGCTGGTAAGATTTGATTGCACTTTTTCGGGGGTAAAGTGGTGAGAAGCGTGGTTGACTATTTTGAGAGAAATAATACGCGAAGGGTTCCCTTTATTTCGTTCTTTGTACTGAAGCGCGTTTTCGGAAGTCTTACACCGCAAAATCACCTCCGAGATAACTAACCTCTCTGATTTTTTTGCAAACTTTGTGGTCGAATATCGCGAAAACAAGAGCTAATCTAGAAAAACGGTTACCTCCATTGGATTCAGCAAGGTCGAAATAGGTATATCCATAGGGTCTCCTTTCTGTTACATTTTTAAAGTGTCCATTTCGAGCACAGTGTTATTATTGAACTGCAAAGCACTGACAGAATGTAAAGAAACGAATGAATCAATGCGATGTAAGTTCTAGATGAAAGCTTATCGCTAACCTACCTCCACGAAGTAATGCCTAGCGGCAGTTTCATGGAGGTAAGATGGTAGAAGAAGTGGATTGGGATTAGTGCATAAAAATCGTGCACGTTTTTCAGTATAGGCTGAATGCATCTATCGAAGAATCCACAACTCCTGCAATACAAAACCAGTAAGGAAAGGCAGAAAGTCGGGCGGGGCCGACTATATAATACCCTACACCTCTCTAACAATGCGATAATGGTCATTGCCATAATAATTTGGAATAATTGGTAAATGGGTAGAAACATATTATCTAATTCTGAAACGATAATCGCTAAATTAAGCAATATTCGTTCCTAAATTGAGAAACATCTTTCTGGAAAATTTTAATGATCGGAAGTAAAATACAACTTCTATAGCGGTTTGATACCAAATCAGGAGGAACATATATATGGAGCTTTAATATAAATCTGAACCGATCTTCATGTAAAAAGACCTCCTTCTGTCGAATTTCGTACTGATCGGATATAAAATACAGTCTCTACAGCGCTTACATGTCAAATCGGGGGAAACATATATATGGGAGCTATATCTAAATCTGAACCGATTTTCTTCGAATTTGGCAGTATTCCTTCATGTAATAAGAAACCTCTTTCTGCCGAATTTCGCACTGATCGGATATAAAATACAGTTTTTACAGCGCTTACTGGTCAAATCGGGGGTAACATATATATGGGTGTTAATCTGAATCGAAACCGAGTTTCTCCGAATTTGGCAGTATTCCTTATGTATAAAGATACCTCTTTTTGCCGACTTTCGCACTGATCGGATATAAAATAACATTTTTACAGTGCTCACATGTCAAATTGGGGGTAACGCCATATAACCAGACATCCACATCAACTATGGCAAAACTTATTTAAAATTTGCTTTAAATTATTTTATTTTTAAACAATATTTTTTTTTAGTTGTCATGACATTACAGAAGTTTTGCAAAAATTCCTTCTTTTTCCATTGTTTTACTTATTTTATTGTCATCATAGGTTAGGTTATGATTGGCAGCCTGTATAACAGACTCACTTACATAGACTATATAGTCCAGGGACGTAAGAGACATAGGTTATCCCCAACACCTCCCGTTGAACCAATTTGATTGCTCTAAAAAGTTCAAAAGATGGCGGATCACCCAAGTTAGCTAACTCTGCAATAAATAAGATCCTAAGGTTCTCATTTGCTCTAGTGGAAGCTACACTACTCGTCTCCACAACTTCAGCATAAGTCTTTAGTTACGTCATTCAATCTCTCTAGACATCAGTTCGTTTGGAATTGAGGCAGGTCCACATCAGCATGGAATGTATGCAATTCGTTACTAGTGAACATCTGCCTCTCAAGAAGAGCTTACTGGTCGCTAGAGGCATGCCCACGTAGTCCAGTTCTCTCAGGTAGTTCCTTGTCTTCCAAGTTCATCTGCTTTGCAGTTTCTTGGTATGTCGCTGTGGCCTGGCACCCTTATTAGGTGAATATTGAACTGTTCAGCCATCTCGTTAAGAGGTCAGAGATTTGAGACTTGATAGCGCCTGAGGACTTGATAGCAGCCGGATAAGGTATTAATACCAACTTTGGGCGGAACAATAATTAATTTTTAGCCATTCTGCATTATCTTTAATAGCTAAGATTTCTGCCTGGTAAAGACCATAGTGATCAGACAATCTGATTGTAATGGATAGCTCAAGATCCTCAGAAAAGACACTAGCAGCCTGTTTCTCTATTTCGCACGAAAGCGATGCGAACGAAAAACAGCTGATTTTAGACCTACTAACTGGCATCAGCCATTATGTTTGCAGTCACTTTGTCGTTCTGATACCTTTTAGTAGGTCTAAAATCAGCTGTTCTTCGTTCGCATAGAGAAACAGGCTCTAAAGCTCACTTAGTTGTTGAGTTTGAAACAGTCTCTATAGAAGTTAAAGAATCTCCGATGTCCTGTGATTCGACCATTCCACTCTGATCTATCCGGTATAGGAGTGTGATACTTCTTATCAAAAAGTGGTCCAGATAATATATTCAAAAATAACCGGTCACTGGCAGATTGTGTCCAGAACGCAGGGCTGTGGAGTCGAAGTCGGCGTTGTTTTTTCTGCTTTCATAAAATTATACTTTCTAATAAACACGAACATTGTATATTTTTAAAATAGTTTCTATAAATATTTGAATGGACACATATATGAATGAAGATGTTTGGTCCGGAATATAATTGATTCAGTACATTTTATAAAATCGATCTCGGAGTCGTAGCCGCAGTCGGAGTCGACTCCGAGATAAGTTTTGCAAAATTATATAATTCAACTATTTTCGCGATCAAAAATTTCGATTGATATGTATGTATATAAACATATTTATACAAAATAAGCAAAAAAAAATAATAAAATGTATGCATTTTAAAGTATAATTTCATGAAATTTGCAAAAACAACGCCGACTCCGACTCCACAGCCCTGCCAGAATGAAACCATGCATGTAACAAATTTCTAAACATAGTGACAGCTCCCTAAGTCTAATTGCGGTACATGCAGCATATTGCACTGATATAATGTCTTGCTTCCTTAAATTTAGTATAAGATGTAGTGCCTCAGTTGGTGTCTTTATCTGCGCACCAGTGACACATATAGCAGTCATTCGCTGAATTTTATTTAGTATCGCACAGTAGGTCGATTTCTGCAGAGCTTATCGGTCTGACTATTGCCGTGTACAACCTTCATTACCTCATCAGCTGGTTTGCACTAAAATGTATCGTTTGAATCAAATGTCAGCAGATTCTTTCAACCATTATCGTTGGGAAAATATTGGATCAGCTGATTCCTTATGCTACGGATACGTTACGGTTACATTTGCCTAACCCAGCCTTAATAATACGTTGTCGCTACGTCTCAAAGAACTTTAGCTCACCCTAATTGATAACCAATATGATGCGTTTAGGGTGGCAGCCGGTGTTACCAACATACATTGACTAAATTAGGTCCCTAGAGCCACCACAGGCCCAGGAGGTTGGACTCAATTCCCAACTTCCTGGGGTGTTCACCAATCTGGAAGAGTCACCAAAACTGTCACTAACGTAGACTGTAATTCAATGCTAGTGCGAGGACCTTTTAGGTCGTATCAGGTGTCGATTTCGGTATATCTCTCAGTGGACTGCCTCTTGCCTAAGCCAAAGCTTGCATGTGTGCTGAGACACAACTTTTCCACAAAGATGCAATTCCCCGGCAAAACCCTTTGATGTGCTAGTATTTTTAGCCTGAATGTTTTTCCGACCTACGAAAATTTGCGACAACTAAGCCAATTTCTTAATTTCTTCAAAGTATTTTAAATTAGGCCTGTGTTGGGGTGCTGTAATACCGATACTTAAAACTGAAAGTGTATTTTCTGGCTATATTTACGAAAGAGTAGATAAAAGAAATCATTTAAAAATTGGCATTGATCACAAAATGGTGTATACCCAGATGTTTAGCACACACCCTGGCCCGCATATTTAGCCCATTTGTTAGATGATGAATAAAATGAAAATTAAATGAGGTGATCCCTTTCAAATAGAAAGAAAATCCCTTAAATGATAAACTATGACCAATGACCCTTTTAGGAAGGTCCATTGGTTTCCTCTGTCTGTATTCGTTGTGAGCCTCGACAACAAAGTATTGATGACTAATTAAGCATTTTCAAGTTCAAATACAGACCATATGTTAACGTATATACGAGTATATGTAGAAGAGGAAAGAAAAATCTATAAAAATATACATTCACCGCCAGACCAATAATGAATATGCCTCTACTCTGCTGCAATGTAGTCTGCAATCCCCCTTCCCATTTGGGCGGGATGGGGCGGCGGACCAGCACATTCAACGTCAACCACATGCCGTTTCATTTTGTTTATAAAGTCTGCTCTATATTCATTTTTTGAAATTTTTGCAAACGAAGGCGTTCAACATTTAGAAATTTTGTTTAGAAAAGTTGCATATTTATGACCCAAATACAGCCAATTTTAGCTCTAAAGTTATGGGATGACATTAAACAAAATTTGCTCTCCATATTATTGCCAAAAAACCGGAATATGCACGGACATTTTCTGAAACTATGTTGGGATTTTTTTGGGGGAAACTTTTTTGAAAAAAAAAGCAAAAATGATTTCATGTTCATGGTGTATTTTTAGTTCTCCGCTGGCCGCCACGGACCAGAGAAGCCCACCAAGACAAACAAACAAACGACAAAAGCCTTTAGACAAGAAATTTCAATGAAAAATCGAAGCGAAATTTTTCCTTTTTGTTTGGAATACGTATGGCGGCGTCTGTGTGTGTGATTTTTCTCATTTTAATACTTTTACACATACCGCCTCGTCGACGAACAGCAGAAATATATAAAAAATACATTTTCAAAAAAAAAACGCACAAAAAATTGACAAAAGACCGCAAAGCGACACTATCTGGCAGTTGGCCAACAAATAATGGATGAGATGATAAACTATAAGAGAACAGAACACAGAACTAAAATAAAACAAAACTGAAATGAAAACAAACAACAACAAACGCCGCCAATCCACAAGTATGAAAAACAGAATGATACATTCGGCTGCAGGCCGAAGCAAGCAAACGCACACAGAGCGAGCGCCCAACGTTCAAAGTTGGAGAAGAATACGAGTATATGTGAAATTGTGCGTTTTCCTAAGGCCAAGAAGCTCACAACACAATGGAGGAAATCTCTCCAAACAAAGCCAAGAAATAACATACTGAGTAAGATAAAGAGAGAGCGCTGAAATTATAGCACAACATTGTTGCAGAGTTGCCGCAAGTTAGGACATATACACATTACTCTCTGTAGAATGTTGTCAAACATCTCTCCTTTGTCAACATCAATATTTGTTGTTGTTTAGAATGCGCACGCATTAGTATGCATGCGTATTAAAGCAACATTGTTGTCCCAGAACCCTTAGTTGGATGACTGTCAAAAACATCAGAAATTCTCTCGTAAGATTTGCTACTGATGAATGTTGTTTTGTTGTTTGAAGGTTAAGAGTTTGGGTCACAAATCCTTTAATGTAAATATCTCCCTGGGAAATAAGCTGTGAAGCAAATTAAAACATTTTAACACAATGTATATATTTGTGGGGTGGTATGTGTGTTAGTGTGCTAATAACTTGCTGTTGTACTACTTGAAAAAAAATCAAAATTAAAAAATTTATTTAAAATTATTATAGAAAGTCTTCTGTCGGCCGGATGCGACTGCATAATACCCTAAAACAGCCCATTAGTATATAATAAGCTACATGCTAAAGTCGGGCGTGTCGACTATTTCGTACCCTGCACCACCCTGTTAGAGCAGAATAAGGAGAAAATATTTGAAAATATACTTCTTATCTCATATTTATGTTCCGGGAGCTACCCACTCTTCCTGCATCCATATTTTAACTAAATTTACGCTTTTGTCCCACATATTTAACACACTTTTATGATACTGTACCATACTTAACCATTTTTGCCCCACTGTACCATATTTAACACATTTTTGCCCTACTGTTCCATAATTAACGTTTTTTGGTCCATTGTACAATATTTAAACCATTTTGTCCATAGCACCATATTTAACCCATTTTGTCCCACATTACTATATTTAACTATTTGTGGCCCCCTGTACCATAGTTAACAATTTTTGCCCCACTGTGTCATATTTAACCCATTTTTGTCACATTAACCATTCTTGTTCCACTGTATCGTACCATACTTAACACATTTTTGCCTCACTGTTCCATAGTTAACGCTTTTGGCCCCACTGTACCATATTTAACCCATTTTGTCCCAACGATCCCATAATTTAAATGTGTTTCCCACTGTACCATATTAACCCTTTTTCCCCCACTGTGCTATATTTCCACTGTGCCTTAGTTAACCATTTTTGTCACATTGTACTATATTTAACCCTTTTTGTCCCACTGTATCATTGTTAATAAATTTTTCTCCACTGTTCCATAGTTAACGCTTTTTACCGCACTGTTCTATATTTAACCCATTTTGTCCCACTTTACCATATATAACTATTTTAGCCCCTCTGTACCACAGTTAACCCTTTTTGCCCCTCTGTGCCATATTTAACCCTTTTTGACTCACTGTAACATAGTTAACTATTTTTGTCACCATATTTTCCCATTTTGCTTCCACTGTACCATAGTTAACATATTTTTGCCCCAGTGTTCCATAGTTAACGCTTTTTCCCCACTGTACCATATTTAACCCATTTTGTCCCAACGTTACCATAATTTAACTGTGTGCCCCACTGTTCCATATTAACCTTTTTTCCCCCACTGTGCCATATTTAACCCTTTTTGCTCCGCAGTACCATATTTAACCCTTTTTGATCCAATGTACCTTAGTTAACCATTTTTGTCACATTGTACCATATTTAACCCTTTTTGCCCGACTGTATCATAGTTAATACTTTTTCCCCACTGTTCCACAGTTAACGCTTTTTACCACACTGTACTATTTTTAACCCATTTTGTCTCACTTTACCATATAAATTTTTTTTTGCCCCACTGTACCATAGTTAACCCGTTTTGCACCACTGTGCCACCTTTAACCCTTTCTCTCACTATAACATATTTAACACTTTTTGTGCCACTGTCCCTCATCGTATATAAAAAATCTTTTTCTTCCTGTACCATATTTAAAATTTGTCCCCACTCTACCTTACTCAATATTTTCTCAACTGTACTATTTTTGTCCACTTAACAGTATTTAACTGTTTTCGACCCACTGTTCTCCTAAAAACATAAAAACTTTTCATATCTCAAGTTTAAGTTCCAATTTTGCCAGATTGTTCCATTTTTGTCACATGCACCATAATTAACCCGTTTTGTCCCACTGTGCCTCTTAAAGTTAGAATTTCTAAAAATCGCTTCCGATCTCTAGATTGTGTTACAAAACCTACCCTAGTGCCATGGGACCATATTTAACATTTTTAAACCACTGTACCCTATTTTACACTTTTTGCCCCAATGTGCCCCGAAAAGTACGATTACAAAAAAAACTGACTATCCCGATCCGTTGTACTAAGGACGTCCCACGCTTCAATTTTCACTATTCTTAATCTAGGCGTTAAAGTTGGCGGTGGTACCCTATTTATCCCTTTCTGTCCCACTGTGCCCCTATAATTTTCTAAAAAATCGCTTCATATTTTAGTTTACGTCCCAAGAGCTACTCACACAGTAAATTTCACAATTCTACCTCTTGCCATTTAGCTTTGGCCGTTGTACCACATTTATCCCTTTTTACCCCACTGTGCGCGTATGTTCGGACTTTAAAAAAATACAGCCACATAAGGGCTACTCTCACACCAAATTTCACGATTCTAGCTCATTCCGTTTAGATTTGGCGGTGGTACCATATGTATCCCTTTTTGCCCCATTGCGCGGGTAATAGTACGAATTTCGAAAAATCCCTTCTTATTGCCCGTCTACATCCAAAGGGCTACCCTCCCACGATTCTAGCTTCAGCCGTTTGACCTGGGCGATGATCAGTCAGTCAATCAGTCAGTCAGCCAGTCAAGCAACAATTTTATATGTATAGATTTGGTGTCATAACTACTATCCAATAGGTCTAAATTTGTTCAAAATTTCATCCCGATCAGAAGACTTCGGTTTCAAAAATTCACTTACTTGACATAAAATCCCCCAATCTGAATTGTTGGATTGAGCACTCAAAATAAGAAGAACAATTATAGGCTTGTTATCAGTATCCCGCTAAGTAATCGGGTTATCGGAAGTTTGAAAAATCAAAAGAAATATTTATTTTGTTTGTAAAATGAGCTCAATGAAAAAAAAACGAAAAAACCGTAAGGGAAGACTAAAGTCAGTCGGGGCCGACTGCATAATATCCCACACCATTGTTTGCCATTAAATAAGCGGAGAGACCATTATTACTATGAATTTTTACAGTATAAATATAGCACATTTCTAAACTCCATAGGTTCAAAAAACTTGATATCTACTAGTATGCCGCGAAGAAATCAAATTCGACTGTGATCTTTACAAGGGGATTATACTTATTAAAACACACGGACCGATATATTCCATTAACACTAGGGGCGATTTAATACCATATGAAGTACAAATGCTTAAACTTCAGCATGATGTGTTAAAAAATGCGTTCCCTAGAACGTCAAGAAGTCTAAAGGGAAGAAACCTTTTTATGGGGAAATATCCAAACGTCGACCGATCTCGCCTATTTTAACAAGAGACGATTAAGAGCAATATAAAGTATAAATTGTAATATTTCAACTAGATCAATTGAAAAATGTGTTCTCTAGAGCGCCAAGAAGTGACAAGTGACAAAAATTAACTGATGTGCCCCTTTTTTATCAAGGGAGGAACTAGGCCAAATATATCGAATATATCGATAAAAAAAATTAATTTTTTAATAACCATTCTATTGTCCTAAAAATCTGAATAACAAAACAAAAAGTGTGATCATCTGTTGAATTCATTAGCTGAGACATTTTCCTCCAACTTTCTCGAATTTATCTATCAACATGCCAATGTAGGTTGCGTTCTATGCTAGACGTGGGGTCATGCCATTTGTAAATTGGTGCCAATTTCAAACTATTTTTGATCTAATGATGAAATAAGAGGAAACAAGCTTTCGTCACTTTCCCAAGGTGCTAATTTAAGAATATTTAGAAGAATTCTTTTATCATCTGTTGATGTGATCACAAAATTATTCGATACCAAAAAGAGACTCTGAGCCTTTACGGAAAGAATAATCTACTAAACAGTTGACTAAATAAAATATGTGATATGAACACTGAAAAACGTTAGTCTTTATTTGGAGCCAAATTTGGACAATAAAACCTTGAAATAAGTAAATTTTGTATATAAATTTATGATAATATAATTTGTATTAAGTACATTTTCCTTAGCATAAGTATAAAATGTTATTATATTACTTAGTTATTGTGACACTTGTTTCAGTGTACGAGTATTTTTCTCTCTCTAAATAAAATTAGTTGTTGAAAATATAGAAATTACCTACATATGTATACTTTAATATTGGTTCTAATCGCTGCTAACAGCGAGTATTTCATTAATACACACCGTAAAATTTCGTGATGTTTTCGAACTATAGTTCGCGCCATATTTATCTCATTCGCATCTAGTTATTATTCCTCTTGTATTTTTATCTGTGATATGCAAATGAAAGGCACGGCAGAAGGAAAAATAATTTGCCTATTTTTCCCATTACAAAATGAAATTATTCCAACTTTAAAATGTTTACAACTTTCACTTCCTCTGCATATTTCCTTCCTTCCTACTTAGAAGCCTCCTTTGCCAGCAAAGGAATGTCATAATGCTTGAGTATACATTTCACATTTCACATAAAAAAATACCTACATACTTCCTTTTTCCTTTGCCAGCCATATATACACACAAACAGATGACAACGAATATACAGAGCAAAACAAAAAAGCCCAAAAGCAAAACACTACAATAACGAATATGATAATCAACATTATCACATCATCATTGTCGTAGTCGTACCGTAGTCGTCGTCGTCCATACAGTAGCCAACGACATTATTGTGAGCTGTAGACAGAAGGAAGAGAGCACAGACAGACAGACGGACATAACAGAAAATGATGATCATTAACGAGTTAGACACAGTCACAAAGTGAAGAGTTTTTGTTTTAAACAATAAATGCCACCTGTAATACGTACATAGTATCTCGCACTACTAAAAATGAGCCAAATAACAAACACGACAACAACAACAATAATGTGTGACTACGACAATGTAGTGTAAAATTTATAAACACAACCACTCTCACTCGGAATACGTAAATTCCCTCAGAGAAGAGACGAGCACCTAACAACCGCCAGTAGCACGAACGCACATCCATGCATACACGAATACACGTACATACTGGTGTATGCCAAAGCTTACAATCAGAAAATGTAAAAATAGGAAACCTTTTTATGCTGCAGCTACTGTTGCCGCCTTTATTCTACTTTGGTGTTTTTTGTTTTGTTGATGTTGTTGTTCTTCTCTAGAATATCATCATATTGGGCCCATAACCACTTGTACTGTATTAAAATAAACTCAATGTTGAGTTGCCACCGCTACCGTTGGATGAGCAGAGTTTAAGGTTGTGACAGGAGAAGAGCGAAAGTGTGAGCATTGTAGATATGAACTTTGTCGCAGCTTATAGAGTTGCCACAATTAGGAATTAGCTAAATTATTTCAAAGCAAAAGCTTTGAAATAATGTTTTCAAAACTATAAAGCTATAAAGGGGTTTATTTCAATACAATTAAGTATTAAATAAATAAAATAACGCTATCCAGAGATCTTGTTGGTTCTTTTTGCTAATAATTGTGAACAAAATTGCTTTCCAATTGCACTCACTTTACGCAAAATGTAATATGGTACATTCTGTGCTAGATGCCAGGACGATGGACAAATTTTTCTCACTCTTTGTCAGACTATAGTCATCGGAAAATAGTCGTTGCCAGACTGTAGTAATTGAAAATATAGCATGAAATACAACAAATTTAGATGGTTGCTACAAAAGATATGTGGAACTTATTTTCTAAATTTGCTTTGGGTATCAGGAGGGGATTGACAAATACGCTCACTTTAGCTGAACAGTGGGTACACAAAAGAAATTTCACTGTTTCGAATTGCAACCCTAAGAAAAAAAATCGCTTCTGTAGTATATTTTCCGGAAACATATTATATTTGAGAACATTAACTTTTGTCCTATAAGTCGAAAAACAAATTCTGTAACCTATTAAAATATTTCCCCTTTTTTTAGGATAATCTGCACCAAAATTCCAAAAAAAATAATATTGATAAACGAGATATTCAAACATTTTTTCTGGTATATAAATATTAAATATTTGCGCCAAAGTATACTTTATTTAAATTTTGCTCCCAAACATATTTTGATTCCTGTTGTTTTCTCCGTGAAGTGTCTATGAATATTTGTATTAAAGCTTGTACAATGTACATATATATTAAACTTTTTAAACAAATAAGGGATACAAAGGGTTGCATGACAATTTTGCTTATTTTACGCGATGAAAAACTAACCCTGCAAACATTTTACTATAGCCGGCGATTGGCGGGCGAATCGCCCGCGAGTTGTGTGCAATTGCGGCAATGAATCGCCCGCGAGCTCTCAGGCGTTTCGCCAAAACGTTCGCCTGAGTGCCTGTGGCGAATCGCGTTTGGCGAACCGTGGGCGATTCGCATTTCGCGAATCAGAAAAATGTCTGGTTACTTGTGTGCGATCGCGCATTCATCGTATATGTGTAAAGCTTAGGCGATGGTAAGCGATTCTTGCCATCAAATGTTGTCAGAACTGGTTCGTTTACTTTAAAATATGCCGTTACTTGTGTACGATCGCGTATTCATCGCTTATGTGTAAAGCGTAGGCAATTCGTGTCATCAAATTTTATCAGAACTGAATTATTTTCACAAAAATGTCGAGTAAATTATGCACGATCTCGTATTCATCGCTTACGTCTAAGGCTTACGCGATGGTTGGCGATTCCTATTCGCTGGGAAAGTTCGCGTAATCATCGCCAAAAAATCAGAAACATGTTTGCAGGGAAGCCATGTATGAAATAACAGAAGATTCGGCTAAGTAATATAGAAAAAATGTTAACCCTTTGTGGGTGAGGTAAAAGAAAGAATGGACCAATATGTCCCATCTTCGAATTTAAACTGAGATAGTATAAAATAATACCACACACATTTGAAGATAATCAGTCATTCCTTCCGACAGTTATCGTGCACTTTAGTCAGATAGACAGGTGAACCGATATCGTTAATACGACTTAAATGTGGTTTTCAGGAGTAACCGGATATATAGTGAGAGTGATAAGGGAATTTGACCCTCTTGCTATTTTTTTTTTTTTTTTGAGGTAACCTGTATTAGGTCACTTTTTTCGTAAATGATAGTCGTATATATCCTTCTCCATTAAAGTGAGGCCTTATGAGTACTAATATTTAGAGCATTCTGAATCCTGAATATCTCGAGGTTTCGAGCATTCGGCCACAATGTTTGATAAAAAAGTTTAACCATTTCGACATATATTTCGGAATGTTTTAGGTATGAGAACAAACTAAAGTACACAATTGGAGAACAATTTCTCTTACAGAACTGGCCCCTCAAGTCGCCGCTTTACCCTTAAAAGTAGCCATCAAAAAATGTCATATATCTAATGTTATACAAATCGTGAAATTTTATGGCTTATAAATATTATAAATAACAAGTTATTTTTTATGAAAAGGGGACAAATTTCATGTTATTGAATTTGTTCGTATTTCTATTGCAAGCTAGCAAATATTTCTCCTAATTGGTGGTTGACTTTGCTTTTAGAGAAAGATGTTCGAGTTAGTTTCTATAACAAAGCAGCCAAGAAATCCTGAATCCTTGTGATATTCCTTCAAAAAATGTGAGAGGACAAATATTAATTTTCCACGAAAACTATTTTTGTCGACCTAAAAATTTCCAAGATTTGTATGACATTTGACATATGTTACCGGATATACAGTACTCTATATTTCGTATTGAAGTGAATCTTTATTGTGTTTTGTTTTCTAAAAAAATGTTGCCCTATCAGCATTTTAAAAATGTCGCCTACACCCTCTTGTACTGCTGCATTTTTTTGGTCATAATCGAAAACAAAAATGCAAAAAACTAGCATTTAAATTCACAAAAAAAAAACTAAAATCATAGAATACTCCACAACTCCGCCTAAATAAAGCATCTGCCCAATCTTCATTTGCTTGACGCTGAAAGAACATGATTTATAGTGCAGCGTCCACCCTTTCGATTAAATACAGGGCTGTTTTTTAAGTAAAAAATCAGTAAGGAATTGCTATATTCGGGCGGATCCCACTATGTGACACCATACACAGCAGAATAAGATGAAATATTGTCAAATTGTATCAATATTGTTTTCCAAATAATATCTTATATAACTGTATAAATAGGCAATATCTGAATCGATTTTGTTCATTTGGCAGTGACTGGATAAAGAAACTTCACTCACACGAATTTCAAAATTATTTGGTGTGAATAAAACTTCTCTATATAAGAGACCAGTCGTTTTTTGTTTGCTTGGTACAAAAGCTGTTTTTCGGTTGGATCAAATGGCTTATATAGCGCTTACATGCAAATCCGAAGTACAGGGTGGGCCTAAAGAAACCAAGGGGTGTAAAAGTTTAATAACTTTTTCGTTTATTAATTTTTTTTTATTTTTTCTTCCAGATTATATAATATGCAAAAGGCAAATTTTTTTACACTAAGCTCGAAAAATAATGTCTCTTAAATGACCACTGTTTTCAGCTTCGCACTGATGGGCTCTTTTTAGAGCATTTTCCATAACACCTTTCAAAACTTGTGGCTGTAGCGTTCGAATTTCTGCAACAATGTTCGCCTTGAGTTCAAGGATTGTCTCTGGCTTGTTCACATACGCTCGCTCCTTCAAATAACCCCAAAGAAAATAGTCGGGTGCTGTCAAATCTCAATCTCAATCAAAATGTCGACGATATGCTCTTTGCGTTAAAATAATTGATCTCTGGTTTAAATAATAAAATTCTATTGTTCTGGTTCTCTGTTCAATTGTGAACCTCTCCATTATAAATTCTCCAAGTGTTGTCTATATAATCTGAAAGAAAAAATAAAAAAAAATTAATAAACGAAAAAGTTATTAAACTTTTACACCCCTTGGTTTCTTTAGGCCCACCCTGTACATATGTATATGTATATGGGGAATCTAACTAAATCTGAACAGATTTTGACCAATTTCAATAGACTTACTCCATGATGTGAAAAATATCTTCAATATCGGATTGACATTGTGACCTGTACTTTAGATGGACAAATATGCAGACGGACCGACATGCTTAAAGCGAATCGACTAGTGAATCTGAGTCGACCGGTATAATTTAAGGTGGGTCTAGCTTCACTATTTTTAGGTGCTACAAACATCTGCCACGAAACAAACTTATTATATTTCAACTTAAAATGGCCCAGTGTATGGGTAGGGAATAAAACAAAAACTATCGCATAATGAGACTAAGGCGGTATCGACGATATTTAGGCCTCATCGATCTTTCTATGTAAAAAAAGAGAAATATAATAGAATATTGCCATTGAAAGATATATTTTAATAACGCCTCCTCTAGACAAATATTGTGCTGTACGGAACATGCCGTCCGGAATTCATCAAAAATCCAAATACCTCAAAAATTTTACATTTTATAGTAAATAGTATTTATACACTTAAAAAGCATTGCTTCTAGTATAGGAAAACATGAAGTTGGGTACTATTTATATAAGAAGTTTCACAGAAATTTTTAAATGACTCAATATAACTCGATTTTTATCCAAACTTAAGAAGTTATCAAAATTCTATAAGTGCAGTGTTATTCGACTTACTAGACTTTACAAATAATATTCCTAAGATTAATATGAACGAAGTTATCGGGAAAAAACTAATGATATTACTTCCATCCGCAACGCAGAAAATGCGCATATCATTTTTTTTTTAATTTTTTGAAAAAAATTTATGGGCATTTTAATTTTTGAAAAAATAAAAAAAATAGTTTTTGTGTTTTACGAAATTTGTAATTGCTCTCGCACGGCTGAACCGATTTTTCGATATTAAATATTCTGACCCTATTACTATGTATTAAAAGGGAAATGAGAGAGTTTTTTTAGGTTTCAAAAACTTTTAACTTTAACTTTTTAAAAACTTCGTCTCAATTGTATTTGTAGAGCTATCACGGCAATGTCTTTCATCACGTAAAATCATACAAAAATGTATTCGACTATAATAATAAAGAAAATGTATTCGTTATACTCACTTTCTTAAGTATGTAGGTAGTTTTGATAATTTCGCTCACCTGAAAACAGTGCCTACTTAGTACAACATATCATATCATCATATAAAAATACGATATATAGTATATATTAGTCTACAATTTTTTATAGAATTTTCATGACTATTTTAAAATCATTTAATAAATTTACCACATATTTTTCTTTGAAGTTAATTAATCAATATAATACTGAAATTTCAAAAGGAAAAAAAAGTTTCAACTTCTGGTCGTCCAAATAATGCTACATCTGGCAATCTATTTTTTGTTATAGCTTGCAGCAACCATAAATTTGAAACGATTTTACTTAACTATTCAAAATACCTTCATTCACTTAGAAGGAACTCTTTGATCTTCAACGCATTGAAGCATCATATCAATAACAGGTCAACCTCTCATAGGGAATCATCAAAATAAAAATGTAATAATTTGTGTTTAATTTAATTTTGAAAAAATCTAAACAAATAAATACAATATTTCTACAATTTCATAACCTTATAAGCATTATTAAAAACCATAAGCGGTCAAAATTACATATTAATTTGTCTTTGTATATTATAAACTCCCCTGTGATCTACTCCCATCAGCTGACAATTGGCCATGTTTGTTATTTATGCTAATGTGTTGGCAACACTGCTGACTAACAATGCTGCTGATATGCTACCCGACTAATGTTGCCAACAACATCGACAACAACCACACGGTTGCTGCTTGCCTTACTACCTGAGTGCTACTGCAAACTGACTGAGTGACGCCGCCGACACCACATGCCTCAACAACACAATGTTGCGTGAGCGGCTAGCATGTGTGTGTGTTCGTTGTTCGTTTAGCTGGATGAACCTTTTCTTTATTTTAAGAAGAAAAATTTTTTAAAATACGGATAACAACAAAAGTGGCCTCATAGCGCATAACAGGTGTATTGGCAGTCAGTAACTCATTCATCGGGTACTTGATGAAATGGATGATGACGACAGAGAGGAGAATAAGAAGAGGAGGAGGAGAGGAAAAATAATGAAGTTCCAATGATGATGATGATAATAAAAACGATGAGGGTGGTTGGCAGACTCCAGGACTCTTGGTAAATCTGTAGCTAAGCATGGAAAATGTGTTATGTCTGTCTGTCTGTTGGGTCTACTTCACTAGAGACTTTGGTCGTTGTCGTTGGCCGACAGGATAAACAGCTGTTTTATCAAAACAGAAGGTGGGCTCTATGAAGCTGAAGGTTAATTTTAGGATTTTTTTCATCTTCTTCTTCGTTGGCTGTCGTCATTGTTGTTCTTGTGGCTGCCGTTATCCTGATTCTCTTGTGTTATGTTCCCAATGCTGCCGTTGCTGCTGCTCATTTTGTGTTGTGTGAAGGCTTGACTTTTGATTTTTCTGTCCGTCCATATCTCTGGCACTTGTATCATTGTGCAAAAGGCTTCATGCCGAGAAGGCAAGTCCTTCTGCAGGAGATTTCTACCTCACCTCGGCGGCTCTTCATTGCTCGCATAAGATTCACATAGGATGACTGAAGTGAGTGAGTGACTAAGTGTGGCGAGTTGCTCGTTTTGTTGGTTGCTTATTTGTTGTTGCTTTTGCCAAGGATGTTTAATCGTGCATGCAACATAAGCAGAGAGGATTTGTTTTAAGGCTTCCTTTTTTATGGATTTTCGTTTTTCAAACCCAAAAAGGTGTATGTAATAATTCCAACAACAATAAAAGCAGACGGAGAAACGGCATTCAGAAAAGCAACAACACCAACATCTTGGAACTCGGAGAAAAGGACCTTTTTCAGATTTTAATTTGCTGGATTTGGTTTGCAGCAACTACAAAAAAACAAGATTTGTAATTTGAAATTAAAGGTTTCGACCTTTGGAAAACAGAGAAATTACAGGTGGCAGTTGGCTTGGATGACAAACCCCAGCGAGTGTTCTAGACAGATATCAATATTACAGCAATTTAAAGGATTTGTTATGGATTTCAGGTTTAAATCCCTAAAATGAAACAGAGGAAAATTTATGAGGACAGGTGTATTCTTATTGTACACAGAGATTTCTTGTCGTAAGAAAACTGACTCAATCAAAACCATCCGATCTTCCTCCTTCTTCCTCCTTCTAAGGTGTAAGGTAAAATGCTTCACAAATCTCTTCACATATTACCATTTTTATAGCCATAAATGGCTATAACGGCCAAAAGATTTGTTGTATGTGAATTGAGTTAAAATGTAAAAGCAATTATGTTTTATTATTTCGTTGTGCACATATTTGTATCAGCTATGAACAGTTACAATTTCTTGACACATACACATACTTATATGTTTAGCTTCTGTTTTACAGTTTATTTTTATGAGCGACTGGCTTGAAGGATTAAATGTATCCTTAGTTATTGAGTTGGTTTTGAAAACATTAGGATTAAGGTCAAAGGATTAGACTATGGGTTTGTAAAGTTTTTCGATTAGTCTTTACAAAGTCAGAAGGGATTACATTCTTGCCTGAATACGAGTATAAAGATTCAAAAAATGGAAATTTAACATACACAAAAATGTACATAATTTCCGCACACATGCCACGGTCAAACATCCAGCGTTCAAACATCCCACGGACTAACATCCCACGAACAAACATTCCACGGACAAACATCCCACGGACAAGTGGACCTACTATCAATCATACACTTCCGAATGGCTTAATTCATTTTTGACAAGCTTTCTAGAAACTTTATTCATCAGAATTATGAATAACGGAAATTCTCGGTGGGAGAAGGAAGGAAGACCTCATATTTCGACTCTAATGAAGAGAAATACCTCTGAGGTCGACTCTAGCATAGAGGAAGACCTCATAGGTCGACTCTATTATAGAGGAAGCCCTCAGGATCGACTCTAGTATAGAGGAAGACTTCAGAGGTCGACTCTATTATAGAGGAAGACTTCAGAGGTCGACTCTAGTATAGAGGAAGACCTCAGAGGTCGACTCTACTATAGAGGAAGACCTCAGAGATCGACTCTAGTGTAGAGGAAGATTTCAGAGGTCGACTCAAGTATAGAGGAAGACCTCAGAGGTCGACTCTAGTATATAGGAAGACCTCAGAGTTCGATTCTAGTATAGAGGAAGACCTCAGAGGCCGACTCTAGTATAGAGGAAGACCTCCCAGGTCTAATATAGTATAGAGGAAGATCAACTCTAATGTAGAGAAAGACCTCTATACTAGAGGAAGATCTCAGAGGTCGCCTCTAGTATAGAGGAATACCTGAGAGGTCGACTCCAGTACAGAGGAAGACCTCAGAGGTCGACCCTAGTATAGAGGAAAACCTCATAGGTCGACTCTATTATAGAGGAAGACCTGAGAGGTCGACTCTAGTATAGAGGAAGACCTCAGAGGTCAACTCTAGTATAGAGGAAGACCTCAGAGGTCAACTCTAGTATAGAGGAAGACCTCAGAGGTCAACTCTAGTATAGAGGAAGACCTCAGAGGTCAACTCTAGTATAGAGGAAGACCTCAGAGGTCAACTCTAGTATAGAGGAAGACCTCAGAGGTCAACTCTAGTATAGAGGAAGACCTCAGAGGTCAACTCTAGTATAGAGGAAGACCTCAGAGGTCAACTTCATTATAGAGGAAGACCTCAGAGGCCAACTGCAGTATAGAGGAAGACCTCAGAGGTCGACTCAAGTATAGAGGAAAACCTCAGAGGTCGACTCTAGTATAGAGGAAGACCTCAGAGGTCGACTCTAGTATAGAGGAAGACCTCAGAGGTCGACTCTAGTATAGAGGAAGACCTCAGAGGTCTAATATAGTATAGATGAAGATCGACTCTAGTGTAGAGAAAGACCTCTATACTAGAGGAAGATCTCAGAGGTCGCCTCTAGTATAGAGGGAGACCTCAGAGGTCGATTCTAGTATAGAGGAAGACCTCAGAGGTCAACTCTAGTATAGAGAAAGACCTCAGAGGTCAACTCTAGTATAGAGGAAGACCTCAGAGGTCAACTTCATTATAGAGGAAGACCTCAGAGGTCAACTCCAGTAGAGAGGAAGACCTCATAGGTCGACGCAAGTATAGAGGAAGACCTCAGAAGTCGACTCTAGTATATAGGAAGACCTCAGAGTTCGATTCTAGTATAGAGTAAGACCTCAGAGGCCGACTCTAGTATAGAGAAAGACCTCAGAGGTCGACTCTAATATAGAGGAAGACCTCAGAGGTCGACTCTAGTATATAGGAAGACCTCAGAGTTCGATTCTAGAATAGGGGAAGACCTCAGCGGCCGACTCTAGTATAGAGGATGTCCTCCGAGGTCTTATCTAGTATAGAGCAAGATCGACTCTAGTGTAGAGAAAGACCTCTATACTAGAGGAAGATCTCAGAGGTCGACTCCAGTATAGAGGAAGGCCTCAGAGGTCGACTCCAGTACAGAGGAAGACCTCAGAGGCCGACTTCAGTATAGAGGAAGACCACAGAGTTCTAATATAGTATAGAGGAAGACCTCAGAGGTCGTCTCTAGTATAGAGGAAGACCTCAGAGGTCGACTCCAGTACAGAGGAAGACCTCAGAGGTCGACTCCAGTACAGAGGAAGACCTCAGAGGTCGACCCTAGTATAGAGGAAGACCTCAGAGGTCGACTCTAATATAGAGGAAGACCTGAGAGGTCGACTCTAGTATAAATAAAATATTTCCTCTTGTTACAATCATTACGAGACAAATTTATCATTAATAACTTTCGATACACGTCTGCAGTCCCAATTTAAACAAAAATATTCTTGAATAAAAGTTCGTTAGCATTTCATGTTCAATTGACAACTGCAAATATATTCTCTGAAATATCTATACACCACCCACCCGACATCTGTGGCCTTTTGCACCATAACCATGGACAACGCCTCCTCCATCAAATCTTACAAAAATAACACCAACGAGCAATAGCATTGACGGTACCATCCACACCAAACAACACCGAACGACGACCGGGAAACCCAGAGAAAGTATAACAATTGGGGAACACAGTACGTGCTGCATGCATATCCTGAGGCGTTAAAAACGAGTAAATAAACTAAAAATGAGTTGTAAAGGAATCTCCGGCTAGAGTACAAAAAAGGACAACGACGGCGAGTCATGTCATGAATGGCTCTTAAATAAAGTTCAGCGTCAACAGCAACACTCCTCCTTCTCTTCATCTGCCAGTTCACACCGCCGATGAGCAATGGACAGTGATGGCATCATCACTGTCCAAACTTGGACAAAAGAAACGCAAAAAAACGAAACAAAATAAAAACGCGAAATTTAAGATAATAAGTGTAAAAAGTGGAATCAAAACACCCTCTCACAAAACAATAGCAGATAATAACAGAATAAAATTCTGTTTTGGACTTGCTTCTGATCCCACAAGTTCACGATTAGTTGTTTTATCCCTCTTCCCGCCCAGTTGCCTCAAGGAATCAAACAGAATACAGTGTACGGTATATACGAACAAAGATGGATCTGCTTATAATAAACTTAAAACATAAATGTTGTTGATAGTCATTATCGCAGTCTGTTTTATTACTTTCTGAAGCCAAAAAGTATGCTTTATTATTTTTTTACAATTTCGTTTACTCCTACAAATAGTCTATTCTTTTTCATTTCTTTTTTTTGGTTTTTTTGCTGGAGGTGTTCCCTTGTTTCCCGTTTCATCGCCATTTCCGTTTGTTATATTCTTTTTTTCCTGGTGCTCTCTCTCTTTCTCTCTGTGTGGTTTATTACATTTATCCCTGTGGCCATAATGCTTAATTATATCATCATTATCTTAAGCTTTGAAATGAAACACGTTTAACCAAAGGTCCTTTTTTTGCACGAACTTTTCGCTGTACTTTCATTTGGTTTGGTTTCGTGATATAAATTCGTTTTTAACAGCTTTTGGAGAGACTTGTCCGCATTTTATGAAATATCATCTGTAACGGTGTAATTAATGAAAACGTTTTTTTTCTCTTCTTTTTTAATGCAGTCTTTACCTTTTTTGGCTGAAAAATTATTTAGCCAAAGGTTGTCTCTTAATACATTTTTCTTTCGAATGAAATGACACCAACATTTCAGAGGTCAGCAGTTTATGATCCAAAAAAAAAACGGATTTGGCTTTGAAATTAATTGTGGTTTTCTATTCGCCCTGATATTATCTCGGACAAGTTGAAAAAATATTGTCATTCGAACTTTATCGATTGAAAAAATCAAAAATATTTAAATATTTCACATTTTAATCGGAAAATACGGGCACAAATAATTAACCCATTCAAAATGTAAAGAATGAGAAGAAATGTTTTGCTCTGTAATAAATTGTTTATTGTCCAGATGAAGAACTAAAAATAAACATTTTTATAGATAACTTGATCTTTTTCAAAAATAATTAGCATTTGTACCACTCCTTTTTTGGTAGCTGAAATCAAAACAAGTCATCTAAAATCTAGTTTTTAATTAGTGTTTGTAAAAAAAAATATCGTATGCAGCTTCTAAACATCATTAGGAATCTAGGTCGAAACAAAATATTTAAATATCTCTCGTAGAACAAAAGTAATGAGCATTCGAATGCAGGCACTTTTAAATATTTTTTGCACAATTTCTATTGTTTAAATATACACATATCTTTCATAGTTTTGAAGAGTTTTCAACAAAATGTTATATCCGATATTAGAACATTGTATCTAACATTTTCACTAAGTTTCATCAAAATCGGTGACAATCGTAAATTTTTATGAACAATTAAAGTGGTTTTCGTTCATTAAATAATTTTTAAATATACAATTTGTAGAAATCGAAAAAAATGGAAAATGCAATAAATATTGCGAATGCGGGTATATAAATTGAAAGAAAATACTGTAGCTATATTGACTCATTTATCGTGCTAACCCTTTAACAGGGTTGTAAAAACTCTCTTCAGATCGTCCTGCTTGACATTTTGGTATCCAACATATTTTGATATGTCCTTTGTGAGATATGGTCAATCAAATTTGAGAAATCAACGAATAAGCGCCGAAAAATATTTTTCCAATATCTCTGTTTTTATACCCTACACCACACTGTGGTACAGGGTATTATGACTTTGTGCATTTGTTTGTAACGCCCAAAATGAGAAGAAATAGAACCATAGTTTAGTATACCGATCGTCATAGAATCAATTTTTGAGACGATTTAGCCATCTGTCCGTCTGTCTGTCTGTCCGTCTTTCTGTCCATGTAATCTTGTAATCAAAGTGCAGGTCGTATTTATGGTCCGATTGTGATGAAATTTAGCATAGTGCTCTTTTTTTTGGCCCAAGGACGATCCCTATTGAAATTGGTCAAAATCGGTTCAGATTTAGATATCGCCCCCATATATATGTTACCCCCGATTTGACATGTAAGCGCTGTAGAAACTGTATTTTATATCAGATCAGTACGAAATTTGGCAGAGAGAGTTCCCTTATTACATGAATGAACACTGCTAAATTCGGGGAAAATCGGTTCAGATTTAGATATAGTCCCCATATATATGTTTCACCCGATTTGACATGTTAGCGCTATAGAAACCGTATTTTATATCCGACCTGTACGAAATTCGGCAGAGAAAGTTTTCTTGTTACGTGAATGAACACTACTAAATTCGGAGAAAATCCGTTCAGATTTAGATATAGCCCCCATATATATGTTTCACCCGATTTCACGTGTAAGCGCTGCAGAAACCGTATTTTATATCCGATCAGTATGAAATTCGGCAGGAAGAGGTTTCTTATTATATGAATGAACACTGTTAAATTTGGAAGAAATCGGTTCAGATTTAGATATATCCCCCATATATACGTTACCCCCGATTTGACATGTAAGCGCTGTAAAATGTTATTTTATATCCGATCAGTGCGAAATTCGGCAAAGAGAGGTTTCTTTCTACATAAAGGAATACTGCCAAATTCGGAGAAAATCGGTTCAGATTTAGATATAGCCCCAATATATATGTTACCCCCGATTTGCTATGCAAGCACGGAGACTGTATTTAATATCCGATCAGTACGAAATTCGACAGAAAGAGATCTTTTTACGTAAATGAGTATTCAGGGAAAATCGGTTCAGATTTATATATAACCTCCATATATATGTTCCTCCTGATTTGGTTTCAAAGCGCTATAGAAGTTGTACCTTACTTCCGACCATTAAAATTTTCCAGAAAGATGTTTCTCAATTTAGGAACGAATATTGCTTAATTTAGCGATTATTAGTTCAGAATTAGATAATATGTTCCTACCCATCAGTTATTACAAGTTATTATCGCAATGACCTTTTGGCATTGTTTGGAAGGTGTAGGGTATTATATAGTCGGTCCGGCCCGACTTTCTGCCTTTCCTTACTGGTTTTTCCTTTTGCAATCTTTAGAAGATGTAGTCATTTGCTCATGACGATTCAACGTGTGAACCATAACTATAAAAGTCGCAAATATCATTGCTGTCATTATAATCAGCTGATTGTTGTCAACATTGGCATATCTGACTGATGTATGTGGGATAAACAGAGTCCATATCGTTAAAAAGAATTATCGAAATTCAGGTTCATCGAAATCTTTATACACATCTTTCATTGCTAGGAAATTTATAGAAATTTTTATTAAAAATTTATTAAACGATTCTTTATAAATTGAAAAAAAATGTTGTATCGAAATGACTCGATTCGTCATATGAATCATGACCATAAATGCCGATAACAGCATTGATGTCATTATGACTCTGACTCATAGAAATACATGACACAGACATGCACCCATAAAACTTTTTTATTAAAAATGTCAATTCAACATTAAGAAGTTTATCGAACCTTTTTTTAGTTTTTCATGATATTTACTAATTATTTAAAGTAAATTAAAGTAAATTGCTAATCCATTAAAGTAATTTAAAGCATCCTGCTGCTGAAATCGATTCAACAGCTGTTTGCGGTCAAATATTTATCGAAATCACTTTATGTTATCGAACGAATTGTCTGGTCTTTTTGCCAAAGTAAATTGAAAACCTTAAATTATTCCCTTTTTTTCAACATTTTAAATTTTCTTTTAGATTGCATTCGTTGCAACCTTAAAGACCTCCCCGTTCAAATATTCCCTCTGTCTCAAATGGAAATGTGAACAAAATCGATTTAATGCTGATACTCTATTATTAAAAGTTCCATTTGATTGCAACCTATTTATGTCGATACAGTTGAAAGGACGAATTGGACGAATTCGACAAGAGGAGGACAGTCGGGCAAAGAACTCCATTACTTTTGGCATTAGAAATAAAACTAAAATGGCAAATGTAATTTTCAATATTCAATGAGAGCCAAATGAAAAGCAATGAATGAATATATAGTTGGACGAAATATACAGAAACTAAACAAAAAACAACCCAAACATAGACAGGAGTTATACAAACTAATACAAATACCGACACACTCCACTAACACACATTAACGTTGGCTACAATTCAAAAAATAAAGGAAAAAACTAACTGTTAAAGTCTCTTGAAAATCTATAGAACATGAAGTCGTCCTATAATATCCTAGCATGTCTTCTCTATAGAACATCGAACATACATCCTTTTGCTATAGATGTCTCATAGGAAATGTAAATACAACTGAAGACAGACAGTCAAACAGACAGACGGACAAAATGTAACGAAGAAATAACGAAACATTTGCAATTACAGGAACAACTTGAGTTTTTGGTCATTAAATATTAACCTTGTGAAATGTTGCCTCTGTTGTTGCTTGCTTGCCCCTTCGACTGCCTGGCGACAACTCAGCGAAAGCAGCGGTGATATGTTTGCAACATTTACTTTACGTTTTGAAGTCAAAGTAAAACGACTTCCTCCGCCACGTTGGCATTTTGTCAGTAATTGTTAGAGTCTCTGTGTGTGTGTGTGCGTGTGTATGCTCGTCTCTCCTTCTGTGTGTGCCTGTGTGAGGGAAATTTTTAACCAAGGAATGAAGTGAAGTCACCACAATATCCGTTTCCGTAGAAATATTTGCAACCAGCCAACGCCAGCCACCACCCCCTCCATCCCACCTCTTTCCCGTTTCCTGCTCCTTGGGTGTCTAGGGATTTGTTAAAGGGAACACGACGCGTCGTGGTTCAATTTGAACACACAAGGCACCCGGTCGCAAATTCTTTTACTTATGGCAAACAGAAACATGAAAAATTGCAACAAAACTTTAATGGCGGGATTTCATACCTTCATTGTGCATATTTGTACCCGGTGAAATGTCTCTCGTAAATGACAGAATTTTTGTTGAAGACCACCAGGCGAGACGAGATGATTTAAAGGGGAAACATTTGTGAAAAGCTTAACAGCTTCAGAATCAGAGGAAATTGCTGTACAGTGTCCAAAAAAAATATCAATTAATTTTTATTTATAAATATTTTGTTTAAAAAATATTTATTGTCCATTTCTAAAATAGCTGTGTTTATTTACCTGAAATATGGTTAGTCTCTTTACTGAGAAAAAGCAGCATTACCTGAAATAAACAATATTTAAAGAAATAATTAGTTAGATATAAATAGTAAGTAAGATATATTTACTATAAAGTACTTAAAATGAAAAATTGGTTTTCATGGATAAATTCTTAGAAATTTTGTTTCTATAGAAAATTTCTTAGATTTTTTGTTTCTAGAAAAAAATTGGTAGACATTTAGTTTCTTTGGAAAATTTCTCAAAAATTTGCTTTTCATAGAAATTTTGTTTGTATTAAAAAATTTTTAGAGTTTTTTTCTATAGAAAATTTGTTTTTATATAAAATTTCTGGGAAAATTTGTTTTTATAGAAAATTTCTGGGAAAATTTGTTTTTATAGAAAATTTCTGGGAAAATTTGTTTTTATAGAAAATTTCTGGGAAATTTTGTTTTTATAGAAAATTTCTGGCAAATTTTGCTTTTATAGAAAATTTCTGGGAAATTTTGTTTTTATAGAAAATTTCTGGGAAATTTTGTTTTTATAGAAAATTTCTGGGAAATTTTGTTTTTATAGAAAATTTCTGGGAAATTTTGTTTTTATACAAAATTTCTGGGAAATTTTGTTTTTATAGAAAATTTCTGGGAAATTTTGTTTTTATAGAAAATTTCTGGGAAATTTTGTTTTTATAGAAAATTTCTGGGAAATTTTGTTTTTATAGAAAATTTCTGGGAAATTTTGTTTTTATAGAAAATTTCTGGGAAATTTTGTTTTTATAGAAAATTTCTGGGAAATTTTGTTTTTATAGAAAATTTCTGGGAAATTTTGTTTTTATAGAAAATTTCTGGGAAATTTTGTTTTTATAGAAAATTTCTGGGAAATTTTGTTTTTATAGAAAATTTCTGGGAAATTTTGTTTTTATAGAAAATTTCTGGGAAATTTTGTTTTTATAGAAAATTTCTGGGAAATTTTGTTTTTATAGAAAATTTCTGGGAAATTTTGTTTTTATAGAAAATTTCTGGGAAATTTTGTTGTTATTGAAAATTTCTGGGAATTTTGATTTTATAAAAAATTTCTGGGAAATTTTGTTTTTATAGAAAATTTCTGGGAAATTTTGTTTTTATAGAAAATTTCTGGGAAATTTTGTTTTTATAGAAAATTTCTGGGAAATTTTGTTTTTATAGAAAATTTCTGGGAAATTTTGTTTTTATAGAAAATTTCTGGGAAATTTTGTTTTTATAGAAAATTTCTGGGAATTTTGATTTTATAGAAAATTTCTGGGAATTTTGATTTTATAAAAAATTTCTGGGAGATTTTGTTTTTATAGAAAATTTCTGAGAAATTTTGTTTTTATAGAAAATTTCTGGGAAATTTTGTTTTTATAGAAAATTTCTGGGAAATTTTGTTTTTATAGAAAATTTCTGGGAAATTTTGATTTTATAAAAAATTTCTGAGAAATTTTGATTTTATAAAAAATTTCTGGGAGATTTTGTTTTTATAGAACATTTTGTATTTATAGAATATTTCTGGGAAATTTTGTATTTATAGAAAATTTCTGGGAAATTTTGTGTTTTTATAGAAAATTTCTGGGAAATTTTGTTTTTATAGAAAATTTCTGGGAATTTTGATTTTACAAAAAATTTCTGGGAGATTTTGTTTTTATAGAAAATTTCTGGGAAATTTAGTTTTTATAGAAAATTTCTGGGAAATTTTGTTTTTATAGAAAATTTCTGGGAAATTTTGTTTTTATAGAAAATTTCTGGGAAATTTTGTTTTTATAGAAAATTTCTGGGAAATTTTGTTTTTATAGAAAATTTCTGGGAAATTTTGTTTTTATAGAAAATTTCTGGGAAATTTTGTTTTTATAGAAAATTTCTGGGAAATTTTGTTTTTATAGAAAATTTCTGGGAAATTTTGTTTTTATAGAAAATTTCTGGGAAATTTTGTTTTTATAGAAAATTTCTGGGAATTTTGATTTTATAAAAAATTTCTGGGAGATTTTGTTTTTATAGAACATTTTGTATTTATAGAAAATTTCTGGGAAATTTTGTTTTTATAGAAAATTTCTGTGAAATTTTGTTTTTATAGAAAATTTCTGGGAAATTTTGTTTTTATAGAAAATTTCTGGGAAATTTTGTTTTTATAGAAAATTTCTGGGAAATTTTGTTTTATAGAAAATTTCTGGGAAATTTTGTTTTTATAGAAAATTTCTGGGAAATTTTGTTTTTATAGAAAATTTCTGGGAAATTTTGTTTTTATAGAAAATTTCTGGGAAATTTTGTTTTTATAGAAAATTTCTGGGAAATTTTGTTTTTATAGAAAATTTCTGTGAAATTTTGTTTTTATAGAAAATTTCTGTGAAATTTTGTTTTTATAGAAAATTTCTGTGAAATTTTGTCTTTATAGAAAATTTCTGTGAAATTTTGTCTTTATAGAAAATTTCTGTGAAATTTTGTTTTTATAGAAAATTTCTGTGAAATTTTGTTTTTATAGAAAATTTCTTGGAAATTTTGTTTTTATAGAAAACTAGCTGGACCCGGTCCACTTCGTTGACCCAGATTGGGATTTACGATTCCGTCCATTGTTGAATCAATCACGAATCCTGCCACCAAATACATTATAGAAAATTTCTGGGGAATTTAGTATTTATAGAAAATTTCTAAGAAGTTTTTATTTATAGAAAATTTCTAAGAAATTTTTTTTATAGAACATTTCTTAGACATTTTTTATTTATAGAAAATTTCTTAGACATTTTTGATTTATAGAATATTTTTAGAAATTTTTTAGTTATTGAAAATTTATTAGATTAGTTTATTATTCAAAATTTCGTAAACATTTTTATACAACATTTTTTTATTTTTTAAAATATCATAAACAAATTTATTTATAGAAAATTTCTTAGAAATTTTTTATTAAAAGGAAATTTTTTAGAAACTTTTTATTTATAGGAAATTTGTTTAGAAATTTCTTTGACCTAATAAACTCAGCTAAACCTCACTGAATGATTGGAGTAGCATCCATGAAATAGCTATACGAAGAGCTAAGCTGTCAATTAATTGTATTTGATTCTCTATTTTTAAAAAACTTTGCGTTTTATTATATTAGAGGAAAAAATAGTCTAAAGCCAGAAGAATATCCTAGTGACAAATCAATAACTATTTAAAGACTAAAAATACTTTTTTACTTCATAAAATGATCTGACATAGCAGCCCAGTTTAAAAAACCAAATTAATTAAAAAAATGCCGCATGGGCTAGAAAATTTTCAAGAACTTTTTTAGTTATATACAATTTAGTAGACATTTTTTATTTATAGGAAATTTCTTAGAATTTTTTATTTATATTTTTTATTTCTTAGAATTTTTTTATTGAGAATCTGAGAATTTTTTTATTTATAGAAAATTTAAAACTGTCTTCCAATTTTTGTATTTGTTTCTATTACTTTTTTGCAATAGACAGAAAGTAACTGAAACATATGGTCTTAAACCAAAATAAATTCTGACTGAATAACAAAAAACACAGACCAACAATAAATAACAACACATGACACATTGGTATGAGAATTTTAGTATGTTGACTTAGTTCGCCAAAATACGGGTTTGGTTATTAGTTCTTGTTAAATTCAATTTACTGCTTCCATAAGTATATCAGCTGATTTAAGTTAAAGACATACACTATTGCCACTGAATTCTGAAGATGATAGAGTGGTGTCTATCGAGACTGCAGTCAATTCTACCAAGCAATTAAAACTCTCAACCAATTTTTGTATTTGTTTCTATTACTTTTTTGCAATAGACAGAAAGTAACTAAAACATATGGTCTTAAACCAAAATAAATTCTGACTAATTTCTTAGAATTTTTTTTATTTATAGCATATTTCTTAGAAGTGGTTTTTTTATAGAACATTTTTTACAATTGTTTTAGAAATTTATAGAACATTTCGAATTTTGTTAAACAAATGCGAAAATTATTCCCCTTTCGTATCACTGTCCTTAGTAATGTATCCTTTTGCCCTTAAATTAGATTTACAAACAAGTAAGGAGTTGCCGTGCAAGTAAATACAAGCGTTTTATGTAGCCTTGAACGTGTCTTGGTTGGTTTTCGGAGAGAGTGTAAAGCGAAGCGCTAAAAGGAATAAAGTTAACAATACTACACAACAACGCATTTTCTGCAAATGATTATAAACTCCTCTTTCGGTCCCCAATGCTACCTACCTGTTAGCTTTCCCGACTATTCACCAGTTTCACACCACCCCCCACCTTTCAATTCGGAAAAAAGGATCCTTCTGTCCTGTGATACAGCATCTCCGTGTAACTAACTATCGACGTGCAAGAAGCAGACTAAAGGAAAATTACTAAAATTAAAGTTAACGAAGCGTGAATGTTGCCAACCTCTTCTCGGATAAATGCGAAACTCACTACCCTCTTCCCCCTTGGCTCATGGAGGATTGTGCAAGGATTCCATCAGGTTGTTGTATACGTCTTGGAATTGTACAACAATTTTCATGTTGAGTGGAAGATGGAGGTTTTTTTATTTGTCTAGAGAAGCTCAGTTTCCACATTATCTTTTTCAGGTGTTTCTGTAGTAGGGTTTTGTTCTCCTTTCAATAGAAATACGCACCGCACCAACTAACGAAGCATTGCTCCTCGACTGCTGCTTGCATTTACTTGCACAAATACAAAAGCCAAAAAGGACGAATAGGTCTCGACAGTCGTCGACGTTTGGCTGTGTGGAATTGCAACAAATGAGGATTAAAAGTTAAGTTCTTGTTTTGTGGAAATTGAATTAGAGAGTTGAAAAAAGGAGGTGGGAAAGGAGCAGTAACTCATTTAACATAACCCAACCCAACCCAGTCCAGTCAACAAACACAACCCTCGCAACCATCTTAAATAATGTGTTTTATATTGCATTTCTTAAAAAGAAACTCACAAAGAAGTCGTCGTCGTTTTCATTGAAGAAGAACTGGAAACTGCCTCCGGCCTTGAAGAGGCATAATGGTGGCAGAACTGAATTGAAGGATGCTGCATGCCAAGCTTAAATGTCTTAAAGTTAGTTTAGCACTATTTTTTGCAATGCATCTATGTTATCCTGCAGGATACTGGAGGATACTGGAGGAGATACACAACAGCAACAGCTCTTCTGTTTCTATTTTGTATGCTAGGACCTAGAACCCGTTCTGCGTAGGATTCGGTTGGTGTTATTTCGAGGTTTGCTGTTTAATTCGAGGCATTTTCAAATAGAAAAAGTTTCTTTGCTTTTGTGTTAAATTGAAGTTGAAGGAGTTTGTTAAGAGGTAGATTGTAAAATTCCTCTTCGTCTTCGTATGTCTTTCCCTTCCCCTTGTTCCTCGTTCGTTCGTTCATTCTATTTGCAAAGTTCAAAATTGCACTAGCAACTGCGACGAGGAAGAGTAAAATAAACAAAGAAGAAACAAACATAACCCCCCCCCCCCAGCAAACGAAGCGGTAGATAAGAGTACAACCTCCCATAGTGCGTATTGAGAGATCCTGTTGAATTCTAAGGTCATTGTGATGGAGAAAAATACAAGAATTTATGAAGCTTCTCTTCTCCAATGCCGGAGATATTACTCGGATGAAATTGGTAGGCAATTTGGTTGCTTGGGTAATTGAATATGGCCATAGTAAGATGAGCAAGATAGAGCGAGAAAGGGAGAAGAATTCAATTTAAGTTTGCAAACAGAAGAAATTAAGTTTTGTAGATATGCAATTGAGGAAAAAGCGTTTCAGCATAACTGAAACTTAGCACTTGCCCTTGTGAGACCTAAGTGCAATTCTTGAAAATCTTAATAGGAGCTTGAAGTTCTAATCCAAAAACAAATAGAAAAATTTGACTTTAGAAATTATCAATCAAACGAGGAAGACAATTGGATGAATGAAAGAGAAAAAACTGAGAAATATGGAACGATAACGCAAACTGCATTTGGTTACAATAACTGAAGAAAGGGCAACGATAACTCACACATGGTTTACTAGCTAATATCGATGCGTGGATGCTAATCTAATGCGTCCACAAACAGCAAATATTTACCGGCATCATCATTAGTCCTCACTTCTTCGAAAACTTCTTTGTTGGGGACAAAATCGTAGATGCGGTAGTTACAGAAGATTGCATGAGTTTTCAACGACATCAGATCGAAAATATAGAGAGAGCGTTAGATGAGACAGCGAGAAGTCAACAACCGCTAACGCTCAATATACGATTTAAACGTCACAATACGATTTAAACGAATAAAGTCTCCGAAGAGATTCCAGGGATGTTAAACAACTATCGTTATTAATCCGACTCGGAAATTTGTGTGACACTATTAGATTAGACAGTCATCTTTTCGTTTTACCTTCCGCGACCCAATTCGAGGAATTCATCACACAGAAACACATGACCCACTTTGATCCATGGCTCTTAAATTATATAGACATCGCAAATTTTACTTATGAAAGTATCGCAAATTTACTTAGAAGTGGAAAATCCCAACGGGAATCTAGACAGTTGTGATCCCTGGAGAACAGGGATCACTTCTCATGTTGTCCCTTTTATATTAAAACAAATGGCAAATTTAACACGGCTGTGTCATTGGAGATGGTGAATTTCCACCTTATAACGTATCACAGTACGTGTCTATGTAAAGTATGAACTACTATACCTAACCCTCCAATTTCAGGCACATCATAATTTACATTTGAAACCAATTAAGTATTTAATAATGGTTGAACTTCCAAAATTAGCTCCATCTTGTCCTCTACTGAGAAAAAGATAACTCAACTGGTCGTCTCAAAGGGAGTAGATAACCCAACTAGTCATCTATTATGGGATGGATAACCCAATTGGTCCATTACTAAGGAGTAGATAATCCAACTGCTCATTTACCATGGAAGAGATAACATAACATGTCTTCATCTAAGGCGTAGATAACTCAAACGACCGCCAACTAGGGAGTAGATAACCCAACTAGGCGCATACTAAGGAGTACATAAAACAGACGGTAATCTGCTAAGGAAACGATAACCTAACTGGTCCTCTACTAAGGAGTAGAAAACCCAACTGGACATCTACTATAGGACAGATAACCCAGTTGATCCTTTACTAAAGAGTGGATAATCCAACTGGTCATCTACTAAGGAATAGATAACGCAACAGGTCTTCAACTAAGGAGTAGATAACTCAACTGGCCGCCTACTAAGGAATAAATATCCCAACTTGCCACCTACAATGGAATATATAAACCAACGGGTCGTTTATTAAGGAGTAGATAACACAACTGAAAGCTTACTAAGGAGTAAATAACCCAACTGGTAATATGCTAGGGAATATATAACCCACAGGTTCTCAAACAAAGAGTAGATAACCCAACTGGAGCTCTACTAAGGAGTAGATAACCGAACTGCTCGCCTAGATAACCCAACTGGTCGTCAGCTAATGAGTATATAACACAATTGGCCGCCTACTATGAAGTAAATAACCTAACTGGTCATCTGCTAAAGAATATATATTTCAATTGGTCGTTTATTAAGGAGTAGATAACCCAATGGTCGTAAGCTAACGAGTATATAAATAACACAACTGGAGGAGATAACTCAACTGACCGTCTACTCCAGCACTGATTTCAAGAGGTAGTGAGTGAGAATTCCAGTAGTCTTTCGTGTCAAAGACTTCTGGAGCGCGATAACCTCACTACAGGGTGGCCGTTCGCCGATTTCGAGCGGGAGAGGTAGAGATAGACGTAGACGATGAGAAAGCTTCGTCCATGCATCTGTGGTGATTAGACCGTTATACCTACATACAGGCATTTGCCCGCTTATGTGCGTTAACTTATCTCACGGTCGTTGCCTACGTTTTCCTTGAATGACCTGTCTTCTACTCGTATGGTTGGTTATAATCTTATATCCCGAAAATTGAGAATTTAATTTTGGGGGTGCGTTTATGGGTGGCTGTGGTTTTACCCCATAAACGCGGGTAGAGCTTAAGCTCCAAGTGCAGTTGCCAGGGGCTTTAATCCTTAGAATAGAAGAGGATTTATGTAGTCCTCGATCGCTCATCTGTGGGTGAAGTGTACGCCCATACATCTACACATTTCGAATTAGAACCTGTAGAATAGACCTGGGATTAACTGTGGGTACCTAGCATTTATTATAGGATTTCCTTGAAAATTAAATTATTGGTCCACAGGTTATGTTACTCCTTCTATCAGGTATTTCAGTGGGCACGCAATGTTTCCGAATATCAGAGGCCATTTTCTCTATACCTCTGCGCTGCGTTTAACCGTACAGTTCAGAATTAAATAAAATATTTATTGGCACTGCATTCAGGCATCTATTCGAGACTCGTATCCCAACTGTTCTTCGCTGTCTTCGGTTGCGGTCTGCTACTCCTTTTTACGAATTTGTCATAAGTGTTCAGGAGGCACCCAGATTACCTTATACATATATATTGTCCTGAGCAGATATATTATTCCTCCGATAATGATGATGTTATTTTTGAAAGATATTAAACTGAAAACCTGTTTTTTTGGTATGATATACTTACCATGGCGTGGAATGCAGAAAGCACTTCATGTTAATTACTTATTCTTTCATTTATCACCTTCAGTAAATAAAAACCAAGAAATTATTTCCGTTTAGTGAAGAATATGTATGAGATTTTTCTCATATTTTCTTATCTGAAAATAATAGAGAATTCTGAAAACATTTCCAAGTCATCCAAAAAAACACTGACTACATGTTTTGAATTTTGACTTCTTTACTCCCGGCAATGTCTACTGCTATCCTTGTACTGATTTCTTTATTTCAACTCATTATGTGTTGTGTATTTGTGTGCACTTCTCTGCCAACCCATGTTTGTCTCTCCCGCTCTATAATTATTTAAATTCAACCAAATGTCAGGAGAGTCCTTATGTGGAGGTCTAATTAAAATCAATTGTTTTGCTGCAGCCAGACACAAGTTGAACAAATTAAAAGCTGAGCTCAGAAAAAGGGCAAACAAGCAACAACGCTCACATGTGAACAAAACAAAAAAAAGGAAATAGGGAAAGTACACAGACTCTCGTCCTCAGAGAGAGAGAGAGAAAGAGAAACACTGCAAGGGAAACGGAAACATGAGATGGAATAGAAAACATTAACACAATTAAACAATTGAGACGGACGGGTGGACGGACAGATGAATGTATGGATGAAAGAATGGCAGTGCTATAGCTATCCCTGCTACTTGTGCTAAGGATGTCTGTGTTGGTGTTGTTACTTAGCGCTGTGGTGGAATGTTGGTGAAATTTCGCTAATGAATCTCATTGCACAAGTGGCAGTAAGAACAGCAGCACCAACGGCGGCAGCATTAACAAAAACAACCAACAAATCTAGTAACTTCAACCACTTCACTAGCAAAATGGGAACAATAAACCGGCAAAAGGGCTGAAGGGGGACCCAAAGGGGGTCTGCATTTCTATAAATACAAAAAAGTATATATAACAATAATTGTAAAAAAAACACCACCACTACCAGAAGTATTGGAAAGAGGACTCACTCGGCGCTGCAATAACAAAACAAAATAAAATAGAAAAAACAACAACACGATGAAGCATAATCCCTAATGTCAGAAATGCACGAGGCAAAAAAAAAAACAACAAACAAAAAAAAAACCCCTGCAAAACAGCAACATTTCTCTGTAGAATATACATACACAGAAAAAAAATTTGTTGGTTGAAACAACGAAAATTTTCATTGAACTTAAAGAACTTTTTCACCCAAAAAAAACTCTTCTTTACAAAGAAGGACAATTGCGTTAAAAGGTAGAAACATTTCGCTAAAGAGAAGAACAATTAATTTAAATCTAAGAAACACTTCTTTAATTCAAATACATTTTTATTTTTGTTCTTAGATTATTATCAGTTTCATTAAAGAGAAGAACAATTAATTTAAATCTAAGAAACACTTCTTTAATTCAAAGACATTTTTATTTTTGTTCTTAGATTATTATCAGTTTCATTGAGCGCCCCAGTAGGTGAGTTGGTAGCGAGCTCGCCTATGAGTTTGGGGGTCGTGGGTTCGATTCCCACCAGAGGCTCTGGTCTGTCGCAACAAAAATTAACAAGCAACATGGTCTTTGTCACCCTGCTTCTCCCTGGACCTTAAAATTAGAATATAAATTTACTTTGTATTGTAATTCATATAAATAAATAAATAAATTATCAGTTTCATTAAAGAGAAGAACAATTAATTTAAATCTAATAAACACTTTTTTAATTCAAAGACATTTTTATTTTTGTTCTTAGATTATTATCAGTTTGTTTTTTCAATCCATTAGAAATTTTTGTATTTTTCTTAAAAGAATCACTATGGTCTATGTCACCCGGCTTTCTCTGGGCCGTAACATTAGAATATAAATTTACTTTGTATTGTAATTCATATAAATAAATAAATAGGAAGCAATTAGTCCTTTTGTCTACAGCTCAATGTAGTGCCAATGAGATTTATATTTCAAACCCAAATCTCTGCTCAAAAAAGTACCAGTAATCATCAATCAAACACATGCGAAAACATCCAATGTTCGTGTGTCTTCGCTAAGTATTTGTCGAGCCTGTTACACCTACTTAAATGTTGGTCTAAGCAACACTCATTGTGCGAGCGAGAACAAGCAATCTGCGTAATCACGGCAACAGAGCAAAATGAGATAAATCTCACTTCTTTTTTCTTAAAATTAAAGAATAATTCTTGCATAACTTCATAAAATATTCTTCTTAATTATTCTTAATTCTAATGAAACTCAAAAAAAAAGTTTCGTATACATGTTATTGTATTTTCGTTTGTTTTTTATCCTAGTGACAAATCAATATTATCATATACATATTAAAAGGAAAATCTACGGAGAATATTTAATAAAGAAAGTTTATTAGATTTTTTTTCGGTGTTGAGAATCCTGAATGAAATCGGGGAATACATGTAAGTTATTGTTGTTTGTTTTTTCCTTTTCCACGTATTTGGATCCCCATTTCTATCGATGCTGTTGTTCTTGTTGTTGCTCTGCTTGTTATTACTGCCAAGTCCATGTTGTTATTATTTTTGCCATTTGTTTTTTTTTTGTGTTTGTTTGCAATTCTTTCTTTTTTGTTGTTCAATGGAGTTAGTTAAGGATACTACCCCCGTTTTGTAAGCCCGCAAACGGACATAGCAGCATATCCTTGCATCTATAGAACGGGGTTTGATGAATAAAAGAGAAAAACAACCTACAAAATACATATAGAGTATCTGGTTAATGAATTAAATTTGTTACAGTTTTCTAAGTTTTCTCAATAGTTAAATTTACTAAAATATAATTCTACAAAAATACATATACGTAGAGTATCGGGCTATTGAATTCGGCTGTTAATTTTTTGCAGGTTTTATCAACCTTTAAATTTACAAAAAAAAATATAAAAAGAACTATGCACGTTTCTTGGCTTACTTTATTAGTAAACGATGTTTTCTTTTGTGCAAAAATGTTACGTTTTTTCTGCCTTCGACCCAAAACGACTTTTAGTTTTTGTTTGTGAAAAAATGCTGCACCGCGAAAATGTTTCGTTTTCTTTTGTAAAAAGTGTTGCAGTTGGATGGTGCAAAAATGCAAAATTTGCAGTCCTGTATTAAATAAAAGGGGAGGACGCTGCCCTACAAAACAGATGTTTTTCAGCGTCAAGCGAAAAGCCTAAATACCCACTTGTGTGTGTGTCGAAGTATTATTTTGTTGATGAAGTCTCTGGGAACGAAAATCAGTCACTCACTTTCGTCACAAATTTGGTTTCTCTAAGGTTCGTTCGCCTGACTTTACTTCTACGACGTTAGCAATTTACCAATTGAAAAATAATTTAATTGCCAGATCAATAATTTCACAACTTCCTGTCTAAAAAAGCACACTTTTGTTCAACCTTAGCAAAAATACATCTCTGTACTCTCTACACTAGCGGTGGGCATAAAATCAACCCTGTGTGGGTCAGCTGAGCTCACCAAGACTTTTATTTCTTTCTCTATCTCACATCTCTCTCATTGGCATTGATGATTTTTTTCATCTAAGCGAGCTGCCGCAATGTTTACTTCCTTATGCTTAAATATACATGTTTTTTATAATTTAATAGCTTTTTCCATAATTATGTTTATATCTAATTTTTGTTTTCAATAAATTTTTTTGTTGTTCCTGTTCCTATCAATCGACCAATAAAAAAATTGACTGATATTTGTGTTCGCCCAGATGACAGCAAAGAGAGATAGAGAAACCAAAATGTAATCTGAAATGATAAGGTTTTCGTAGAAGTTCATTATCGTGCGTCTTGTCGTTCTAATGGTAGTTAGTGAAATCCAAATCAGCTGTTTGTCGTCTGGCAGGCGAACGAAACAAATTTTTACGTTACAGAAACAATGATGCCAACATCAAAAATTGATTTGTCAGCCTAAAAAAATAAATACTCCGTTTTTTCTATGAAAATCGACAATCGACACCATTTGTATGACAGCGCCATCCAACTTGAGTAAACTACAATATCAAAAATGAATTCCCCGACCCCAAAAACAGTAAAATACCACAACTTTCCCTAATTATAAAAAATAAACATTATTTTCTCAAATTTGCAATGATCTTTTCTTGTTAGAAAGCGTTCCAATATCCCCAACTTCAAATACGTGTAAAAAAAAATCTCGCACTGAACTGAAAAAAACCATTGAAAGTTTTTTATGGATAATGTCAACTTTCATTTGCAATTGGTTATTGCACTGTGATATTAGAACGGAAACAAAGATTTGTTTACAAATATATAATTTTCCCAAATATATAATTTTTGTGTGCGCCAAATATATAAAATACTTTTTCTAAAGCGCTTACATGTCAAATCGGGGGTAATATATATATGGGTGTTACATCTAAATCTGAACCGATTTTCCTCTCTGTCTCTAAGTGTATCAAGAGACTTCTCTCTGTCTATTTGTATACCCTCACTTTAGTGATACGAGGGTATATATCATTTGCTACGGGCCAAAGGTGTAACACATCGAAGGAGTGACAAAAGACCCTAGGTATGTTCGGCGGATATCCGTATTAGGTCGTTTTAAGTCGACTGCGAAATGTCCGTCCGTCCGTCTATCTGTCTGCTGGCTGGTGCGCACGATAACTCTCGAAAGGAGTAACCGATTAACTTCAAATTTGGTATGTGGTAATCTTTTTTTTCTATCTCCGACTAAGTTCGAAGATGGGCCCTATTGGTCACTCCTTCTAGTAATGCTTTTATAGTACCTATAGTCCAATGAAAAGTGGGCGTCATTGAAATGCCCCGTTTGGTACCTCATACATAAATGTACTATTTTGCAACAAAAGTTAACAGCTTATAACTTGAATACTTGTGCATACAAAGACTTGAAATTTTGTACAGTCTAACGCGTTTATAGTGCCTACAGTCCAGTGAAAGTAGCAAATCTACTTTAGTAAAAGTGGTCCAATTTTTTTTTTAGGGGGTGGGGGACCTTATTTAAAGAAAAAAAATTAAATAAAATTTTTGGCGGCGGGCCTTATTTTCCGAGTTATGGGGCTTACAAATTTCTTAATTTATAGTAGAATATGATGATTTATTGTACAACATTTACAAAATCGTTAAGATTTATTGTACAACATGCAAAATAAACGCAAAATGTGTATCATTGATAAAGATAAAATACGTGCAACACTGGTACGAATAACGGGGAAATACATTTTTCGGCATTTTAACAAGTGACGCGGTAGTAAAAAGCAACCAAAAATGGAAATAACGCGTTCCACCGAAGTTTATGGGTTGTTCAACAACAATATAAAGGGGCCTGTTCCTGCGGAAGTAATTCCCATTCTACAAAGTTGGGGATTAATTCCGCAGGAAGGGAGTTACCTGTGTCCAAATGGTCACCCTTTAAAACTATGCGAAAGGCAGAATATCGATGGATGGGCCTGGTGGTAAGTAATATTGTGATTAAAAAAATCAGTAAAAAATATAATTTTATTATAGCTGTTGGAGCACAGTGAAGAAAAATAAAAAGAAAGCGGTACCGTGCAACACCCAAATCTCATTTAGAAAGGGCACGTTTTTTGAGAAGGCACACCTTTCTATTTGCCAAATACTCATTTTTTCCTTTTTGTGGGTGGAAAATTTGGAGTTACAATTTATAATGAAGGAGACGGCAATTGAAGGAATCCAAACTGGAGTGGATTGGAACAACTTCTGTAGAGAAGTTGTTCTATTTGGATCTTTCCAAACTGAAATTAAAATAGGAGGACCGGGAAAAACGGTAGAGATAGACGAAAGCAAAGTTGGAAAGCGAAAATATCATCGGGGCCATGGAGTGGAAGGGCAGTGGGTTTTTGGTGGTGTAGAGCGTGGTAGTGGGAAATGTTTCATGTTTTCGGTGGAAAAGCGAAACAGGCAAACGTTAATTCCCATTATCAAACGCCATATACTGCCAGGAACCACAAAAGTGTCCGACTATTGGAAGGTAAATATGAAAAATAATATCTGTAAAATAAATTAATATTTTTAATAAATTTAGGCGTAGATTCACTCACATATGAAGGGTATGTGCATTACAAAGTTAACCATTCGGTGAACTTTGTAGACCCAGTAAGCCGGCAGCACACCAATACTATTGAAGGTCTCTGGAGACATTTAAAGAAATCTATCCCAGCATATAACCGAAGAAAAACATTTTTCAACGGATATATCCATATCCAAAAATTTATGCGGTGGTGCAAATCCGACGGACTTAACAATTTTACCGAATTTGTGAAATTTGCCGGTCTTATGTACAACCCGCTTCAAGTGAACGATGAAATAGTTCGTATAGAAGAATTGGCCGCTGATGATGAGTTGGAATCTGTTTCCGGATACTCTGATTCTTCCGAAGAATCAGAGTATTTGGAAGAGTTTGAGATTGTTGAATTCTCCAGTTCTCAAAACGTGGAAGATCCACTTCTGTAAATATTTGTATATATTTTTGAGTTGATAGATGAATTGTTTTTGTTTTTTCTTTTTTTTTTTTTGTTTTGTTTGGTGGACCAAACTCCACTTTTGTACATAATGTATATATTGTTGTTTTTTATAGTTTTTTCTTGCGTTTATATTATTTTTTGTTGTAATAAGTGATAGAAATGAATTCCTTTTGTGCCTTTTTATGTTGAATAAACTGTATTTTTGTTTTGTTTTATGAAATTATTATCAGTTGTGCTAAACTAGATTTAAGCCAGAAAATAATATAGTGAGGCTTCAATTGTTATTGTGCATCAACATGTTTTTTTTTCTAATAAAAAGTTATATTTGGATTCGCGTTCGGTTTCTCGGCTCGGTACGTGCAAAATATATACTTTAATAGCAGCAGCAGCGTACTTGTTGGTAAGTGGGCTTTATTTACTTGCATATCTATAGTAGAATTTATTAGTATTTGTTTATTTACCAAAAGCAAGGAAGAGCTTTTGGTAAATAAACAAATACTCCCCATCCATGAGGTGAGTATAGTCATATGGTGAAATAAATTAGGGGTTGAGTTCAGCGAATATTATCTGTTGTAGACCCTCTGCCTTTGAGTGGTGATATTTGCTGATTTTTATTAAATTGGAATGGTTTGTGTCGTGACTGTTATTGCAGCTGCGATACAAACCACAATATATTTCGTTGATATTCGACAAGTTGTGATTTGCATATTTTCAGGAGCCTAATTTAATAATAACCTAATAATAATAATGAAATAAGGATGATAATAAATATAAAAATAAAAAATGAATAAATAAATAATGATAAGAATAATTATAATAAAAATTGCGCAATAATAATTTTATTGTCCGTACATGTTTCAACGTTTGTGAAAATCGTAATTATAAAATTGTTTGGAAAATTTATAGAAAATTTCTTAGAATTTTTTATACCCTACACCACACTGTGGTACAGGGTATTATAAGTTTGTTTCACGGCAGATGTTTGTAACACCTTAAAATAACACAGCTAGACCCACCTTAAAGTATACCAACTCAGAATCACTAGCTGAGTCGATTTAACGATGTCTGTCCGTCCGTCCGTCTGTCCATGTAAAGTTGTTCGTCGACTACAGGTCGCAATTTCACTCCGATCGTTCTGAAATTTTTCAGTTTAGAGTATTTCGCGGCTGTTAAGATCGCTATTGAATTTGGTTGAAATCGGTTCAGATTTAGATATAGCTCCCATATATATCATTCGTCCGATTTGGCCCTTTAGTCCTATAGAAGCTGTATTTTACATCCGATCGTTTTGAAATTTAGAATGGTAAAGTTTATTGATCCATGAACCAACATTGCCGAATTTGAAGAAAATCGGTTAGGATTAAGCTATAGCTCCCATATATATGTTTCGTCCGATTTGGCCCTTTAGTCCTATAGAAGCTATATTTTACATCCGATCGTTTTGAAATTTAGAATGGTAGAGTTTCTTGATCCATGGACCAACATTGCCGAATTTGAAGAAAATCGGTGCAGATTTAGATATAGCTCCCATATATATCTTTCGTCCGATTTGGTCCTTTAGTCCTATAGAAGCTGTATTTTACATCCGATCGTTTTGAAATTTAGAATGGTAGAGTTTCTTGATTCATGAACCAACATTGCCGAATTTGAAGTAAATCGGTAAAGATTTAGCTATAGCTCCCATATATATGTTTCGTCCGATTTGGCCCTTTAGTCCTATAAAAGCTGTATTTTACATCCAATCGTGTTGAAATTTAGAATGGTAGAGTTTCTTGATCCATGAACCAACATTGCCGAATTTGAAGAAAATCGGTTAAGATTTAGCTATAGCTCCCATATATATGTTTCATCCGATTTGGCTCTTTAGATCCAATCGTTTTTATACCCTACACCACACTGTGGTACAGGGTATTATTTAAGTATAAAATGTCCCAAAAGTAAATTTATGTAAACAATTTATACATGAATTACAAAATTTATATATCAGAGTTATTCAATATTACGAGAGTGGTGTAGGGTATTATATAGTCGGCACCGCCCGACTTTAGCCTTTCCTTACTGGTTTATTTATAAGAAATTTTTTAAGAATTGTTTTATTTATAGAAAATTTCTTAAAATTCTTTTATTTATAGATTTTTTTGAAATTATTTATAGAAAATTTCTTAGATTTTTTTTGTATATTCAAAATTTCATAGAAATCTGTTTTTTATAGAAAATTCCTTAGAATTCTTTTATTTGTAAAAAAATCATAGAACTTTGTTAAAATTATTATTCCTTAAATTATTTATAGGAAATTACTTAGACATTTGTTATTTATATAATTTTTTACGCTCCATTTAATTTTATAAAATTTTCTAGAATTCTTTTATTATTAGATATTTTTAGAATGTTATAGAAATTTTCTTACATTTTTTTATTTATAGGAAAGTTTTTAGATTTTTTTTAGAATTCTTCTAATTCATTGAAAATTTCTTAGAATTCTTAATGTATATAATACATTTATTTAAATATTTTTTTCAAATTATTTATTGTATTTATACCCTACACTACACTGTGGTACAGGGTATTATGACTTTGTGTATTTGTTTGTAACTCCCAAAAAGGGAAGAAATAGAACCATAGTTTATTATACCGATCGACATAGAATGACTTTTTGGAACGATTTAGCCATGTCTGTCTGTCTGTCCATGTATTCTTGTGATCAAAGTGCAGGTCGTATTTATGATTGTGATTAAATTTTGCTCTTTTTTAGCCCAAGGACCCATCCCTATTGAAATTTGTCAAAATCGGTTCAAATTTAGATATAGCCCCCATATATATGTTTATCCCGATTTGACATGTTAGCGCTGTAGAAACTGTATTTTATATCAGATCAGTACGAAATTAGGCAGAGAGAGTTCTCTTGGATATAGTCCCCATATATATGTTACATCCGATTTGACATGTAAGCCCTGTAGATTATACCGATCAGTATGAAATTCGGCGGAGAGAGTTTTCTTATTACATGTATAAACACTGCCAAATTCTTATTGCATTGCCCATTTTAGCATTGTTAGGGAGGTGTAGGGTATTATATAGTCGACCTCGCCCGACTTTTTGTCTTTCCTTACCGGTTTTTTTTTTATAGAAAACTTCTTAGAAATTTTTAATTTGTACAATTTTTTTAGGAATTCTTTTATTTATAGCAAATATCTTGCCTTTATTATTTATATACATTTATGAAATTATTTATAGAACTTTTTTTTTATTTTCTGAAAATTTCTTAGAATTCTTTTATTTTAGACAATTTCGATAGCCTCACGAATTCTATCTTTGAGGTCTTGAATCGACGCTGGGCTGTTGGCGTAGACCTTATCTTTCACGTGGCCCCAAAGGAAGAAGTCGCAAGGTGTTAAATCACAAGATCACGGTGGCCAATTGTGATCACCTCTTCGAGAGATAACACGGTCCGAAAACTTTCCCGTAACAGAGCAATGGTTTCGTTGCTTATGTGGCACGTAGCGCCGTCTCGATAGCGCAATCCATTTACCGTAATTGTTGATCCAACCTCAACCACAAACCGCACCAAACAGTCACACGTTGAGGATGGAGAGGCTTCTCAACAATAACTCTTGGGTTTTCCGAGCCCCAGATGCGACAATTTTGCTTGTTGACGTAGCCACCGAGGTGGAATTGGGCCTCATCAGTCAAGGTGATTTTGTATCGTATCGATTTTTTGTTCGATCGTTTTTGATCGTTTTGTATCGTATATTTTTAGTAATGGCGTAGTTTCTACTGGTCAAAAGTCAAAGAATAAAAGCTTCAGAAGTGACAGCTACCAAAATACCCGGTGATTCAAAATAACACCTCTTGTTGGAAAACCCGTTAAAAATTAAAATTTTGATGAAATTTTCTATGAGTAAAATAAAATTTCGAAGATAATATTCTATAAATAAAATAATTCTAAGAATTTTCCTATAGATACAACAATTCGAAAAAAAATTCTAACAGAAAATATTTATAAATAATTTAAAAAAAAATTCTATAAATAAAACAACATCGATGAAACATCGAAACATCGAATTTACTATAAATAAAATTAAAATAATCTAAGAAATTGTCTAAAATAAAAGAATTCTAAGAAATTTTCAGAAAATAAAAAAATCAAAGAAAAGTTCTATAAATAATTTCATAAATGTATATAAATAACAAAGGCAAGATATTTGCTATAAATAAAAGAATTCCTAAAAAAATTGTACAAATTAAAAATTTCTAAGAAGTTTTCTATAAAAAAAAACCGGTAAGGAAAGACAAAAAGTCGGGCAGCCACTTTGCGATTTGGTTATGGAAAATTTCATGAAAAGGATATGGTCTTGTAAGCGTGGTCGTGGTGGCCATTTGGCTGATGTTGTTTTTCATTATTAACGGCATACCTTCCTCTTTATTATGAAATAAACATCCGATCATTTATCTCAAGAAATGGAATTTTTCTTTGAATACCAAAATAACACCTATTGTTGGAAAACCCTTTATTTATGCAAAATTTTTTATTTGCAGAAAAATTCTTAGAAATTATTTATTTACACAAAATTTCTATAAAATTTTTTATTTTATTCAGTCAGAATTTATTTGGTTTGAGACCATATGTTCCATTTACTTTCTGTCTATTCCAAGAAAGTAATAGAAACAAATACAAAAATTGGTTGAGAGTTTTAATTGCTTGGTAGAATTGACTGCAGTTTCGATAGACACCACTCTATCATCTTCAGAATTCAGTAGCAATAGTGTATGTCTTTAACTTAAATCAGCTGAAATACTTGTGGAAGCAGTAAATTGAATTTAACAAGAACTGCTAACCAAACCCGTATTTTGCCGAACTAAGTCAACATACTAAAACTCTCATACCAATACATTTTTGTTTTTTGCTTGGGTTCGCATCGCGAACCACGAAAACAAATGTAGTTTTGTCAACGGCTAATGCCGTTTTAGACAATTTCTTAGATTATTTTAATTTTATTTATAGAAATTTCTAAGAATTGTTTTATTTATGGAATTTTTTTAAATTATTTATAGACATTTTCTTAAATTTTTTCTTTTAGAATTTTTTTCGATTTTTGTATTTATATGAAAATTTTTAGAATTACTTTATTTATAGAAAATTATCTTTAAAATTTTGCTCATAGAAAATTTCTTCGAAATTTTAATCTGTATTTATTTTTTATTTATAGAAAAAATTCTTAGAAATTATTTATTTACACAAAGTTTTTATGAAATTTTTTATTTATTGCAAATTTCCTAGAATTTTTTTTATTTATAGACAATTTTGTAGACATTTTTTATTCACTGAAAATTTAGTAAACATTTTTTATTTATTGAAAATTTCTTAGCAATTTTTTATTTCTTTTGAAAATTTCTTAGCAATTTTTTAGTATAGACAATTTTTTATTTCTTTTAAATTTCTTTGACAATCTTTTATTTATTGAAAATTTCTTAACATTTTTTTTATTTCAGAAAAGTTCTTATTTTTTTATTTATGGAAAATTTCGTGGACATTTTTAATTGTAGAAAATTTTTTAGAATCTTTTATATACAGAAAATTTCGTAGAATCTTTAATTAAAGAAAATATTTTTGAATTTTTTGTTAAAATAAAATTATTTATAGAAAATTTTTTAGAAATTTTTTATTTATAAAAATTACTATAGAAAACTTCTTAGATTTTTTATTTATAGATAATTTTTTATTTACAGAAAATTTCTTAAACATTTTTTAGTTATAGAAATTATCTGAAAAATTTTTTATTTATAGAAACATTCTTAGAATTCTTTTATTTATAGAAAAATTCTTAGAATTCTTTTATTTATAGAAAATTTCTTAGACTCTTAGTAAATTTCTTAGAATCTTTTCTTTATAGAAAATTTCTGAGAATTTGTTTAATTAAAAATTAGACTATTTTTATTTATAGAAAATTTTTATTTATAGAACATTTTATTTATTTATAATTTTTTTTTAAATTATTTGTTTATAGAAAATTTCTTAGATACTTTTTTAAAAATTTTGTGCTATAGAAATTTTTGTAGAAATTTTGTATTTATAAAAAAATTCTTAGAAATTCTTAGATTCTTGGAATTTTTTTATAGAAAATTTTTATTCTATAGGAATTTTCTTAGAACTTTTTTATTTTCTTAGAATTAATTTATCTGTGATATTTTGTTGAAACAATTTTTTTAGAATTATTCATTTATAGAACTTTTTAAAAAATTTTAGAAAACTAATTACAGAAACTTTCTTAGAACCGTATTTTTTTACAGAAAATTTCATAAAAATATTTGAGTTCAAAGCATTATTTCGATTTTTTATTTATAGATAATTTTGAAGACATTTTTTTATTGAAATTTCATCGATATTTTATTTGTAGTACATTTTCTAAAATGATGTATCTTAAATTTTTGTTCTTAAGTTTTTTTTATTGTATTTTCGTTTGTTTTATGTTGATCATTAAATCGTTATTGATTATTACGAACATACAAATACATACAACTCTACGAGCTGTGTGATATATTTGTACGCAAGGAGAATTAATTTTCCTCTCGTACAAGCGGCGTTGGCAAATACATTACTTGGAGTGATTACTTTTGATTTGAAGTATTAGAAGTAAGGAATACTTCTTGTTCGTTCGCTGATTAGAGCTGCTTTTCTAAGCCAATAATCATAACCTTGATAAAGATTGCAGTAGCATGCTTGAAATCTAGATACAAGGAGCTAAGCTGTCAAGTAATTGAATTTCCATAACGTTTTTGGAAAAATTGCATTCTATAATACATATAATTGAGACAAAGATGGTCTACAGCCAGGAGAATATACTAGTTACAAGTTATTTTTTGTATTTAATTAACTATAATTTCTTATAAATATTTGATTTTCACAAAATCTTCGAAATTGTGTTTAATTTGAATTATTTTATATTTTGAATTCATTTCAAAGCCATCCCAATTTAGAGACCCCTTGCCGTTTCCCCACATATGTTTATTTGTCCGTATGTCGACCAACACATCCAACAAGAGCGGTATGTGGCAGTTGCATTAACCAGAAGTTGATAACAACAATTTCAGCATCATTTATATATGATGGCTTGCGATTCGAATTTTTATTCTTATATCTCTTGGGGGATCCAAGAGCGTTTGTTTTAAAAAATCTACAATTTGTGGTATATTCTGCTGTGTCTTTTTGCCGCATATCACGGCAGGCGGGGAGTTGGAGCAAAATCATGCGGTTGACCAGGGGTTGTGACAAAAGAGGGGTGTTATAACAAACATGAGCTGTTGAGACTATTACATGGACATAAGTCTAGCGGAAAACAACAACAACTTCAGGAGAGTTTCACGGATTTCGCTTGTTTATACTTGTGCATTCAAAACTTTACAAATGCACTGAACAGTAGTTAAAGAAAATTTAGTTCTGTTATGAAGAAATAATTTTTAATATTAAAAAAATACTCAGATCAATTTTGTATTTACCAAGTTTTAGGTTAATAAGTTAATTTATTTTCCAGGGGCTTTGGAATATTGGTATAATTTTTTGCAGAAGAAACGTTTATAGTCCGTATATTAGGTAACACGAAGTCTCCTCTATTAAAGGAAGCGGTCTCCTAATTGTTATCCAATACGGTTTCTTTTTTGAAAAGGTGTCCTTTTCTTTTACATTTTTTGGAAGGAACATTTCTCCCCTTTAACCACTGTCCGACTTGTATTCACACAATTGGATAGGCGCTGCATTTGATTATGTCGGTTGTATTCCAATCCCAATTGTATTAAAAAACAACACGGAAAACATCATAATCATTAACGTTCTGTTCATCCTTATGACGTTCACGAAGTAAATAATATTAAAGTTGTCAATTGGTTTGGGACAGTTGAAAATATTCTATAAACAAAAAGTTCATAAGGAATTTTGTAGAAAGAAAATAAATTATTGAGTAGTTTCCGATAAACACAAAAGATATATAAAATTTACGTTAACAAAAAATTTCTTTAGAAATATTCGATAAACAAAAAGGAAAATGTTTGAGAAATCTTCCCTAAATAAAATAGTTGTAAGAAATTTGCGGCAAATAAAAAAATTCTAAGCGATTTTTCATAAATAAAGATATTTCTAAGAAAATTCTAAGAAACCTTCTGTGAATAAAATTTTCTAAGAGATGTCTGGGAAATCTATAGACAAAAGAAATTTTCTATAAATAAAAAATTATTAAGAATGGTTTATGAAAAATTCTATGAAATTTCCCACAAACAAAAAATATTTACAAAATCTTCAATAAAGGCAACAGTGCTAAGAAATTTGCTACAGATGTACAAATATATCGTATATACAAAATTCTTGTATAACTAAAAAAAAATTATAACAAATTCTAGGAAGATTTCTATAAATAAAAAAAGTTTACGAAAAATTCTGCAAATACCAATTTTGAAAGACAAATGTTTGGTAAATAAGTTCTAGGAAATTTAGGAAATCTTCATTTTAAAATTTTTATAGAAATTTATTTTCAATATTTTTTATAATTGTTATAACCTTTTGATATTTTTTTAGAAAAATTCAATATATAAAAAAAATCAAGAAAAGTTATATGAACAAAAAATGTTGTATCCTTAAAAAATTCGCAAACTTTTTTTATAAATCAAATATGACAAATAATGTTGCTAAAAATTAAAAAAATTTATTTATACAGCGATTTTTAAAAATTGATTATTTTCTATAAATAATAAAATTATAGAAAATTTTCTATAAACAAAAAATTCTAAGAAATATTTTATAAAAAAAAACTGGAAAATCTTTCAGAAAATTTCAGGAAATAATACACTTATAAGAAATACTTATTCTAAAAAAGCAAATTTCTAAGAAACAATTAATTTAAAAAAAATTCTAAGGATTTTTTTAAATAATAACATTTTAAGAATTTCTTAAAATAATAAAGTTCTATGAAATGCCCTTTAAAAAAAAATTCAAATAAATTTTAATTAACTAATAAAATGCTAAGACATTTTCTATACATAAAAAAATATTAAAAATGTTTTATGAAAAATTCTATAAAATTTTCTACAAACAAAAATGTTTACGCAATCTTATATAAATTCAACAGTGCTAAGAAATTTGCTACAAATTTAAAAAAATATCGTATACGAGTATACAAATTTCTAAAGCATTTTCTTCTATAACAAAAAAATGTAAAAATTAAAAACCTTTAGCAGTTTTCAAAATTGAATATTTTCTATAAATAATAGGATTATTTATTGAAAATTATAGAACATTTTCTATAAACCAAAAAAATCAAAAAACATTTTATTAAAAAATAACTAGAAAATCTTCGATAGATACTATAGCTCTCAGAAATTTGCAGGAAATATTACACACATAAGAAAAACTTATTCTAAAAAAGCCAATTTCTAAGAAACAATTAATGTAAACAAATTCTAAGATTTTTTTAAATAATACCATTTTAAGAAATTTTCCGTAGATAATAAATTTTTAAAAAAATTTTGTAGATAATAAATTTCTAAGAAATTTTCTTTAATAATAAACAAATAAGAAATTTTCAATAAATAATAAAATGGTAAGACATTTTCTTTAAATAATAAAGTGGTGAGACATTTTCTTTAAATAATAAAATTAATTTTTTGTAGATAATAAATTTCTAAGAAATTTTCTTTAATAATAAAATTCTAAGAAATTTTCAATGAATAATAAAATGGTAAGACATTTTCTTTAAATAATAAAATGGTAAGACATTTTCTTTTAATAATAAAATTAAAAAAATTCTATGAACCAAAAATGTCTACGAAATCTTCAATAAATGCAAAAGTTCTAAGAAATTTAATACAAATGTATACATTCTAAGAAGTTTTTTATGTATATGCATTTTCTTCTATAACAAAAAAAGATATAATAAATTCTAGAAAATTTTCATTATAAAATTTGTATAAAAATTTCTTTTCAAAAATTTGTATAACTATAAATTCTGAATCTTTTGATATTTTTTTAAGAAAATTTCAATATACAAAAAAGTCAAGAAAAATATCTAAAAAAATATTGTACAATTAGAAAATTTCAAGAATTTTTCTATAATTCTAATATGATAAAAATTAAAAAATCTATTTCTACAGCAATTTTCAAAAACTGAATATATTTTATAAATATTAAAAAAGTTATAGGAAATTTTCTATAAACAAATAATAAAATTTTAAGAAGAAGAAGTTTTTTTAAATAATAAAATTCTAAGAAATTTCCATTAAATAATAAAATGTTAACACAGTTTTTTTAAATAATAAAATTAAAAAAATCTATAAAAAAATGTTTACGAAATCTTCAATAAATGCAACAGTTCTAAGAAATGTTATACAAATGTAGAAATTCTAAGAAATGTTCTATATACTATTAAAAAATAAATAAATAAAAAAATATAAAATTGACTATAAACAAAAAATGTCTAAATAAGATATTCTATAAGAAAGCAAATAGTTCTAAGAAATCTGCAACAAATTTTAAATTTCTAAGAAAAATATAAATAAAAAATATATAATAAATTTTCAATAAATAAACTTTTATATAAATATTTTTTTTTGGGAAATTATTATTCTATATATATAAAAATGAAACGGTCCATCTGTGTAATGGCATCACATCAGAACGGCTGGAGCGATTTGGCTCAATTTTTTTTTCAGTTGTTCGTATTTGCCTGGAGAAGGTTTTTACGAAAGAAAATTTTGGGAAAACCCCCCGGAAAAGTCGGAAAATTGGGAAAATCGAAAATTGATATTTCTTGCGAGATTCCTACTGTTCCTATCTACTGCTCTCTTTTTCAATCCAAATTTTTTTATTAATTTTCTATTACACAAAAAAGTTTTCTATTAAACATATGTACGAGTATGTGCTACTTTTCTTGGTGCAATTCATTCGAGTTTTGCGTATTGTTACACTGATTTCGCGTATCACATCGACAAACGGTACAAGCATTACGATCAATTAAAATTCAACGCGATATTTATCAGTTCGAAAATTTTTTCAGATAATAAGTTTGAGTATAAGAGGTAAGGTTATCTTATTGGATTGCGGGCACTGCAAAATCATAATTTCGGATGAATGCACGATGGCGCATAAACGAGCTCTGGAGGCAGTTGACCGAACGATGAAGGATTTACGACGTGATTTGAGACAATTTGGTGAGTCTATGATATTGCTCTCCGGAGATTTTCGTCAAACGCTTCCCGTCATGCCGAAATCTACTGCCGATGTTAATTAATGCATGCCTGAAATCGTGGTCTTTGTGGCGGCATGTCAAGAAGTTGAAATTGACCACGAACATGAGAGTCGCGTTGCAGAACGACTCATCGGCTCTTGAATTCTCGAAACAACTGTTGGCGCTTGGCAATGGCCAAATTACTGTTGATGTTTCCACTGCATTGATATTGTTCCCGGCAAATTTTTGCGAGTTCACATCGTCGAACGAGGAACTCATCACCAAAGTGTTTCCAAATCTCGATTAGATTAGTGAACGGGCAATATTAGCAGCGAAGAATAAGGACGTCGATAGCATGAATTTTATTATTCAAAGTAAAATCGAACTCGCTTCATGTGCCAGGAGCTCCGCCGCATAATTTACAGCTGAAGGTGGAATCGATCATAATCATGTTGCGGAATCTGAATCATCCGAAATTGTGCATAGTTCGCGGTTGTCCATTATGAAACTGATGGACAATGTGACTCAGGCGACAATCATCAAGGGAAAATTCAAAGGAGAGGAAGTCCTTATCCCACGAATTCCGATTATTCCAACTGATCTTTCATTCCAATTCAAGCGGATTCAGTTCCCTGTACGATTGGCTTTTGCGATGACAATCAATAAATCTCAAAACCAATCGTAGGAAGTCTGTGGAATTAATCTCGAATTTCCCTGTTTTTCGCACGGTCATCTGTACGTTGCCTGTCTTCTGTCTTCGTTGTTTGTTGTTTATCACATCGCTCTCTACTGATTTCGATTCCTTTTAAACAAATCGCATTAAAATTTTAACTATCTGTGTTTTATTATCACTCTGGAGTTTATCTGAAGGCGTTAAATTGGGGCGAGGCGAAGTTCGCCGGGTCCGCTAGTAAAAAATTAGAAAATTACTATTAACTTAAATATGTATTTTTAGAAAATTACTAATAACTTAAATATGTATTTTTAGAAAATTTTCTAAAGACTGCATATTTCTAAAAAAGTATAAAAATATCTCAGTATAAATCATAAGAAATTTTCAGTAATTCAAAAATTTTAGGGAAATTTTCGTAAAAAAATTTCGAAAATATATTGATTTTTAAAGAAGTTTTTATATATTAAAAATAAATATTACATATTTCGGAAATTAAAAAAAAATCTTGAACTAAAAAGATTATAACAAAATAAAATGTTTTATTTGTCAAACATTTCTTAATTTTGGTTCTCTAATATAGCACATTTTTAATTTAAGAAAAATTTTACAAACATTTTACTTATATTTTTTAAAAAGGTTTTTATTTAGAGGACATTCCATATATCTTTTATTTATACCAATATTTTTCTCAATTCAGTTATTAATGAAAATGTTTTTAGTTTTTATTATTTATTTACCATTTAATTGTTTTTAATTATATATAAATGTCTTATAAACTTATTTTTTTTAAACCCCTAATTGTTTTGTTTGTTTGTTTTGTTAAAGAAAATTTCTTGGAAATTTGTTATTTAAAGAAAACCCAGAATATTAAAAAAAATCTTTATGTTAAAAATGTTATAAATATAAAAAACATATATCTTTTCAGAAATTTTGTATAAAAAAATTTGTTTATCAATAAATTTTAAGAATATTTTAGTTATTGAAATATACCTAAGAAATTATGTAAATTTGTAATAATACATTTTGAAGCAAATTTCAATAATGAATAAAAAAAAAATTTTTGGAAATTCGTATTGTCTGTAATTCGGAAATTTTCATGAAGAGTTCGGAAAAAAACACTAAGGAACGGTTCCTTAGCCATCTGTACCGTTCTGTCGTCGCGAACATAACAGTAATGCAACCCTTACAAGAGAACGGAATACACTAAAAATTTTTTTAGTGTTACGAATACGATAACGTACGGTTCATAGAACAGTATCACTACATCGTAGTGATACTGTACGTTATCGTAGTGGTACCGTTCGTCGTGTTCTAAGTACGGTACGTTATCGTAGTGGTAGCGTTCGTGAACAGTAACACTAAAAAAATAAATAACGTTAGTGTTCTCTGAAGGAACCGTTCCTATAACTTATTGGTTTTTTCTGAAGACTGTTTCTATGACATTTTCTATAAATCTAAATTCCAAAAAAAGTTTCTATAGCTATACATTTTCCCAAATACAAATTTATAATCTTTTATATGTACATTTTCTAAGAAAATATTAAAAATGTTCTGTAATGAAAAAAATTAAGAAATTCTCTATAAATACAAAAAATCTTTATGCTAAAAATGTTCTAAGTATAAAAAAACTTATATTTTTCCAGAAATTTTGTATAAAAGAAATTGTGTGCGTAAATAAAATACTCGTCCAAAATTTTTTTTATAGATTAATTTTAAGAACATTTCAATTTTTGAAATTCTGTAAATTTATAATAATAAATTTTTAAGCAAAAATGAATTTTCTTTAAATAAATTTGTTTAAGAAATGTTCCTTATATTTAAAATATCGATAATAATATTATAAATATAAAATTTCTGGCAAAGTTTAACAAATAAAAAAGTTGAAATTTTGTGTAAAAAATTATTTAGTTTCTATATATAAAATATGTTTAAAAATTTTCTGTTTATAAATAATTCCTGAACACTTTTCGAAACTAATTTCTAAAACAAATATAGAAAATCATTTAAATAAAATACTTGAAATTTTCTAAAGAAACCCTATTAAGAAAATTTCTATAAAAAATAAAATTTTTTTCTTCAAATAAATTTTATTTTTTGCAAAAATTGTCTATAAAAAAAGAAGTCTCAAATAAGCCCTCCGAATAAATAAAAATGTATAAAATATTTTCAATTGCTATACGATAGTCAGCCCATAACGCCATGGTGTAGAGTATTCAACAACAATACGGTCCTTACATCAAATTTAACTCTCAGAGCCTACTTCTGTTTTTACCAAGCAATGCATGGCAGGAGTAAAAAAGATAAAGGATCCACCGGAAAATAAAATCCCCACTGAGTTGTTTATTTAATTAAAAATGAAAACTGGAGAATTCTGTGTATTTCTGTTGTTTTTTCCTTGTTTTGCATACTTGTTACTGCTCCCATTTTATTTGAATATTATTGCCAATGTATGGATGAAACGGTCGGGCGGACGTATGTATATTGGAAAGAACCACATAATATCGGACATTGAAAGTACTCTCTTTGTGTTGACCATATTGCCTTGTTAGCTCTTTCTGCCGCTGTGGTGGCGTTGCTGTTGCCTGGCTATTGGCCTTTGTTTTGTACTTTTGGCGTATTATGCCAACAAATTTTTGTTGTGCTCATTTTGTTTGGTATTTTTTGTATTTTTTCAGTTTTTTTTTGAAATTGTTGGCTCAAAAAGTTTGGCATTAACTCCCCACCATTTTCTTTATTTAATTTGGAGGCGTTTTATTAGACATTCTATGGTTTTTTCCGACGTTTTCTGATTTTCTTATTGTTTAACAAATTAATGAGTGTCCAAAAAGTTGTATTTCCGTTGTTAAGCAGTCGCAGTTTTTGGGGCTTCGTTTAGGGTCTTTAGCATTTATTGTTTTGTTTCCGAGAATATAGAAGAACATTGTCGTGAACATTACTTTTGATTTTGTTGTTTTGTACTTCTTGGTAATGTTAATTATTTATTCGAAATAAATTTTTGATGTTGTTTTTCTTTTGTTTGAGAAATTTATTTGTGGAGAATTTCTGAGGTAAGAAAAAAACAATAAAATTATTACCATTTTTAATATTTAGTGAGTGGAGTTAGTTGTTGCTCGACGTGTTTCAAATTCATTCCAAACAAAATCTAAATGTTCGTACTGTCCATAAGGAAACAGGAATTCAAAATAAATAACCATAGTATTCTTTGATTTTTTGTTTAAAATTTAATATTATTGCCAAATATAAACAAAAAATCTTAGATTTTTTTTGTTATATAATTTGTTTTAGCAATTTTATGACTTCTATTATAAAATAGACTTTTGAGATACTTCTTACAGCTGCAGGTAACTTAGGATTGAAAATGGGCAATATCGGTCCATATTTAGATATAGCTCCCATATATGGCATCCAACTTGTTGTGATTCCTACCTTCTATAAATAAGAGGATTTTTTAACAAATCATTGAAGTGTTTTTTTTTAATTATTTACAGGAAATTTCTGGAATATTTTGTATTTATAGTAAAATTTCTGGAAAATTTTGGGTTATAGAAAATTTTTGTCTACAGAAAATTTCTGGAAGATTCGTATTTATGGAAAATTTCCGGGGATATTGTGTATTTATAGAAAATTTTCGGGGAAATTCGTATTTGTAGAACATTTCTGGGAAATGTTGTATTTATAGAAAATTTCTGGGAAATTTTGTATGTATAGGAAATTTCTGGGAAATTTTGTATTTATAGGAAATTTCTGGGAAATTTTGTATTTATAGAAAACTTCTGGAAAATTTTGTATTTATAGAAAACTTCTGGAAAATTTTGTATTTATAGAAAACTTCTGGGAAACTTTTTTATAGAAAATTTCTGGGAAATTTTGGATTTATAGAAAAAATTCTGGGAAATTTTGTACTAATAGAAAATTTTGTACTTATACAAAATTTCTGGGAAATTTTGTATTTATAAAAAATTTCTTGGAAATTTTGTATTTATAGAAAATTTCTTGGAAATTTTGTATTTATAGAAAATTTCTGGGAAGTTTTGTATTTATAGAAAATTTCTGGGAAATTTAGTATTTATAGAAAATTTCTGGGAGATTTTGTATTTATAGAAATTTTCTGGGAAATTTTGTAATAATAGAAAATTTCTGGGAAATTTTGTATTTATAGAAAATTTCTGGAATTTTTTGTATTAATAGAAAATATCTGGGAAATTTTGTATTTATAGAAAATTTCTGGGAAATTTTGTATTTATAGAAAATTTCTGAGAAATTTTGTATTTATTTAAAATTTCTGGGAAATTTAGTTATTTATAGAAAATTTCTGGGAAATTTAGTTATTTATAGAAAATTTCTGGGAAATTTTGTATTTATAGAAAATTTCTGGGAAATTTGGTATTTATCGAAAATTTCTGGGAAATTTTGTATTTATAGAAAATTTCTGGGAAATTTTGTATTTATAGAAAATTTCTGGGAAATTTTGTATTTATAGAAAAATTCTGGGAAATTTTGTATTTATAGAAAATTTCTGGGAAAGTTTGTAATTATAGAAAATTTCTGGGAAATTTTGTATTAATGTAAAATTTCTGGGAAATTTTGTATTTAGAAAATTTCTGGAATTTTGAGTATTAATAGAAAATATCTGGGAAATTTTGTATTTATAGAAAATTTCTGGGAAATTTTGTATTTATAGAAAATTTCTGAGAAATTTTGTATATATTTAAAATTTCTGGGAAATTTTGTATTTATGGAATATTTCTGGGAAATTTAGTATTTATAGAAAATTTCTGGGAAATTTTGTATTTATAGAAAATTTTGTATTAATAGAAAATTTGTGGGAAATTTTGTATTTATAGAAAATTTCTGGAAAATTTTGTATTTATAGAAAATTTGTGGGAAATTTTGTATTAATAGAAAATTTGTGGGAAATTTTGTTTTTAAAAAATATGTCTAGGAAGTTTTGTATTTATAGAAAATTTCTGGGAAATTTTGTATTTATAGAAAATTTCTGGGAATTTTTGTATTTATAGAAAATTTTGTATTAATAGAAAATTTCTGGGAAATTTTGAATTTATTTAAAATTTCTGGGAAATTTTGTATTTATTTAAAATTTCTGGGAAATTATGTATATATGGAATATTTCTGGGAAATTTAGTATTTATAGAAAATTTCTTGGAAATTTTGTATTTATAGAAAATATCTGAGCAATTTTATATTTATAAAAAATATCTGAGCAATTTTGTATTTTTTGCATATTTCAATGACATTTTTTTTTTAAGTTTCTTTGGAACTTTGTGTCTATATAAAATACTTTTTATTTAAAGACAATTTTTTGTTTATTGGGAATGAAATTTTCCGGAGTTTAATTAGTTTCCCTTTAATGGAGCTATACATTATGAATAAAAACTTGAAATGTCTGCCCCCATTAGCTGAAAGGTATTACATATTTTGTGGAATATTTATGATGTGAAATAAAAGGAGTTATAAATGCAAAGAAATTGGTCTGGTCATTTCATCAACAAGACAAAAAACATTGAATTTTGCTTTATATTATTCGCTATGGTTGTTCGTATGTCTATGCCACTTAATTATGAATGTCTGTTGAATGTATCCTTTCCCTTTCTATAGTTTGTGGTTCTTTTTGGTTTTGTTAATTCGCATGTTGTATGTTTCCCTGCCATTCTTTTTGCAGTTTTCTGTCTGCATATTGTATTTACAATTCATTGTCGATGTCTAGGCAAACTGTGTGTTTTCACTCCGACAAGAAGGACAGGACATTCAAATTACCATGAAATTTGTTTTTCATAAAAATGTTAAACTCTGTGTCTCAAACACTTACACACTATGTATACTCACAGAGCCACTTCGCACATACACACACACTCTCACACTCAGTTTAACATTCATATCAATAATATGAAAGGAAACAAACAACTTTAATTCAATTTCCATACAATATGCTTAAAATTTCCATATAATCATCATCATCATCATCGTCATTTCCATCACATACTCGTTCGTATACAATTCATTCGTTCATTTATTCAACCATTCATGCATTCATTCACCACTACACATTCATTCAGGCAATGATGATGAGAAGGATGAATATGATGATGGGGTCCTGGATGTTGATTGTGATGATTCCAGTGATTCCAATGACTGCGTTGATTGGTATGGCTGATGATGATGTGATATCCTTTCAACTAAATACAGAGTATCACTAAGAGATCGTATGCCACTGCGAGAGCGGAGATATGGAGCGGGAAAGAAAACTGAAAACATTCTCAAACAATGGCAATGATTATCTGAAAGTGATATGAAATGTCATGTGTGTGTTGTATGTCTGTATATGTACAACATTTAAAGTACTCAGACAGTTTTGGGTTACAAAATAATAAAAAAGCCACCTCACACACTCATACAGTCATGTATATACGCTCAAAAGTACCGGAATATCTATTACACATACATACACTTACAAGTAGACTTCTTTACAAACTAATACAAACTTGTAAGGATTTTTTAGAGAAGTATAGAGTGTTGCTGAAAACTGAAACGAATAGTATAAATTTCGGTTGAAATAAAATACACACACACACACATATTCGTATATTTTTTGGAGAGGGTTGTCTAAAGTGCTACAGAAAAACAAATAAAATTCCAGAAGACTTACAATTTATTTCAATTCTGTTACAAGGGAAAATTTATGATGTAGCAAAAGAGCAGAGGCGGGGAAGTGAAATCAAATCAAAGTTGAAAAGTATAAGCAAATAATTATAATTGTCTAAATTGTTAGAGGTACTCGTATATCATCAAGAACAGCAGAGGCGATAAATCACCCACAGTTCAGCAGGCTTGATGTGATTGTATTTGTGAAGTGTTTGAAAGCTGATTTTTCGCAAATCTTGGAATTTTTCTGAAAGAGTGAGGTTATGTTTATACTATGTAACTAAATAACAATAATGTATATGGGATATAAGTGATTGTTTTGTCAAATGATAGTCGTAGGTGTGTAGAAGAAACCCTACAAAGGACTGAAACTTTGATTTTAAAGTGTCATTTGATATCGCACAATCTTTACATATACTCGTGCAAACCAATTGTGCGTTCGAATCCGTAAGAGGGAACGGCCCAACATTTTATGGGGGGCTTAAAAAGCGTATGCTCTTGACAATTCTAAAACTGGGAAAAATCCAAACAATTATGGTTGAGAAATATTCAAAATCACCTAGCCAAACGGTCTTAAAGATTTTTTCCAAAAACTTAATCAGGAATAGAAGAAGAAATGGAATACGTTTAAAAATGTGCAAAAATAATAAAATCCCGTCTTGTCCAAAAAAAAAAATTAGAAATAAAAAATAGACTTGTCTAAAATATAATATATCGCCATCTGAAAGCCAAAATAACGTAACATCAAAAAAATCAAAATTAATTTTATGTAGTCTATTACACTAAACTACACATTCCTACAAAATTTTAGAGTTCAATACTTAAAATTTACCATTTAATGAGTGAAATTCAAAAAGACGTCATAGCAAACAAGGTCATTAAAAAGGCGGAAAAATTCATAAAATTTTATTTTTTTTTTATTCAAAATGTTCTACATTTTCTATTTGATTTCGCCTTAATAACCAGGAAATCCATAAATCTGGTCAAAAGATTAAAACTACTTTAATTTGTTTTTGGCTTCTCCTGAAACAGTACGAACATGTGGGTTTAAAGAACATAATATTTGCATTGATGGACTTTTGGACTTTAATTTACTATTGGCGATCCTCTGAAAATTTTCCATATCGGTTATCCTTATAAAAGTTATTTTTGTATTTACGACCTTCGACCAGCATTAATAATTTATCGCATGGACAGGTCACATATCCAAAGAAAATCTTCTATTGCAGTGGGTCCTGCGGTCGTTATTAAGGACTTTCTCCAAAAATCAAAATCAGTAATACAATTTCACTTTTTTCTGCATTGCCGAACTTCAAGAGTTGCTCTTCTGGGAAAAGCACTAAATCAGTTTCGTAGAAAAAGTTTCATTGACTTTTATTATAGGAATATGGTCAATTCCCAATATGATTTTTTCGCGAATTTTTACTATGTCTCTGCAAAATGTATTTTTATACTATTGGTTTTAAAATAATTCTATAAATAAAGAGGATTTTTTTACAATAGAATACTAATAGAATAGATCCTTAATTGAAGTTAGATATTGCATTTATATTCTAAATATTTAAAATTATATTCAGTCAAAATTTGGTGTTTATCCGTCAACCCAATCAAAAGTTATTCACAAAACAGTACAGGTCATCCGATCTCCATTACAAAGGACTTCCACACAAATGAAAAAAAAAAATTCAAACTTCGATCGCCCCTTCTGAAAAACTGAACTTTTACACTTAGCATAGTTTAGAATGGAGGAACGATATATATTTTAGAGATTTTTAAATTTTAGTATTTTCTTTTGCATCTACTGCCAAGCTATAATGTCAAAACAATATTTTAAATTTAAGAAATAATCATTGAAGTAATTATTTAAATTCTTTATAGGACGTTTGTTAGATATTTGTGATTTATAACTAAATTCTTAGACATTTTTAATAAAAAATATCTTGGCATTTTTTATTTATAAGACAATTCTTGGAAATTTCATATTTATGGTATTTTATTATTTATTGATTTTTTTGTTTTAGAAATATATAATTTAAAGAGCACTTCTTCTCTAGTTTTCATATATAAAACATTTTGAATTTATAGAAAATATCTGGGAAATTTTGTATTTATAGAAAATTTCTGTGAATTTTTGTATTTATAGAAAATTTCTGTGAATTTTTGTATTTATAGAAAATTTCTGGGAAATTTTGTATTTATAGAAAATTTCTGGGAAATTTTGTATTTATAGAAAATTTCTGGGAAATTTTGTATTTATAGAAAATTTCTGGGAAATTTTGTATTTATAGAAAATTTCTGGGAAATTTTGTATTTATAGAAAATTTCTGTGAATTTTTGTATTTATAGAAAATTTCTGTGAATTTTTGTATTTATAGAAAATTTCTGGGAAATTTTGTATTTATAGAAAATTTCTGGGAAATTTTGTATTTATAGAAAATTTCTGGGAAATTTTGTATTTATAGAAAATTTCTGGGAAATTTTTTATTTATAGAAAATTTTTGGGAAATTCTGTATTTATAGAAAATTTCTGGGAAATTTTGTATTTATAGAAAATTTTGGGAAATTTTGTATTTATAGAAAATTTCTGGGAAATTTTGTATTTATAGAAAATTTCTGGGAAATTTTGTATTTATAGAAAATTTCTGGGAAATTTTGTATTGTTAGAAAATTTCTGGGAAATTTTGTATTTATAGAAAATTTCTGGGAAATTTTGTATTTATAGAAAATTTCTGGGAAATTTTGTATTTATAGAAAATTTCTGGGAAATTTTATATTTATAGAAAATTTTGTATTTATAGAAAATTTCTGGAAAATTTTGTATTTATAGAAAATTTCTGGGAAATTTTGTATTTATAGAAAATTTCTGGGAAATTTTGTATTTATAGAAAATATCTGGGAAATTTTGTATTTATAGAAAATTTCTGGGAAATTTTGTATTTATAGAAAATTTCTGGGAAATTTGTATTTATAGAAAATTTCTGGGAAATTTTGTATTTAATGAAAATTTCTGGGAAATTTTGTATTTATAGAAAATTAAATACAAATGGTAAATATGTACCATTTTCCTCGATCGATGTGAAAAAACAACCAAAATTATGAATATACCCATTTTTTGGGGTTATTTAAATATAAAACACCGCCTACTTTTGGGCGATTTTTCACACTCTTTTTAGCTGTTTGGTAGGTTGATATTTTTTCAGTTTTTTAAATGTATAAAATTAATATTGATATATGTATTTCACATTTAACGCGTTTTTCAATTTGATGCACCTTTGCTCTCTAAATTAAAAGGCATTTTCGAAAATCCTGCCTTGAAAAAGAGGACTTCAATTACAGTCTGATTAACATAAAAACCCCTTATTTAAAAATCCCCACAAAATGAATGAGTGTGTATATGTGAAAGGTTATTTAAATGAATAAACTCCATTTACATATGCGGTATGTATGCCAAAGGCCAAGTCTGTGCATGTGCGTGAAAGTGTGTGTTTGATTTCTCTTGGTTTCCGCCGCCACACCGCACACACACCGAACAGTTAATCCTTTATTTACGCGTTTTCATTTGATAAGAAAATTGAGAGAAAATTGGGGTTTATGTTTACCATAAAAACCACTGACTGACACAAATGCAAAATGGGCCCACAGAAGGATGGGTAAATGGATTTACGGTTTCGCTGGAACATTTTCCGTCATGCCAAATCTTAGAAGCTTAAAAGCTATACCAATCTATATACATATACATATGGCGGTTACTGCCTGGCCTTGGCTTTTTGATTTTTTTCTTCTCGTTGCTCTTGTTACGCGTCTCTTGTGTGTCTGTCTAAGGATCTAGAAAAGCTCTCCTAATACTTTCATATTCGTCCTGAGGGAATATATACCGGGTTTGGCTTGGTTGCGTTACATAGCCTTCGGTCCGAATTAAAACCGATTAAGTTAGTCTGTCTGTGTACTACCCTGTCGGGGGAAACTTATTGTTTAATATGATTATAAATATCTTTGATATTATGTTTTCACAAACATACAAGCACTCACTCAGACACAGAAGGAGTGCAATAAGAGAAAAGACACCGGACCGGGAAGGGGAGGTGATGTTGCGAATTGATTAAAATTATATTTTTGTTATGGCGGCATAAATGAAAAGAACAAATAAGGGGATTTAATTGATTGAAGGCTTAATTACATTTGACAGTCTAAGAATGAAGCAAAATTGATTAATTTTTTATTTGTTTCGTAGACAATATAATATAGTTCGTATTATTATATAGAAGAAATCTTTAGTCCTTTGATCGCTTTCATTTTCTTGTAGGATATAAATACATAGTTATATGTCTTTGGAGAAATGTGTAATCTTTTTATGTGTTATAATAATCTCTAATGCAAGTGATAGTATAGACACCTCATTCATTATTTAAATATAGATTGAAATGTTTAAGAAAAACAAATAGGAAAACTGCAGTCGAGGAAACCGGCTAAAGTGCATCCTCAGAATTTGGTGGAAAATTCCATAATGGTGGAAAATTTTAGCTTATTCTTTACCAGACGGTAGTCAGTGGGAATGTAGTAAAAATACTGAATATTAAGTGATTTACATGATATTTACAGAAGTGATGGGGACATTGTTTTCGCATGAATGTGTCAATTTGATTTGGTAGTACGAGAAGGAGCATGACAAATGCGCCCTTTTGTGCTGAAACTAAATACTTTAAAGTCATTGCTCTGTACCATGTTGCAAATGTTTTGGGTATTGGTCTCCAAGACACGAGCTATTCAATTATGGTACGATTTGGTCCTTTGTATGGCAAAGGGCATAGAAGTAACTTAAATTTTTCATCGGATTTGAAGGGAAGTACCGAAAGGGGTGGGGTAATTTCGTCCATTTTTCTCAGAGTGTTAGCGGCGGATAAACTGTTACTGCTAGTGGAATTACATACGATTCGGATAAGTAGCATAGAAGATGCGGGATTTTCCAACAAGAGTGATATGATTTCACATGATATGAAACACACTTATTGTTAAGGAAATTCAAAAGTTTTTTATTTAATGTGAAGTACAATCGATACAATTAAGTTCTAAATAAAACCTAATTCAAATGGCCTCCACGACTTCTTCTGCAGGAACGAATTCGATGAGCCCAATTTTGGGTAATGAATGGCACGTTCAATATTGACTTGTAAAGCTTGAAGAGAGTCTGGTTTATTTCGAAAGACCAATGACTTCAAATAACCCCATAAGAAATAGTCTAATGGTATTAAATCACAACTTCTTGGAGGCCATTTAATATTACAACTTCTTGAAATAATCGAATCTCCAAACTTTTCTCGCAACAATTCAATTGTTTCAGTTGCTGTGTGGCACGTAACCACAATCGGTCAATGGCAAAAAGACAGCTCTTAATGAGAGCTAAATATTTCTCATGGGTGTCAAGGTCGTAGGTCGACTGGAAAGTGCTTTTTTTGGATTTTAAAAAAAATGGACTTAGCATCATTTTCAAATGTGAACGGAAAGTTTATTTTTGCTCTAGCTCCTTAACGGATCGGGAATAGGTCAATTGAAAAAAGATAGCTCTTAACGAGAGCTAAAATATTGCTCATGGGTGTCAAGGTCGTAGGTCGACAGGAAAGAGTTTTTTGGATTTTTAAAAAAATGGACTTAGCGCACGAAAATTGCAATTGGGGAACGATTATTTTGATAATAAAACTGAATAATCTAAACGTTGTTCTGGCGTATATCTCCCCATGATGAAATTGTAAACTCTACTGAATACAATGAAAAACAAATGATAGATCATGACATATTACAAATGGTTACAGGCCGAAACGTCACTTCAAAATCATATCATCCCTATTGGAAACCCCGTTAGTAGACAACAACAATTTTGTTTGTGTCCTAGACCTAAAACGTTTTTTTTATGAAAACAAACGAAATTTTTTTTATGGTAGTTTTTTTTTTAAATTTTTTAATTTTAATAAAGTATAAGCTCGACAAAGCCGTAATACCATTTAAATTAAATGAAATTATGAGCGCTAGAAATTCTGTAAACATCACTTTCATGTAGAAAAGGAAGTTTAGTAAGTGTTAATTAGAAAGTAGGAACAATTTTATTTTAAACCAGTAAGGAAAGGCTAAAGTCGGGCGGTGCCGACTATATAATACCCTACACCACTCTCGTAATATTGAATAACTCTGATATATAAATTTTGTAATTCATGTATAAATTGTTTACATAAATTTACTTTTGGGACATTTTATACTTAAATAATACCCTGTACCACAGTGTGGTGTAGGGTATAAAAACGATTGGATCTAAAGAGCCAAATCGGATGAAACATATATATGGGAGCTATAGCTAAATCTTTACCGATTTTCTTCAAATTCGGCAATATTGGTTCATGAATCAAGAAACTCTATCATTCTAAATTTCAAAACGATTGGATGTAAAATATAGCTTCTATAGAACTAAAGGGCCAAATCGGACGAAACATATATATGGGAGCTATAGCTAAATCTTAACCGATTTTCTTCAAAGTGTAGTGTTGGTATATGGATCAAGAAACTCTACCATTCTAAATTTCAAAACGATTGGATGTAAAATACAGCTTTTATAGGACTAAAGGGCCAAATCGGACGAAACATATATATGGGAGCTATAGCTAAATCTTAAGCGATTTTCTTCAAATTCGGCAGTGTTGGTTCATGGATCACGAAACTCTACCATTCTAAATTTCAAAATGATTGGATGTAAAATACAGCTTCTACAGGATTAAAGAGCAAAATCGGACGAAACATATATATGGGAGCTATAGCTAAATCTTAACCGATTTTCTTCAAATTCGGCAATGTTGGTTCGTGGATCAAGAAACTCTACCATTCTAAATTTCAAAACGATCGGTTGTAAAATACAGCTTCTATAGGACTAAAGGGCCAAATCGGACGAAACATATATATGGGAGCTATAGCTAAATCTTAACCGATTTTCTTCAAATTCGGCAATGTTGGTTCACGGATCAAGAAACTCTACCATTCTAAATTTCAAAACGATTGGATGTAAAATACAGCTTCTATAGGACTAAAGGGCCAACTCGGACGAAAGATATATATGGGAGCTATATCTAAATCTGAACCGATTTCAACCAAATTCAACGGACATCGTTAGATCGACTCAGCTAGTGATTCTGAGTCGATCGGTATACTTTAAGGTTGGTCTAGCTGTGTTATTTTCAGGTGTTACAAACATCTGCCGTGAAACAAACTTATAATACCCTGTACCACAGTGTGGTGTAGGGTATAAAAATCCATAAAAAATAGAAAAAATCGCAAAAACTTGTTAGTTCCATTTTTTGAAAGCTACCGAAACCATGCATAATGTATAAATGGTGACCTATACTGTAAAAGTAAAGGAAACGCGCAAAATGTTTTTTTTCATATTTTTTATTTTGGCCATTTTGTTTGGGAGGTACCAAAGGGGGCGTGGCAATAATGCCCATTTTTGGAATAGACTCTGGGTACTATAAAAGCATTACACTGTACAAAATTTCAAGTTTTTGTTTGCGCAGGAAACGAAGTTATAGCCCATTAACTTTTTGTGCAAAAGGGTCCATTTGTAAGGGATGTACCAAAAAAAGGGCGTGGTAATAAAGCCCATATTTCATGGCACTATAGGTACTGTAAAAGCTTAAATTCCACAAAATGAAAAGTATGTATTTGTATTGCCTGGAATAAAAGTTGTAAGCCGTTAACTTTTTGTGCAAAATGGTCCCTTTGTATGAGAGGTACCAAAAGGGGTGTGGCAACTTCGCCCATTTTTCTAAAGGTGGTAGCGACTAAAAAACTAATACTATGTGTGTAATTGTGAAATATTCCGATAGGTAGTATAGAAGTTATTTAAGAATCAATATTTCAGTAAATGTTGAAACTTTGTGGGGGAGGTACTCGAAGGAGTGGACCAACATGGTCCATCCTTGACCTTGTCCTGAGATAGAAAAAATATTAACATATACCAAATTTGAAGTCAATCGGTTACTGCTATCGAAAGTTATCGTGCGCACAAGCCACGATAATCTATTTTTTTAATCGCTTCAATGACAGTTACTAAACTTCTGTTTCTACGTGAATGTGGTGTGTTAAGAAGCATTTGTAGCCCTCATAATTTCCTTTAATTTTATCCCGGCTTTATCGAGCTTATACTTAAAAAACTTTGGACCAAATACTAAAGGCCATCTTCTAAAAAATCGGAATTAAAAAAATTTTACATACAAATTTTTATTAATATTTTTTGGTGTGTTGTGCGCAGTCCTTCGGCAAAAATTTTGTTTCATAGTGTAATCAATTTTTCATTAAATGTTAACCCTTTGTGTGGGAGGTACCAGAGGTAGTGGACCAATATGGCCCATCTTCAAAAATAGCCTCAAAAAGGATAAAATATTACCACACACAAAATTTAAGGCATTATCTTACTTCTTTTGAAAGGTAAAGTGGTCGCAAGCCAGACGGACGGACATATCTCAAATGACTTATAATTTTCTGGAACGAATTTCCGCCAAAAATACCCGGGGGTCTTACGTTCCTCATACGATGTGTGACACTTGTGGTCCGTAGCATTTGCCCTCCTTTAATAAGAATGATGCTATAACAAGAATAACATTTTTCGTATAGGATATCTCACAGAGATAATACGGTTTGATAATATCAAAAACCCCCTAGATTATTCCATCCCGGGCAGCAAAGAGAACACATCGAAACCCAAGTCTTCTGACACCCTTAAACAACAATTTGTTGATGGAAATTTAACACACAACATTTTGTCAGTTAACACAGTCGCCACTAAGTGACAATAACAACACGAGAAAGGCTCCATGACGAGAACCAACTCATGCCATGCCATGGAATGCATTTGTTGACTGCCACTTGCATATTGTCATGCAGGTTCGGTCTGTTAAAGCGGCCTGTCCTTAAAGAGTACGGCAAGACCATACAACAAATGTCCTTTGGAAACCATAAACGAAAGAACGTACGGTGCAACTGTTGGAACAAACGGCCTAACGTTCGCGACATTTACTTCCTGAGCCATGAAACCAAAGCCGCCTTTCGCAAAAGAAAGGGAGAGACAAAGGCAAAGCCAAAGCATAAACGGAAAAGAGCAAAAACAATATTATCCTTATGTTTATGAACATTTAGTTGTAGTCAAAGTCGTCCCCCAGTCGTCCGTACGTCCGTCTGTCTGTCTGTCTAATATTTGTAACCATCTATACGTCCATCCGTCCGTCCGTCTGTCTGTTTGAGCTCCATTGCGGGTGCAGGTCTATGTCTCTTGTTTCTGGTTTAGCTTTTATCCCCTTTAGTTGTTAACGTTAAGCGAGAGGTGTATATTAGAAAGGACTAGGCAAAAAAGGACTCAGGCTACATGGCATAGCAAAACAAAAAAAACATCATACTTTTTGTTTAGCTCTTATGACAGGATACGGATACACTACTTAGCTATTGGCAAGCAATGTTTCCGTTTCCCCTTTAGATGCAGTTCACTTCAGTTATGTTCTCGTTGTCGTCGTCGTTGTCGCAGTTTCATCATCCTGTGTTGCCTTTTTGCATTTTATATACTCTCTGTCTCGTCTGGCCTCTCCCCCACTCTGTCGATGGCTTCAAGGGGGTTTGTTTTCCAACCATTCTAAATTCCGCCACATTTTCCTGTCTTTTTTGAGCCTTTCTCTCCCTCTCTCTCCCCAAAGAGTGCTTTGCCTTGTTGGCTTTTTTAAAGCCATCACCACATTTATTGCAAGTTTTACGGAATGCTTTATGTTCTCTCCAGAGTCCGGACGTTTAACTGGCTCATTTTTGTTGTTGTTGCCTTCCTCTCGTCAAGTCTTTGAATATTTGTTAGTTGTCATCATGTACGTATTGCATTATGTCCTGCCGCTGTTGTTTTGTTGCTGTCCATATTATTTTTTGTGCTGTTCCTGGGCTCTTGTTTTTCCTGGCAAGTGTCGGCGGTGGCCTTAATTAAAACTGACATTCGCCTTGACTGGCGTTAGTAATGCGTAAAATAGTGGCAGATGCCTCAATGTGGACGGGTGTGGTGTAAATGCATTGCCGGTTATCCTGCGAAGGACATCGTATTTAATTTGACAAATGTAAATAATGTTTTCAAAGAATTATAATTTTAAAATAAATTAAATAATATAGTCTAAATCATATACATATATCAACAACAGTTTCATTAAAACGTGTCAGCGCGTTGTGATTTTTAAAAGTTAATTAGTAAGTTCAGAGATCAAAATCTATATTTAGAAAAATAGAGAATTGCTTCATTATACTCACTTTTTAGACATTTAGTGTTGCAATTTTCACTCACCTGAAAAGAGGAGAAATTCGTGTTAGTTAAAAATATTTAAAAACAAACAATTAATAAAATCTTAGTTAAGTAAACCAGTGGAGTTATATACAAAATGTTTAGTAGTATCAGGAAAATAATGATCCCAATAAATGTGTAGCATAATTTTAGGAAAGTATGAAATTTATTAGGAAATTGTATAATAACTTTATGTAAATACGATTTGTTAAAAAATTGACAACAACAAAAATAGTCAATAAAAAATTAGCGTAGTTTTTGTAAATGCTATTTGTTGTAAAACATTAGTTGCTGTGAATTTGGTTTTATAAACATATATGTTGTTAAGAAATAGTTAATTAACTTTTGGAGAATATTTCATATTTTAAGCAAACAATTTTCAAAGTAGATGTACATTGGGTGTCGCATCATCTCATCTATATTTTTTTTTGCAAAACAATCGGTAACCCTAAAAAATGTGTAGCATAGATTTAAGGAATTATCTAATCAGGAAATTGTATAGTAACTTTGAGAAAATATTTTTATATTGCAATACTGTTTTTTGTCGAAAACATTAGCATACCATTAGTATAATATATTTTTAAAATATTTACTTTAGTTACACCAAATATTTAGTATAATATTGGAAAAACAAGTAAGAAAGTTCAGGCGGATCTACGAATCCCCTCTTCTTCAGTCCCAAAAAATATTCTTAAATTTATTTATTATTTTTTGTTTTAACTAAATTATTATCAATTAAAATTGCGTTTAATAACTTTAAAGTTTGCACTGGTATGAAAGTTATAAGTAGTTAACTGTTGCTTAAAAATAGTACATTTGTTTGGGAGATTCCCGAAGGGGTGTGCCAATGACGCCCACTTTTCACTGGACTGTAGATACTATAAAAACATTACACTGTACAAAATTTCAAATATTTGTATGTAATTGTATTAAAGTTCTAAGCTGTTAACTTTTGGTGCAAAATGGTCAATTTGTGTGGAAGGTACATACCAAATTTGATGCCAATCCGTTACTGCTGTAAAGAGTTATTGTGCGCTCCAGCCAGACAGACGGACGGACAGTGCTCAAATGACTTAAAATGTCCTAAAACGGATTTCCACCAAACATACTCTTGGTTTTAGTTCATTCCTTCCATGTGTTACACTTTTGGCTCGTAGCAAATGAGGTGATGGGATAAAAATAGCAATTAAACACCAATGCCGCCAAGTGAATTTTTTTGACCTAAAAGTCGCCGAATAGAGCAATGAATGCAACTAACTTTTCAAAAAAAAGCCGGTCTAATGTTAAAATTTTGACAAAGTGTACGTCGTTTAAAAGAGAACATAACAGGACATTTTTTGTGGATTTTTTTTTAATTCACAAAATTTTTTTTCCATATTTTTTTTTTAAAAAATGCTTGTCTTCGATTTTTCTCAAGTTTGCGCAGAATATGCCCCATACTCTCAGAAATCCAAAACAGTAAGTCAAGTCTGGTAATTTTTTACATCTATCTTCGGGTTGTGCAAAACAGAAGAAAATGTCAGAAATTGCCTGACCTGTCTTAGTAACGGGTTTTCCAATAGGGATGATATGATTTTGAAGTGACGTTTCGGCCAATGTAATATGTCATGATCTGCCATTTGTTTTCATTGTATTCAGTAGTGTTAACAATTTCATCATGGAGAGATATACGCAAGAACAACGTTTACAGATTATTCAGTTTTATTATAAAAATAATCGTTCTCCAATTGCAACTTTTCGTGCGCTATGTCCATCCAAAAACAACACTTTCCAGTCGACCTATGACCTTGACATCCATGAGCAATATTTTAGCTCTCGTTAAGAGCTATCTTTTTGTCATTGGCCGATTCCCGATTCGTCGTACCGTTAAGGAGCTAGAGCAAAAATAAACTTTCCGTTCACATTTGAAAATGATGCTAAGTATTTTTTTTTTAAATCCAAAAAAAGAACACTTTCCAGTCGACCTACGACCTTGACACCCATGAGCACTATTTGAGCTCTTATTAAGAGCTATCTTTTTGCCATTGTGGCTACGTGCCACACAGCAAATGAAACAATTGAATTGTTGCGAGAAAAGTTTAGAGATTCGATTATTTCAAGAAATTGTGATATTAAATGGCCTCCAAGAAGAGCACCATTAGACTATGTCTTGTGGGGTTATTTGAAGTCATTTGTCTTTCGAAATATACCAGAATCTCCTCAAGCTTTACAAGTCAATATTGAAGATGACATATTACAATCAGGGACGTATACAGAGCCCGGGGGCCCGGGCCCCCCCCCCCGAAATGTTTAAACATAGGCATAAACTGTTTACAATTTTCAAAATCACTCAAAAAAACGAAAAATATTTGGAAGGCCGTTAAAAAAACAATACAAAAGCGTAAAAAATGGTAACAGTAAAAGTAATAACAACTAAAAATAAGAAAAGTGCATGGTTTCCTTGCTAAAACTTTTTACATTATGCATCGATTTTCTTCGGAATCGTCTCAATTTATTCATAACCTTTCAGAGTTTACGATAAAATCACGAAAATATGACAATTATGCGTTTTATTTAAAAATTATTAAAATTTTCTCAAAAAATATGATTTTTTGCAATACTTTGTAAGATATCGTCGAAACCGCTGAACGGATGGAAAATTGTATTTTGCGAAGTTGAAGGCTACGATATACGAGTATTACAAAATATTGCAAAAAAATTTGATTTTTTGATAAAATTTAAATATTTTTAAAATAAAACTCCCATAAAATAATCTAAAAATTAACAAATGCTATATTTTTATGGTTTTATCGTAAAGTCTGTTCGGTCATGAATTAAACGAGCCCATTCCGAAGAAAATTGATGCACAATTTAAAAAGTTGTAGCTAATTTAGTAAGGTTTTAACTTTAAAACTTTCTTATCGATGTAAAATTTACAAAAACAAACTTTAAAAGGTAAGATTGGAGATTTTGACGTCTAGAATCATAATCTATGCATTAAAACAGAAACCCAAGAATTAATTTTGTTTTTGTCTACCGGTGTAATTATTGGTTGGCTTTAAATTTATGATAACCAGATATGGCGAACATTAAGTTAAAATTACATTTATGATTTCTTATCTATCTACCTTTTTATACCCTCACTTTAGTGTGACGAGGGTATATATCATTTGCTACGGAAAAAAGTGTAACACATCGAAGGAGTGACCTAAGACCCCAAGTATGTTCGGCGGAAATCCGTTTTGGGTCATTTTAAGTCGAATGAGCAATGTCCGTCCGTCTGTCTGTCTGTCTGTCTGTCTGTCTGTCTGTCTGTCTGCCTGTCTGTCTGTCTGTCTGTGTGTCTGCTGGCTGGTGCGCACGATAACTCTCGAAAGGAGTAACCGATTGACTTCAAATTTCGTATGTGGTAATATTTTTTTCTATCTCCGGCTAAGTTCGAAGATGGGCCATATTGGTCCACTCCTTCTGGTACCTCCCCCACAAAGGGTTGAAATGTTGTGAAATATTGATTCTTTAATAACTGCTATTATACGTATTCGAATCTTCTGAAATTCCACACATAGTATTAGTTTGTTAGTCGCTATCAAGTCGAGGAAAATGGGCGAAATTGCCACGTCCCTTTTGGTACCTCCCACACAAATGCACCATTTTGCACTAAAAGTTAAAAGCTTATAACATTAATACCAGTGTTTAGAAATACTGGAAATTTTGTACAGTGTAATGATTTAATAGTGCCTACAGTCCAGTGAAAAATGGGCGTTATTGCCGCGCCCCTTTTGGTACCTCCCACACAAATGCACCATTTTGCACCAAAAGTTAACAGCTTATAACATTAATACCAGTGTATAAAAATACTTGAAATTTTGTACCGCGTAATGTTTTTATAGTGCCTACAGTCCATTGAAAAATGGGCGTTATTGTCACGCCCCTTTTGGTACCTCTCCCACAAAGGTACCATTTTGCACCAAAAGTTAACAGTTTATAACATTAATATCAGTGTATACAATTACTTGAAATTTTGTACAGTGTAATGCTTTTATAATGCCTATAGTCCAGTGAAAAATGAGCGTTATCACCACGCCCCTTTTTGTACCTCCCACACAAAATGGCCAAATTATACCACAATTTAATATCTCAACGTTAATATACCAGTCCATATAAACGGTTACAATTCGTCACAGTGCAATGTATTTAAAGTATCTACTGTTCAGCGAAATATAGGTGTATTTCTTAAACCCCTTCTGGTACCTCCCACAAAAATTGGCAGAATAATTTGTGTAATATTCAATATTACATTACTCACAAAGTGAGGGTATACCTTAGTCGGTTTACCCGACTGAAACTTTCTTACTTGTTAACATGTAAGTTGCAATGATGGAATGAGTTTGCACAACCGTGTATGTAAATTTGACTTTATATTGGGTGTGGTAATAAGTAGGCCATTACACAGTACTTATCACGGTATTTTCAAACGATTAACCTAGATATAACAAAGGCTTACGAAATCATAAAATTGGCAACGACTAAATTAAGTGACATGCGTAGAAATTCAGATGCGGAGTTTGATAAACTGTTTGAAGAATCCACACAACTTGCAAGAAGTTTTGGAATAGAAGCTGCACTACCTAGAAGAGTAGGCACTCAAAAGTATAGGGCTAACATTCCTGGTTCAGATGCCAAGGCGTACTTTAGGACAACATTGTTCATACCATATCTGGACGAAGTAATATCACATTTAAATAATAGATTTTCCGAACATGAAGCTATAATTACAAGTCTGTTTAATATCGTTCCGATACGAGTTGTAAATCTAATAAAGGAAGATTTCGAAGAAGTCAAACTTTTTTACAAAAACGATTTAAAAAATTCAGCAAAATCTGTTTTAGCTGAAATAAGTATATGGATTGATAATTGGAAGAAGAAGAATGATAAGCCATCAAATGCATTAGATGCTATTTCAGTTTGTGATGAGGACAAGCGTTTTTACCCTTTTGCAGATACTGGCCACAATACCTGTGACAAGGGCATCTGCTGAGCGAAGTTTCTCGACGTTAAGAAGAATAAAAACTTATCTACGGAACAGAATGGAAGGAGAAAGGCTATCTTATCTGGCTTTGATGTCTATATACAAAGATGAAGTCAAAATCGATGAAATCATATATTTATTTCAAAAAATCGAAAATTACATTTTTAACTCTTACGTATTTTATTATAAAAAGTTTTACTGATCTCGTACTAAAGTACACATTTATATTTAGGAATAAAATTCGAATAAAAAAGTAAGGAACTTAACTTCCATTACCTACACAATAAACGCAATTTTTTAATTGTTTATCTTTGTTATGGAAAAAAGGTTGGCACCCCCCCCCCCCCCCCCCCGAACCAAAATCCTGGATACGTCCCTGATTACAATTATAATTGGGAAACCCGTTATTTATGTACTTGATTATTAAGCGATTTGTCTATGAATCGCGAGGTAGGCCAGTGCCCATTCACTTCAAAACTATCATAAATCAAAATGTATTGTTTTCATTACGAGTAACTGCAAGTCCCTAAATAAAACAGCTAACGCAAAAATTTTACAATAATCAGCAAAAAAAGAGTATTTCTTTTTAAACAACATTTTTTTTTAAAGATTAGTTTATGGAAATTAACAAAAAATAGCATCTCTTTAAGATAAACCAGTAACGAAAGGCTAAAGTCGGGCGGTGCCGACTATATAATACCCTACACCACTCTCGTAATATTGAATAACTCTGATATATAAATTTTGTAATTCATGTATAAATTGTTTACATAAATTTACTTTTGGGACATTTTATACTTAAATAATACCCTGTACCGCAGTGTGGTGCAGGGTATAAAAACGATTGGATCTAAAGAGCCAAATCGGATGAAACATATATATGGGAGCTATAGCTAAATCTTTACCGATTTTCTTCAAATTCGGCAATGTTGGTTCATGGATCAAGAAACTCTACCATTCTAAATTTCAAAACGATTGGATGTAAAATATAGCTTCTATAGAACTAAAGGGCCAAATCGGACGAAACATATATATGGGAGCTGTATCTAAATCTGAACCGATTTCAACCAAATTAAATAGCGATCTTAACAACTGCGAAATACTCTAAACTGCAAAATTTCAGAACGATCGGAGTGAAATTGCGACCTGTAGTCGACGAACAACTTTACATGGGCAGACGGACGGACGGACGGACGGACATAGTTAAATCGACTCAGCTAGTGATTCTTAGTCGATCGGTATACTTTAAGGTGGGTCTAGCTGTGTTATTTTCAGGTGTTACAAACATCTGCCGTGAAACAAACTTATAATACCCTGTACCACAGTGTGGTGTAGGGTATAAAAATGAAACCTTTGAATTGTCACTTCTGACAGGCTTTGAATACATGCTCCCTTTCTATGCTATTCCTCTACGATTTGCATATTTTTCCCTCACAATTTTTTAATCTTTTATAATTTACAACAATTTCTAATTGACCATTTGTCTAACTTATAATTTATTGGATTTATTTCATTATTAAAATATGCACTTGGAATTTGTAATCGAATACAATTAAATTAATTAAGTTTATCGAGTGCAGCAGTTTGCATATTTCCATCTTCGGTTTCGCATTTATCATAGACACGTATATATGTATATTGTTTAATTCCCAATCACATAATCTCGGCTACAATTATCTCGAATGATTTGAAAACGATAACTAGGCGTAATTAAATCATTTATCAAATTACCAGCAAATATCTTGCATTCACATACGAGTATCTCCTGTACTCTCGTCACTCACTCGTCGCATATCTAAATTAAATGACTGCCAATTAACCTAGATTTGAAAATTCCATAGCCAAAGACACCCACCAAATCGGATTGTCACAGCCCTCCTGCAACCAAAGGAATTCTAGAGGAATGTCTTTGGCAGGGAGTCCTGTCAGTCGGGCGGTCAGATTGGAATTGCATTGATCAGAAACATAAATTAAACTGTAAATTATGCAAATCACGTCTTTCGAGCAAAACAAATCTGTTATGTTGAATATTTCAAATCACTTTTAATAGTTTAAGCCAATATCAAATGGTAATAAAAACCTATTGTTAGGAGGGAAGGGCGGACGGCTGAAAGGAATCAGACAACAAACAGCAACAATAACAACACTGACATTAAATCACAAATTGGATCAATTAACTAATTAAAATCAATGCTAGTCTCTGGTCTGTTCCTGGTCCGGGCGGTGAAATGTGTTTTTCAACAACAATGGGAGAATCGGGAAAAAACAATGCTATCTCTAATTACAAAAGTGAATAAATATCATCAACAGCAAAGCCATATACCATATTATACCCGTTGACCAACCAAGCTTTCAGCCAATCTACTGCCTTCCGCAACACTCGCATCCCTAGTGGCGCTAGAGAGAGTCCTCTTCTCGCTTCCGTCCTCCCTTTTGTAATCAGTATTGAACTGCATTCGAGTTGCATATTTGCTAAAAAATCAGCGCGACAAAGACCACCAGAACAGTCATTGTAAAAATGCCATCACCAAATGTAATGAATGTTAATCACATCCATTTAACTATTTTGCAACATTAATGAAAATTACACTAAGAACAAAAAAACACAGCATTTGTTGCAAAGGGGGATATGGCAGGGAACACAGTGGTTCGTTCAGAAATGGTTTTAGATTTGGTGAAAATTGTACAGTTGTAGGTACATGTGATCTGATAGCGACTCATCTCGAACCATAGCGTACTGTGTAATTGTATGAATTTAAATATATTTGTTTGGTATTCTGTTTTATTAAATTAAATTAAATACATAGAGAAAAGCTAATGTAGGGTGGACCCGACAATAGCATATGCCACATTGTCAGAGCAGATTAAACACATACATAAACTTTTGTTCTTAATCTGATGTGATTATCTTAAAACTCTCAGTATTCCTTGTAGGATCATAAAAATGCTATTTTTCAAATTTCATAAAGATCGGCGGGAAAATACCAAGTAAACAATTTTCCGAAAAATCAATCGAGTATGGAATTAAGCTTTGGACGTACTAATTCCCCACCCACTGTCCTAACCGATTCTTTTTATAAAGGGATGAGACTTCTGAATTGTTGAATTCTAATTTTCGTTATTTTCTATTTATACCCTCACTTTAGTGATACGAGGGTATATAGTGTAACACATCGAAGGAGTGACGTAAGACCCTAAGTATGATGGGTCATATTGGTCTGCTCTATATTACATTACTCACAAAGTGAGGGTATACCTTAGTCGGTTTACCCAACTGAAACTTTCTTACTTGTTTTAATTTTATTTTTATAGACTTTATTTATTTTTATTTCGATCCGACGAGGATTTGAACCCGGGTTATTGCTTCAAAACAGTCCATGCCACCTCTCTCCACAACCAACAGTCTCGGACTCGTCAATGCTAAATTCTACTAAGTATTAAAGGGAATCAGATTGTTTCGATAGCCTCGCTTCCTTTTTGTGATTTTTGGAATTAAGCTGACAATTTGACAGTTCTATTTCTAGGAATTAAGTTCTCCATTAGAAAATCCAGAAAAAATATAACACATTATATTCCAGAAGGAAAAAATACAATGAAAAATTAATGCCTTGGCGCCAGTTCTACAGCTACTTCAATAGAATGCAGAGAGCAATGCTTACTTGAACCTTGGCAAACGGAACTGGAAGTATTTCTGGGCGAGTCAGTTATAACTGGGTATCGTTTCTTTAAACCTTGCAAAATCAAATGCGGGAGTTTTCTAAATCTCTAGTTTGGCTTTTGCTATATCTTCGCTTCTGATAGAAGGAAAAACATAAATATTAAGGTTTCTGCTGACAGGTATACAGATTCTACGTCTTACATTACCAATACCTTGTAGCAGCTTAGATCCAGGTGTCCTAGCTGCCCACAAATCAAATATCCTCTCATCCATGGTTCCTGGTTCAGAACCTCATCTGTCTCTTCTTGCATCAGAAGGGCTTTTAGTGCAGCTTCAAATGCAGCCTTAGAGTAATTTAGGTTTATCTGTAAAAATCGGACAATGGCTTCCATTACATGTACCTTAAATCAGCTTAAGTTTGGGCCTCCTAAGCCCACAAACCACATCTCCTCTCAACCATGGTTCTGGATTAGGACCGCATCTGCCTCTTCTTGCGTCAGGAGGGCTTTTAATGCGGTAGATGTAGCCTTAGAGTGGTGGAAGTTTATCTATAGAAGCTGGATCATGTTCTGGTAATGGTAATGTATAGTAAACCGGGTTGGCCTCCATGTAAAAAAAGTTCCCGAATGCGAGGTGGAATGTGAAAGCCTACCTCAAGACAATCGCAAAAACATTTTTTTCAATTTTTTCCGAGCCCGCGGAATCTGCCCAAAATTCATTTTTACACCCTACACCACACTGTGGTACAGGGTATTATGACTTTCTGCATTTGTTTGTAACACCTAAAAGGAGAAGAGATAGACCCATTGTTTATTATACCGATCGACTCAGAATCACTTTCTGAGTCGATTTAGCCATGTCCGTCTGTCCGTCTGTCTGTCCGTCTGTCTGTCCGTCTGTCTGTCCGTCTGTCTGTCCGTCTGTCTGTCCGTCTGTCTGTCCGTCTGTCCGTCTGTCTGTCCGTCTGTCTGTCCGTCTGTCTGTCTGTCCATGTATTCTTGTAATCAAAGTGCAGGTCGTATTTATGGTCTGATTGTGATGAAATTTAGCATAGTGCTCTTTTTTGGCCCAAGGACGATCCCTATTGAAATTGGTTAAAATCGGTTCAGATTTGGATATAGTCCCCATATATATGTTTCACCCGATTTGACATGTAAGCGCTGTAGGAACTGTATTTTAAATCAGATCAGTACGAAATTTGGCAGAGAGAGAGTTCTCTTATTACAGATATAGATATAGTCCCCATATATATGTTTCACCCGAATTGACATGAAAGCGCTGTAGAAACCTTATTTTACATCCGACCTGTACGAAATTCGGCAGAGAAAGTTCTCTTATTACATGAAAAAACACTGCGCAATTCGGGGAAAATCGGTTCAGATTTAGATATAGCCCCCTTATATATGTTCCACCCGATTTAACATTTAAGCGCTGTAGAAATCGTGTTTTATATCCGATCAGTACGAAATTTAACAGAGAGAGTTTTCTTATTACATGTATGAACACTGCCAAATTCGGGGAAAATCGGTTCAGATTTAAATATAGTCCCCATATATATGTTACACCCGATTTGACATGTAAGCACTGTAGAAACCGTGTTTTATATCCGATCAGTACGAAAATCGGCAGAGAGGGTTTGCTTATTACATGTATGAACACTGCCAAATTCTTATCGCAATGCCCATTTTCGCATTGGTAGGTAGGTGTAGGGTATTATATAGTCGGCCCCGCCCGACTTTCTGTCTTTCCTTACTGGTTTTATCGTAACTTTTTGGTTTGTAGCTCGATTTGCACAACTTTTTTGGTGACCCTATAGATAAAAATTTTGGGCCGATTCCTCGGGCTCGAAAAAATTTTAGCAAATGTATTTGCAATTGTCTCGAGGTAAGCTTTAAAATTCCGCCTCGCATTTGATAACTTTTTTTGGTGACCCGGTCTAATGTACAGTACCTTGAAGCAGCTTAAATCCAGGCATCCGAAGCCCACAAACCACATTTCCTCTCCACCATGGTTCCTGGATTAGAACCACACCAGCCTCCATATGCATCAGGAGGGCTATAAATGACAGCTGCAGCCTTAGAGTGGTGGAGGTATAAATCTCCTAGTGATTTTATTCTTCCACCATACACGAGTAGGTTGAGTTTGATAAGACTTCCTACTCTTCCGCGCAGACGTATTATGCTGAACTCTACAATGATTCTAAAGGTGGTGTATGTTGCGATTACATTCTTTCTAAGATTAGGATAGGTTGAAGAGAGGAATCGTTAAACGTCTCATGGACATACACTTAAGCCAGTGGGGATGTGGCACCCGGTCGCAAGGGCGGGTAAGAGTGGCAGCGTTGCGACCTTTCACAAAAAAAAATGGTCACGTTACGCCACAAGCGTTACATCTGACTCGTCGTTGATGTCCGCTAAAAGCTCATACTCGCCGGACTCATCAACATAGGATTCATCCGGTCCTGTTATGAAGAGCTTATCACGACGCATCCCAGCAAATCGAGAAAGCAGGAGGTTCATCTTCAGATACTGGTGAAGTATTTTTCGAATTCCTTCCCCTCATTCTTAAGCCGGATTTTGCTGTATCCGCCTACCGTCAGACTTGGCGAGGAGGGATACAGACTCGACATTCCGTATAAATACTGGATGCATTCCATTTGGACCTTCATAATCTTAGTAATGGATTATCCATCAGATGATGAAGCCGTATTCCCTGCATATGCCCTGGGACAAGACGGGATGTCCTCCGCTTTGATACTATTCAGTGCCGCATCCGGTCAGAACAGTATCACTCAACTTATGTGACCCTGATCACTTTTAAGTTACCCAGTCTGCATTGTCACAGTAAAGTTGGCCACTGTAGATCATTTAGGTGATCGCTCATTTTAATTAATTTCAATTGAGTGAACAAGTTCGTTCGTTTAGTTCAACAGCTTACTTTAGTTCATATGCTCTTTAGTTCCGCGGCTCTTCAGTTCAACAGCTCTTTAGTTCACCAGCTTACTTTAGTTCACCGGCTCACTTTAGTTTACCAGCTCACTTTAGTTCACCAGCTTACATTAGCTCACCAGCTTACTTAAGTTCAACAGCTCTTTAGCTCTACAGCTTATTAGTTCACCAGCTCACCAACTCTCATTAGTTCACCAGCTCACTTTAGTCCAACGTATCTTTAGTTCACCAGCTCTTTAGCTCACTTTAGTTCAACATTTTTTTGAGTAGATCACCACATCAAATCAGTCGCTTTTAAAGGAATCTGATAGGATCATGAGTTGAATATACAAATGCGTTTTTTTTAGATAGAATCATACATTTATGATGACATGAATAGAGAAACAACACACGAGTTGTGTGAACTATTTCGTACCGTTCAGTAAAGTGACCCGTTAAATTGGACTAGCTCGTTCACGAACTATGTACATTGGTTATATTAGCTTAAGTTGAAGAGAGGAGACGTTTAAACGTCTCATGTCCATGGACATACACATAAGCCAGTGGTTCGGCTTGTTGCTTGGTAGAAATGACTGCAGTTTCGATCGACATCACTCTATCATCTTCAGCTTGAAATACTTATAGAAGTAGTATTTTTTTTATTTTTCGTAGTTTATTTAATTGTAACTACATAAAACTAATCGACTTTCGTTAATATATTTTATTTTTAGATTTGACGCTAACTGCTACGAATTCGTCGTAAGCATCACTTGTAAGACTTTCCATAAAATGAAATATCCAGCTCGTGTGTAAAAAATAAGATCCAATTGAATGGGAACATTTAGGAGTGAGCATCGAAGGTAAGTCTACATGAACATGTTTAATTTTTTTTGGAAATTTGAGCCTAATATTGCTAACTGGGGCTGGGGTTGCAAGACTTAATAATTATTTTAATATTATTTCCGGTGATACAGGATTATATGAAATTATCTATGTAGAACTGACTTAACATATTCAAGACTCATAATTTCTATTTTACCAAACAATTTTTCCACAAAATCAAACCACTGTGCCACGTTGTGAAGGGTGGCAAAAATCCTCCAGTGAAATCTGAGTAATTGAAAAATCTCAATCCAACTATAAATGGGTTAATTCTATTGTCTAGGGGGAGACTTAGCGAAAAAGAACACAAAAATCAAGAACTAAAAAGCAGGAAAAAAAATAATCGCAGGCGGAATTAAAAGCAAAAGGCAACGAACGAAATCAGCATTGAATAAAAACGGCGATTGGTGGACGGAACCTCTAATGCAATTATCACTTATTGACAGCAATTAACAGTGATGTTGTTTTAGTTGTTGCCGCCGCTGTTGCACGACAAAGTGCCAAGCTTGACGCGACGACAACTACAACGAATACGACATACTCCTTCTGTCCTCCACAGTAATGGTAATGATAGCTTGGAAAATGTCATGTTAGAGACTTGATTTCCACCTACTGTGACAACCACCGTTGACGACGAACAACAGCAACAACAACTACTACTACTAAACACTTTTACTGAAGAAGTGTCGAGTGAGTGTTGTATGTAAACTGTTTCCGTTTCCGTCATCAAAGTCATCGACACAGAGTCTTCTTCGTTAGCACTGAAAGGTAACACACAGCGACATATACATACCCTAAGAGCAAAACACTCAAGGAAACTTTTATAGGCAACACTAAAGCCAAAAACAATAGCAAAAAGAGTTTTAAAAAATACCAAATACTGTTGCATATTTAACTCGTTGGCTATTGAAAAATAGCACACAGTGGGGGAATTTCGAAAAATGGAATATAATTAGTTTCTTCCTAGCAATTAGCTTGAGAAAAGTGGACGAAATTGCAAGGCCTTTTTTAGTGTTTTCCACACAAAAAGGCCAGTTGGTACCAAAAATGAAAAGCTAATAACTTCGATGACACAAACAGTACTTCTACTACTTGAAGTTCAGCGAGAGCGTGCGTCATTGCCGTAACTTCTTTGGTAAAGGACGTTTTTTTGAGTTACAAAACTTTAAATTAAGATAAAGCAAAGAAAAAATATTTTTTATATTAAATAGATTGGCTTTATTGTATGGGCAATTTTATGCCATTAATTTATAAGTATGATTTGGGCCGCCGCGCCTGTCGTGTACATGGCACAAACTGAAGATCCAACTGCACATACTTTTCGCTTCATTTGCGGTCGTAATTCGCCTATAACTTGTCGAATACTTAATCGACTTTACATAACCCCAAGGAAAAGAATCCAATGGGTTTCTCTATCAAAAAATGACTCTGTTCATCAAACTTCAGCAATGAAGCTCATTTTTGGTTGATGGGTACGTAAGTAAGTGAAATGGTCGCATTTGTAGAGAACACAATCCACAAGCTTTTGTTCAAACACCACTACTCGTTCATCCACAGAAAATTACCGCTGGTGCTCTTTATGGGCCGGAGGAGTAATTAATCCATATGTCTTCAAAAACGACGATGGGCAGAATGTTACTATCAACGGTATAGAGAAATGATTACATGTTTTTTCGTACCTCAATTAGCTGGCATTAATCTTGCTGAAATGTGGTTCCAAAAGACGGAGCCACATGCCACACAGCGTAGTCTATAATTGATTTACTCAAAGACACTTTTGAAGAACGAATAATGTCACGCAATGTTCCAGTTAATGGGCCACCAAGGTTCTGTGATGTAACCCCAGTGGATTATTATCTTAAACACCCGGAAATCGGCACCCGGAAATCGGCAATCGACGAGTTATTGGCGAAATACGGCCGCAAATGCTACGAAAAGCTGCCCTACGACCCAAATCGTACTTAACCATTAATGGCATGCAATTACCTATTCAATAAAGACAGCTTAATTAATATGAAAAGCATTATCTTATTATTTATTGTTGGTCTGTGCTTTTGCTATTCAGTCAGAATTTATTCGATTCAAGTCCATATGTTTCAGTTACTTGCTATTGCAAAAAAGTAATAGAAACAAATACAAAAAATGGTAGAGAGTTTTAATTGCTTGGTAGAATTGACTTTAGTTTCAATAGGCACCACTTTATCATCTTCAGAATTCAATAGCAATAATGTACATATGTCTTTAACTTAAATACTTGAACCGAATAACTTCTAACTGAATAAAATGTTTCTTTACTTTACGAGTATTTTAATTTAAAGTTCCGTAACTCTAAAAAATATACCCATTAGTAAAAATTGTTTACAGTAATATAAGGCCCAGGCGAATGACCAAAAACTAATTTAAATTTCCATACATGCAATGTAAGATTGCATTGATGATAGAAAGGTTTCTTCTCTCAGATTCTTGTTCTCAGTTTTGTATAGTTCCTTGTAAGTCTCGACTAGTCTCAGAGGTGGTCGATTTGTAGGTCTTGCGGCTCTGCTATTTTATGGCATAAAAAGCCCATGTTTCGTACCTAATTTCTACGATAGCTCATCTGCAATTCCTCCCAATGTATGGCACTGACACGGGTAAATACCTCACTTTCTCTCCATCTCATACACTTCAGCTCTTCTGCCCACTCTTTGTTATAATGCTAGGTGTTGGTGGGCCATGCAATGGGCACGGGGGTAGAGGTAATGCTAGAATCTAGTGTCATTGTACTGATAAATCGCTTTAGATACCTGCATATAAGTGCTATTGTTTGGCTGTCGTCTATCTAAGTGTCCGTCCAACTGTCTCTTTGGGAACTCACTCCTCCCCCCTATAGCTAAGACTCTTTTGCACAGTTGGGTGTTTGTTCGTTTATTTGTGAGATTGATTGTTTGCATTTCACTGAAGAGTACCAATAGTAGTGGTAGTAGTAGCAGTGGAAGCCATGGGTGTACGTGAGTCTGTTTGAAGGGGAGAGGGGACATGAGTGTGTACTCGTTTTAAAATGATTTAAATGAATGTGCATTTGTTTGTCTGTCTGTCCGTCCGTCCGTCTATTCGTAGCATTGCCTCTTCTATTTATCACTTTTCATTTGATGACTCTGCGCCTGCAGTGTTTGGGTGGTGTTGGGTTTGTGTCTCTGCTTTGCTATAACTTTTACTGAGTTTTTCGCATGGAGCCTGCATTTGTATATATGTACATATATGTGGGTACGTATGAGTGTGTGATGTTTGCATAAGATTAGCCCCGTAAGTGTCTGGCATTGTGTGTAAATGACATGTTGTGATTTACCGTAGTAAATTGGTATTTGTACCACTTATTTTAACACACACTCTCACATTAGAGGGGGTCGCAAAGATTAGAACAAAAAAGTAAAGATGAGCTCCCGCTGGACAAATTGTTTGTCGAAGAGTATCAAATAGTCTTTTTATGCTATCTGAATACAATATACGAGTAGTTTTTCTAGTGGCTAGAATTATGTCCGAAGACTTTTGTCAAATTGGCCATAATTTTACGTAATTTTGGACAAATATGGAAATGAGCAACCCAGTAGGTGAGTGGGTAGCGTGCTCGCCTATGAGTTGGGGGTCGTAGGTTCAATTCCCACCAGAAGCTCTGGTCTGTCGTTACAGAATATAGCAAGAAACATGGTCTGGTCATCCGGCTTTTTTATAATTATATTATAATTATATAAGGTTCAGGGATTTAATTCATATAAATAATAAATATTTTCGTCAAATTTGACTTTAGTTCAAGCTTGGCTAAAGTCGAGTAACTTCAAATACAAGTATACTCAATAAATCACGATATCTTCCAGATAAAATACTATACTAAACACTTCTTATATCTTATCCAAAAAATAACGAGTATTTTTTTAAGTAATGCATAATTTGAAATGTATGAAATAATTTGATATATTCACCCCTATCGCGAATAAATGTTCCCTCAAAATGTGTTCACTTTCCTCCAAATTCCAATCGGCAATTTTGTTCCCTGAATAGTTTCCTTGTTCGAAAAAATTCCCCCTATCGTGAATTATTTTTGTGTGTGGAATTTTTTCCCTTTTCACTTCGATTTGTTCACTTTATTTTTGCTAGCGAACAGAACGGACTCATCGTGAAGGTGTTTATTTTTGTCTTCAAATATTGAATAAAACTAAAAAAATATTTATTGCACAGGAGTGGATTAGTTAGAAAATAACAAAGTGATCTATTTTTAAGAACTCCATTTGTCCGTTCTATAATGTTTCGACATTTACCATAAACATAATTAAATTTCTGTTTGACAGAACCAGCTGCAGGAGTTCTATATAGAACTAACAGTCAGGGCTCCAGTGGGTATCCGCCATCGTCTACAAATGTTGGTATGATACACTGATAGAAAAAGCTTCGTCATTCGTCAAAAGTCAGCTAACGTACGGATAATCCTATCAATGAATTTGTTCGTCACCATGACGAATCTCTGTTTAAGTATACTACAACAAGAACTATTTAGTGGAATAAAAAAACCCACAGGGTGATTACATATCATCCCTACGAAGTGAGGGGATAAATATGGGGATTTATTTGATTTATAATACAAATATCAATAAGTGTATATATAACATATAGCAAAAGGGTAACGCATCAAAGGAGTGGCCTAAGACCCTAAGTTTATGCGAAGGAAATCCGTTTTAGAACACATTAAGTCATTTTACTAATGTCTGTCCATCCGTAAGCCTGACTGGAGCGAACGATAACCCTCGAAACTATAGTTTCCAGAGATACGTCAGGGCAACGAACAAATTCATCAATAGGATTATCCGTACGTTAGCTGACTTTTGACGAATGACGAAGCTTTTTCTATCAGTGTATATGACACCGGTAGACTTTAAGTAAAATTAAGGTTCTATTTCCTTCCGCCCCACTTCAATGTACTGATGTAGTATATTTAAATGGAACAATATATATTTTTGTTCGTTCTTTCAAATGTGTGTACCATTTTCGTGTAAATGGGGTTTGTCGCTTTCATATGTATTATGCCTTTAGAAGCAACTCCCCCACAAAAAACAAGGGGAGTGATATATTTTTGCAAATAAAGTGTTTTTATAAATTTAATTTCGAGATTGTATGGTAATTGAAGACAACAAAGAAACCTTTTATTCTCAACGCCGCATGTGACCCTAGAGAATCAAATCCACAGGTTTCAAGGAAATTCTTTTCAACAACATTACTCAGAGATTGACAATTGAGATGAAGTAATTCGTATTGTTGTTCCTACAGATTCAACATTTAAAAACGTCGGAAAAAACAATATAAAAAGAAAATGATGCTCAATTTATGTTTTGGGAATAGGACAATACACATTTTTTGATTGTTGGTCTACATTATTTTATATTAATGGGAAAGAAGAGTAAAAGACCATTGTTAGGATAAGAAGGAAATGTAATGTGGAAAAATAATTATGAAATAGCAAAAAATTAATATATTTATCCCCTCCTCTCCTTAGAGAGGAGGGTATATATCATTTGCTACGAGACAAAAGTGTAACACATCGAAGGAGTGACCTAAGACCCTAAGTATGTTCGGCGGATATCCGTTTTGGGTTATTTTAAGTCGAATGAGCAATGTCCGTCCGTCCGTCTGTCTGTCTGCTGGCTGGTGCGCACGATAACTCTTGAAGGGAGTAACCGATTGACTTCAAATTTGGTATGTGGTAATAGTTTCTTCTATCTCCGGCTAAGTTCGAAGATGGGCCATATTGGTCCACTCCTTCTAGTACCTTTCCCACAAAGCGTTCACATTTAGTGAAATTTTGATTATTTAATAACTTCTATACTACTTATTTTAATCCTCTGAAATTCTACACATAGTATTACTTTATTAGTCACTATTACCTCGAGAAAAATGGGCGATTGTCACGCCCCTTTTTATACCACCCACACAAATGGACAATTTTGACCATTGATAGCTTATAACTTTATTACCAGTGCATACAAAGACTTGAAATTGTGTACAGTGTTATGCTTTTATAGTACCTAGAATCCAGAGAAAAATGGGCGTTATTGGCCCGCCCCTTTTGGTACCCCCCACACAAATGGAGCTTTTTGAACCAAAAGTTAACAGCTTTTGACTTTAATACCAGTGCATACAAAGACTTGAAATTTCGTACAGTGCAATGCTTTTATAGTACCTAGAGTCCAGAGAAAAGTGACCGTTATTGGGACGCCCCTTTTGGTACCTCTCACACAAATGGACCCCTTTGTACCAAAAGTAAACAGCTTTTAACTTTAGTACCAGTACATACTTTAAAGTTATTAAATGCAATTTAAATTGATAATAATTTAAATAAAACAAAAAAATAAATAAATTTATTTATATTTTTTTGAGACTCAAGGTGAGGGGATTCATTGGTCGATTTACCCGACTGAACTTTCTTACTTGTTTTATATCCAGTTATATGTATATAATTTGAGAATTTTTAAATTTCCTTGTTTATTTTGTAGATGAAATGCCACACTACTAATTACACTGTGGGTGCACAAACATGTATCCTCGATGAAAACAACATACTCCGCATAATTTTGACCCGCTTATTCGTTTATCTGTTTTTTCTGTGACATCGCGTTTTTCAGATATTTAGCCACAAAGTTTGCTGGTTAAACAAAGAGATTAGTAAATTAAAAAACAATTTTAGTATAGAGAACTTCGGAATAGATGTTCCATGTCAAAGAATGAAAGAATGCAAACACATCAAGAAGTAATGGGTGATCCATTTCGAGGTTCTATACTTTTTTAAAGAAAAAAAACACAGAAAATTCAAATTGAATGGGGAATATTTATTATCATTTGAAAGAACATTCTTTGTCATTTATTTTTTGAAGATTATGCCAATTAAATGTTGGCCGCGGCTACGTCTCAGATGGTCCATCCTTTGAGTCCAATATTCGATGACTCGTTCGAGCATTTCGAATGGTAACTGGCGAATGACACGCGTGATGTTTTGCTCCAAGGCCTGAATCGAAGCGGGTTTGTCCGCATAAACTTTAGACCTTTCATATCCCCACAGGAAAAAGTCTAACGGTGTGATATAACACGATCTTTGTGGCCAATCGACCGGCCCAAAACGTGAAACAAAATGTCGCCGAGATTACGAGGTAGTCGGTTATCATGGCACGATAACGGTCGCCATTGACGGTAACGTTCTCACCGGCATCATTTTTGAAGAAATATGGACCGATGATTCCGGTACGTCGGATCGGGAATCGGTCAATGGCAAAAAGATAGCTCTTAACGAGAGCTAAAATACTGCTCATGGGTGTCAAGGTCGTGGGTCGACTGGAAAGTGTTTTTTTTTTGGATTTAAAAAGAATACAAATCCAATTGGCGAACGACTATTTTGATAATAAAACTGAATAATTTGTAATCGTTGTTCAGACGTTGTTCCATGATGAAATGCCAAACAAACAAACAGCATGACACGGCTCACACGTGATCTGTCAAAAAAAGGCTATTAAAAAAAGTATATCTACTTAGATCACCCTATATTTCTCCCAAAACACACGACACCCCCAATCATCCACTTACCCCTGAAAAACCCCCTCCAAAAATAATGCTGCATTAAAAGTCGTAGATGGATTTTTTGGCGATGTATTCGTCGAAAAGATTCCTTGAAAAAAATCGCTATAATTTCCCACACAGTTATCGATACATTGCCAAAATACTTAAATACAAATTGATCTTTGTTTCGGATATATTAGTTCCAAATGAAAAAATTATTAAGATGGAAACATTGTTTTGTTTAGAACAACATTCATCCAAACATATAATATTTGCGTGTTTCAAATATTATATATTTCTTTCAATTTCTGATGTCAAGATCTGCAAACTATAAAATATTTTATTGAAAAATATTATTTTTTTAAATATTTGAAGGCGTTATTATATTTCTTTCTGAGTTTGTACTGATATTATACAGGGTTTTCCAATAAGAGTGTTATGATTTCTTTGGAAAAAAACTCACTTATTGTTAAGGAAATTCAAAAGTTTTTTTATTTAATGTAATGTACAATCGATACAATTAAGTTCTAAATAAAACGTCATTCAAATGGCCTCCACGACTTCTTCTGCAGAAACGAATTCGATTAACCCAATTTCCGAGCACTTTTTCCACTAAATCAAGTCGTATGTCATGAATGGCACGCTCAATATTGACTTGAAGAGAGTCTGGTTTATTTCGAAAGACCAATGACTTCAAATAACCCCACAAGAAATAATCTAATGGTGTTAAATCACAACTTCTTGGATGCCATTCAATATCACGACTTCTTCAATTGTTGTGTGGCACGTAGCCACAATCGGTCAATGGCAAAAAGATAGCCCTTAACAAGAGCTAAAATATTGCTCATGGGTGTTAAGGTCGTAGGTCGACTGGAAAGCGGTTTGTTGGATATTAAAAAAGTGGCCTTAGCATCATTTTCAAATGTGAACGGAAAGTTTATTTTTAAATCGTTTTCTCATTTATTGTTAAACTGACATTGCTTGTGACAAAGGCAATGACCGTTTGCAACAAACGTTTTACAGGGTTTAGGATAAACAGGCATTGCTTGTGACAAACACAATAACCGTTTCCACCAAACGTTTCACAGGGTTTGTAATAAATATAAATCATTTACGATAAGTACACTAACCGTTTGCTACAAACGTTTCTTTGGGTTTTGGGTTTTGGGATAAACATAAATCGTTTGCGACAAACATACACCACAAACGAAATTCGTTTATCTAATTTTTCGTTTGGGAGTAACGAATTTTTTCTTTGCGTGTAGAGTCCAGAGAAAGGTCGGCGTTATCGGCAGTGGACCATTTTGCACCAAAAGTTAACGGCCTATTACTTTAATACCAGTGCATACTTTAAAGTTATTAAACTATTTAAATTTAGATAATTAAAACCAAAAAATAATAAATAAATTAACGAAAATTTTTTAGATTCTTAAGTCATTTATCCGAATGAACTTTCTTACTTGTTTTTTAATAAAATTAAATTAGTTGACATAAACTTTTATTTTGCCAAAATATTAATTTTTGCGGCAATTTTGTTGTGTCCGTAGTGTTTGACCCGGACATCCCAAATATTTGAATATTACAGAAGCTATACATTTTTTAGTTCGGCGCTTGATATATCTGGAATCTCGGACTTTTGGCAATATTTTGAATAAAAAAATTTTTGAGCTTACATTAAGAAATACCATAAATGTATTACCACTTTTTGGCAATCGACCCCTCTATGCAGATCTTAAACATTTCCAAAAATATTTCCTAATTTTGAAACTAAAAATAATTTTTATTGAAAGTATATAAGCCAAAAGATTTTGTTGCTCTAAATGTGGGGAAACAATTTTGCTATAAGCTTTATAACGAAAGCAATATATGGAAAATGCGACCAAAACTGACGAAAAGTGCAAAAAATTGGTGAAAATTTCTCATTCTCTAACATACTGAATTTAAAAAAAAAAATTAAAACAATAATTGAAATGGTTGCCACTGAAGTTATTGGAAAATAAGTTTTGCATGAATTTATTTTAGGGGGAAGGTGTAGTTATGGTCCTACACGACACAACACATGAGTGATTAAACCAAGTTTCGAGAAAATATTACCTCATACAAATTTGAAGCCATGTGGTAACTACTGTCGAGAAGAATTTAATAATACCTATCTTTAGAGAAAATATAATTTTCTTGAGAGTTCTGTTTCAAAACCCTACATATTTTTCTAACCAATAATAAGGATAACAAACCACAACAGTTCTAAAACTGCTAAGGTGTGAGCTATTCCTGGCACCTCAGATATTTTTAATTCTCCATTAATTTACAGCTGACAAACCCCTACAATATTAAATCTAAGACCTTAATATTTTGTTAACACAACTGGACTTTACTGCCGACCTCTCACTTCTCTCCGGACTGCACCCAAAATATGAAGCCTTTCCATACTGTTTTGTCTAGCGCTGCCATAAAAATAATGCTGATATATGCATATATACGAAATGTATATATATAAAGTCCACGTTTGTATCATCATTTTTGTATATGTATTACTGTCTACTACCTACAATGATTGCACTTACAACTTTCTACGAAAGAATGTCCAAAAAACGATGAAAAAACGACACAAAAACAGAAATCATCATACAAACCGAGAAAAAACGACTACAAAAGACCACTATAAATGAAATTCATTTGTTTTAAACCGCTTATACAATACTCACACAGCCAAATACTCGACAAACTAACACACACATCTACATGAATTACAATTCCATACAAAGCTGTGAAATGTTGGATAAGAAACAAAAGGACTTAAGGAAATATAAATTGAATGAAATTAAAACAAGATGGAAATTGTATATAAATGTGAGGAAAATAAACTATTTGTTAACATAATATAGATTGATTAACTTTTTAATCGAGTTCTATTGGATTTGTTTCTGTTAACTCATTTTACTTTTTATTTAAACGTACATATATGTACATCTCTTTGCAAGTATGCCATACATGATGTCCTGAAAAAGACAGAAGAGCAGAGCCTCTTCTCCAACTCCCCACGTTCCCCCAAAAAACTGCCAGAATACTGACAGTGCACGTGTAAAATGTAAATGCATCATAGGGGTGTATCGCCCCAAAAAAGTGAAATAAATCCAGAAAAAAACGTATTTTTTAGAGTAGAAAATACGTAACACGATGTGAACAAAAGAAAGCTTAACCACAGATACAGATACAACTTTGTTTTACAACAGTGTCCACAACATGCACGAGGGACCAGGGAATAGGGCAACAGGGTTTGAGTAGTGGGGGGTGGGGAGCGAGGACCAATGGCAGACACTACACCCCAAAGGATCTGACCAAATGAAATGCAATATAAAAATATATGAATATGCATAGCGTGAGACCTGAAGAATTTCTGCGGAAATTCGGGGTACAGAAAGAAATCCTCTGAGAATTGCAGATATACATATGCGCAAGTATGAGTGTGAGTTGAAGTGTGTATATTTGTACCTGTACATATGACTGTTGCAAAATGGAATCTTTATGCGTACTTACATACTGACCATATAAATAAATAAATAAACAAATATTACAGCGATGGCTATGGCGACGACGACATCTCTCAGACTCAGACACAGTCTCAAACTCCGAACTCACGAATACAAAAAGTGATCGTTGAAAAACCATTCAATAACGAAAATCCCCATAAAGGCTCAACGCTAAAGGAGAATATGGATTTATAGTGTCATTTTGTATATGGCCAGGGGATAAGACTATTATTACTGCAGGAAAATTCGACGAAAAAGGATTTTGATTTTATTATGCCAAAGATTGAACTAAAAGACACGACATGTGCTTGTGTACTTTATATAGAGAAAATATTGTTTTTTTTCTGATAAAATATGTATTAAGACTAAGAATTCTGCATCACTTTCTTGAACAAGAATGACCAGAGTGGTCATCTACTCTATAGTAGATGACCAAAAAGCTAATCTACTCTATAAGAAACGACCAGAAAGGTTATCTACTTTATAGTAGACCATCAGAATTGTCATCTACGCTATAGTAGACCATCAGAATATTCATTTACTCTATAAACGACGACCAGAATAGCATCTACTCTATAGGAAACGAACAGAACGGTAATCTACTCTATAGTAAAGGAACAAAATGGTCATCTACTCTACAGTAAAAGACCAAAATGGTCATCTAATCTATAGTAGACGATCAGAATGGGCAACGACTCTATAGTAGACGACAAGAATGGTCATCGGCACTATAGTATTGGACCAGACTGGTCATCTATTCTATAATAGACGACGAAAGCGGTAATCTACTCCATAACCGACGATCAGAATGGTCATCTGCTCTATAGTAGACGGGCATCTAGTCTATTTTAAACGACCAGAACGATCATCTACTCTATTGCAGATGCCCAGAATGATCATCTTCTCTATAATAGTCTACCAGAATTGGTGTCTACTCTATAGAAGACGACCAGAATAGCTATCTAATACATAGTAGACGACCAGAATGGTAATCTACTCTATAGTAGACGACAATAATGATAATATACTCTAAAGTACACAGTCAGAATGATCATATTCTTTATAGTAGACGACCAGAATAGCATGGTAGACGACCAGAATGGTCAAATACTCTATATTAGTGGACTAGAATTATCATCTATGTACTCTACAGTAGACGTCCAGAATCTCATCTACTCTATCGTAAACGACCAAAATGGTCATCAACTATATAGTAGACGATCAGAGTTGTCATCTACGCTATACAAGGCCACCAGATTGGTCGTCTGCTCTATAATATACCATCAGAATATTCATTTACTCTATAAAATACGACCAGAATATCCATCTACTCTACAGCAAACGAATAGAACGGTAATCTACTCTATAGTAAAGGAACAAAATGGTCATTTACTCTGCATTAAAATACCAGAATGGCCATCTAATCTATAGAAGACGAACAGAATGCTCAACTACTCTATACTAGACGACCAGAATGGTCTTCTACTCTATAGTAGACGACCAGAATGGGCATCAACTCTATAGTAGACGACAAGAATGGTCATCGACTCTATAGTATACGACCAGAATGGTCATCTACTCTATAGTAGACGACCAGAATAATAATATATTCTATAGCAGACGATCAGAATGGTCATCTACTCTATATCAGACGACCAGAGTGTTCATCTACTCTATAATAGACGATCAGAATGGTCATCTGCTGTCACATCTTAATGTTAACTTTAGTTTGATTAGACTAATTCAAAGTCTGCTCAACAGAAGACGCATAACAGCATGTCTTGGGTCCACAACTCTAACAAGGTTTGTAAACAGAGGGACCCCACAAGGAGGAGTACTGTCTCCACTAATTTGGAACCTAGCGTTGAATGAAATTCTGCTAGATCTAGAACGTTGTGGCTGCAAGGTCGTGGCATATGCGGACGACGTTGCAATCGCAGTGAGTGGCAAATTCGAAAACGTCCTCCGAGACATTCTACAGGTAGCTCTGAACAAATTGGCTAGATGGGCCAGAAGTAGCGGTTTGGGCATAAACCCAAACAAGACAGAATTGGTTCTCTTTACTAGGATGAATAAAGTCCCACATGTGGACCCTCCACCTCGGATAAATGGAACAGATCTAGTCTTTTCTGAAAGTGCAAAATTTTTAGGAATAATTCTAGATAGAAAACTGTTATTTAGACTTAATGTATTGGAACGTGTAAGGAAGGCTAACGTCGCCTTATATTCCTGCAAAAAGGCTGTAGGGTCGCGGTGGGGCCTCTCTCCTAAAATCGTCCACTGGATATATATAGCAGTAGTTCGTCCTATACTGCTATACGGCATTGTGGTATGGTGGACGGCAACTGACAAACTAACCATCACCAACCTACTAACAAAGGTTCAGAGAACTGCCTGCCTGAGCATAAGCGGAGCCTTAAGGACTACAGCGACCGAGTCTCTACAAGCCCTACTCCATATACTGCCGATTAATATTGCGGCGAGAGAAGTTGCAACCAATGCGGCAATAAGATTAAACTGCCTATCAATGTGGATGTACAAAAACTACGGTCACATGAGAATATCAAAGTGTATGTTAACCGACCGAGTGGACTATATACCAACGGTGTACACCTTCGAGAGAAATTACATCACTATGATTCCCGCGAGAGATGAATGGGTTGGAAGAAAACCAGGTAATAGAAACCATCTCCAATTTTACACGGATGGTTCGAAGCTTGATGAAAAGGTTGGCTTCGGAGTACACTGTGCAGAGCTTAGATTGGATATAGCTCACAGACTACCAGATACCTGCAGTGTCTATCAAGCCGAAATAATGGCAATATGGGAAGTAGCCAAGTGGCTGAGTCGCAACATAGTAACCAACACTGGCATTGTCATTTACTCGGACAGCCAGGCTGCCATCAATTCTCTGGAGGCAACATCCCTAAATTCACAAACAGCCCTCGACTGCCGCAGATCTCTTAACGAGATGGCTGAGCAGTTTAATATACACCTCATATGGGTGCCTGGGCATAGGGATATCCCGGGGAACTGCAAAGCCGATGAACTTGCTAGGAAAGGGACGACATTACAAATTCTCGAAGAATTTGCATATATTGGTGCGCCACTATCCACGTGCAAGCTTTGGCTTAGGCAAGAGGCAATCAGGCAGTCCAACGAAAGATGGACAGAAATCGGCACCTGCAGGGTAGCTAGACAAATCTGGCCAAGGTATGACCTGAGAAGATCAAAATATCTCCTCGCACTAGAGAGGCAAAGATTGTCTACGTTAGTATCAGTTCTGACGGGACACTGCTTGATCGGCGAACACGCCAAAAGATTGGGTATTGACTCTAATGACTTCTGCAGAAGCTGTGGAGATGAGGAAGAAGTGGAGAGCATTGAGCACTTGCTATGCGACTGTCCCGCTCTGAGTAAACGACGACTGGACATACTGGGGTCGGCTGTTCTAGGCAGCCTAACAGATCTTTCCAGTACCGATATTCGTAATATCGACAAATTTGTATATCAAACAGGTTGGTTTCGATGAGGGGCATTTCAGCCCGTGGTAACACTAGGGACCTAAACTGGTCTATGTGAGCATGTATAAAAAATACGGCTGCCACCCTAACCTAAACCTAAAACCTAATGGTCATCTGCTCTATAGTAGACGGGCAGAATGGTCATATACTCTATAGTAATCGACCAGAACGACCATCTACTCCATAAAAGACTACCAGAACGATAATCAACTCTATAGTTGAGGACCAGAATGGTCATCTTCTCTACAGGGGACGATCTTCTCTACAGGGGACGAATGGAATGGTCATCTTCTCTACAGGGGACGACCAGAGTGGGCTTCTATTCTATTCTATAGTTCATCTACTCTACATATACGACCAGAATGGTAAACTACTCTATAGTAGACGACCAGAATGGTCATCGACTTTATAGTAGACGATCAGAATAGTCATCTGCTCTATAGTAGACGTGCAAAATAGTAATCTACTCTATTGTAAACGACCAGAACGATCATCTACTCTATTGCAGATGCCCTGAATGATCATCTGCTCTATAATAGTCTACCAGAATTGGTGTCTACTCTATAGAAGACTACCAGAATGGATATCTACTACATAGTAGTCGACCATAATGCAAACTACTCCAAGGTAGACGACAATAATGATAATATACTGTATAGTACACACTCAGAATGATCATATTCTTTATAGTAGACGACCAAAATGGCCATCTACTTTATAGTAGACGACAAGAATGGTAATGTACTCCATAGTAGACGACCAGAATGGTCATATACTCTATAGTAGTCGACAAGAATTATCATCTACTCCATATTAGACGTCCAGAATGTCATCTACTCTCTCGTAGACGATAAGAATGATCATATCATACATTATAGTAGACATCTAACTACTCTATAGCAGACTGCCAGAATGGTCATACACTCCGTATCATCTACTAATCTACTCTATAGTACATGGTGTCCCAAGAAGAACGCAATTTTTAAATCTCGCAACATTCGAAGTGTCATTGTTTGACATTTGAATAATTGTTATTGTTTGTTAGTAGAAGGTACGAGGTTAGTAAAAATGGAGAAGGACAGCGAAGGGAGTTCGTTAATTGGGTATTGGAGAGACAACATGAAAATGCTGATTTTGCCGATAAAATCATCTTCAGTGACGAGGCCCATTTTCATCTTGATGGCTTCGTCAATAGGCAGAATTGTCGCATTTGGGGTGCGGAAAATCCTCGAGTGATTCACGAGAAGCAAATGCATCCTCAACGTGTCACTGTGTGGTGTGGTTTTTGGGCTGGAGGAATCATTGGACCTTTTTTTTATGAAAATGAGGCAGGTCAAGCGCAAACAGTCAATCGTGAAATGATAACCAGTTTTTTCTTGCCTAGAATTGAAGAAATGAATGTGGAGGGCATGTGGTTCCAACAAGACGGCGCCACATGTCATACTGCCAGAGAAACAATTCAATTGCTGCATCAGTAATTAAAAAATTGCGCTCTTCTTGGGACACCCAATAGATGACCAGAATGTGATTCTATTCTATAGTAAACAACCAGAAAGTTATCTACTCTATAACAGGTGACCAGAATTGTAATATATTCTAAGGTAAACGACAGAATGGCAATGTGCGCTAGAGTAAACAATCAGAATGACCGTCTAATTTATGGTAGCTGAATAGCATGATCATCTATTCTATAGCAGATGATCAGAAAGGTAGTTTACACTATAGCTATATATTATACCACATTGGTCATCTGTTCCATAGTAGCCTACTAGAATTGCAATCTACTCTATAGTGAATGATAAAACTGATAGTCTGCTGCATAATTTAGTTTTTTTTTTTTATTTTGAGAACAATAAGTTTTCGAATGATATCATATCATCACCTTTTCAGGATCACAGTATTTTAAATAAAATGGAAAATTTTATAATGAACGATAATGACTGTTGTGCGTTCTTTTCCAATATAGAATGACGTAGGAAAAGTGATCTCTGTTGAATAGTCCTTGTGCTTTAGAAAACATACATATGTTTACATCCATTAAGAGTTCTTCCTCATAATATTTTATTAAGTTTTTTGTTGCTTTTAATGATAATTTGCCACAATTCAATTTTGCAAAGAAGCTGCATAAACCCACATCCTTGTTATGTTTTTGTGGCAGACACACACACAAGTATTATTCAATATCTCTTTGGCGTCATTAACATTGAAATCCCTTAACAAACTCTGACGCACACGTACATGTTAACACGTGTTTCAATCTATGCGTGTGTGTGTGTGATGGGATGAGAGAGAGACTCCTACATTTTTTCTGTCCTGCAAACGAATCGAGCCTACAATACCGGAAAGATTATCCATGCAGGAAATCATTAAATTATGATTGATATCTAACAAAGTTTTTTCTGTGAAAGCTTTTCATTCATTTATGCTGTGGCATATGAAAGGGAGGAAGGAGCATATAAATCGTTTGAGATGATGAGGAAGACGACAACGACGACGATGATAACAATGTGAGTAGGAGGGGAATAAGGCAAAAATATGTTAAAGGTAATGAGGGGGAAAGAGTCCTTACACACTCTTTCATCAATATAAATATTAGGTTAAAACGAAAACACTTGCAAATCTTGCAAACAATATAGAATAAAAAATATTCTATATTTTTTTGCAAGGATATTTGCGTTCCTCTAAAATGTTACTAGTCGAGTGGGAAGAGCAAACAACAATAATTCGATTTCACCTAATGTTCCCCCGTATTTAAGGTTAAGTAATTTTCTAAGCCATAACGGAAATGTGTGCAGGAAAAACAAGAAACAAAATGCTTAAGCAGCTTAAGTAATATGTATTTTTTTGCTTCTATTTCGCATAAAAAGGAAGAACAAAACACATACTACATATTATGAAAAATGAATGATGAGCAGATGATGGATGGCGGCGGTAGAACGTTGGGATTGAATACTCCTACTTCCACTACCATTCGCATTCGCATATGGCCTATGTATCGCGTAGGATTATCGTGCGTGTATCTGTGTCTAAGGGCGGAGGTTTATTAATGTCAATTGTGAATTGAAAATGACAGAATTGGTTTTGTTATAGAGAACGTGTATGTCTCAACCGGAAATGTAATAGATTGTGAAAATCTCAAATCGCACAGGATGGTCTATTAAGTTGGGGATGTGGGAGCCAAGAGAGGGAATGTGGGTGTTTTAAATATGCAAAGCTTTAAAGTCATAAAAATGGAATTAGTGAAGAAAGTCGACAATTTTGTTGAACATAAGGAGTAAACAACAAAGGAAGTTGGAGATGTATGTAGGATTTTATAAGCGCACCTGTGCATTCTGTCTGTCTGTCTCTCCATATTTTCACATGTTTCTATATATACTCCTATTTCTTTTATCTTTTGTTTCTAACTATTCATCTGTTACGTAGGTTGTCTGAACCAAAAACAATATAATTTAAGAAGCCATTCCTTCCTGTAGCGAATAATTGTCATTTACGAACGAATAGGAATTTCATTTTTTCCGATTTTCCCGAATTTTGTGTAACTGTCACAATTAAAAAATGTATATTAATTGATAAGTGCAAAAAAGTTCAAGCTATGTTCGCGGAAAACTGTTTCTTCGCGTGTGACAATTCATTTTTATTCGTTCGTAACTGACGCATTTTGACATTTCAGCCTGAAGGAATATCTTCGTAGTACATTATTTTTGGTCTGAACGCCCTTTATTTACCTGCACTTTTATCCATAAATCTTACCCTGTGCCCTGTGTATCTATCTGTTTATTTATTTACAGTACAATAAAAATTAAATTTAAGGCGAAGGCATAGATTTGGCTAGATTTTGCAGAGACACACCGGAGCTTATTGTCGAGATCGAACACACAAATCTATACACGCATAGGCTCAGCTCACCTACAATTTTGCGGAAGATACTAACAATTTCCACCGACACGATTGATCGCAAAATTGTCGAGAAATTGTCAATTTGTTGAGACATTTCTGAATATAACTTATCATAACTCGGAAGCGACTTGACCGATTTGGTTGAAATAAATGTAGAAAGAGTTGGATGTACATTATCTTTTTAATCCGATCAATAGTTTCAGAGCTCTCTCCCCCACATAACGGTAATTTGGGCTCTATTTTAATAAATCGTGAAAAACACTCTAAAAAGGGAGAGGGCGGTGATGAAATGTTCTACAAAAATGTTGGACATGAAATTTTGCTATATATGCAGAACACACAAAACTCCAAACTTAATACAAACACCAAAAACCAGTCAAACCCTCTTTTGCCTGTTCGTGCAGCAATGTTATCCACTATGTCGTATAAATAACATTAATTATAACATTAATTAATACTCAACGGACCAGTGATGTTTGTGTTAAGTTTTGGGCTCTTGTGTACTTTGACATATATAGTAAAATTTCATGGCCAAGATTTTCTTGGAACATTTCTCCCTTCTCGCCACCCCCTTTGTCAGGGGTGTTTTTTACAATTTGTCCTAACAAATTGAAAATTTCTCGACAATTTTGCAATTTTTAAGCACTGGATGCTGCTTTTTCAAACCCGTTAGATAAACATATTTTTTCTCCTAGTCTATACCTACAATTATGCCGTGGGCCGTAGAGCTAAATTCCCATCGGTTAACTAGATATAGCCGTTGAAAAATGTTCTCAGAAAAAAGGACCAAAATAACATTTCAGCAAAAATATTCACTTATGAGTCAGTATTTAAATGCAATCCATCCACAGGTCGTTTCTCTGTCATTCAACCCGCCGATTAATTAGTACCTTTCCATTTCATTCTATCCTTCCGATTATCGGCCCCTTTACATTTCGATGGGTCTGCCCATACTTATAAGTTATATTCAGAAATGTCTCAACAATCTCAATATATTAGCCTCTTTTATATTTTCGCTTATCCATCCTTTTGTACGAGCATATCTATCTACGAGTATTAGTATGGCTTTAAAAACGTCTACCAAACTAGCTAACTAGCTATATGTCGTTTATTAGTCCGTATGTGCATTCAATTTATTCGCCCTTACCTCTATCTCCCAGATATTATTTCACTTATGAGTCAGTCTTTAAATGCAATACCGGCAACTCTTTTAATTCATCCGTCTATTTGTCAATTTGTATTTATCTTTCCATTATTTAATATCGTACCCTATACATTTCAATTGGTCTGTCCATCCCTTTATTTGGTAGTCAACCTGTCCAATAGCATCTTTATATTTCCGTTTATCCATTCATTTACCTGTCCATATATTCTGTTTATCCTTTCATCTAAATTTTATTTTATTTTTTCTTCTGTCTATCGGCTGTAGGATTATATATCAAAATGTCTATCTCACTATTTATCTTCTTTAATCCATTAATCAATAATTCCAATTATCAGTTTATTTATTTAGACTGTTTCCCTTTTTCGTCTGACATTCCCTTTAAACGTCCCTTTAATTTTCTGTATCTATTTGTCTGTCTGACAGTCAATTTCTTCATTTAATTTCATTTAATCATATATTTCTTTATTTATTAATTAAAATATCCATCTGTCTAATCATCTGTATTAGACTTGTATAGATCGCGAACGAACTAGTTCAATTAATCGAGTCACTGATATATTTTGTGGTCACCATCTAAGTCATTATGAATGTAGGATTCTACCTATTCATGTTTCAATCAGATTATTTTAATTGTGGCTGATTTGAACTGGTGATCTATTGAACGAAGTGAGGTGGTGAACTAACGAGCTGTTGAACTAGTTATATGTTGAACTGGCGAGCTGGGGGACTGGTGAGCTGAACTAGTGAGCTGGTGAACTTGTGAGCTGTTGAACTACTGATATGTGGAACTAGTGTGCTGTTGGTTGAAGTAGTGAGCTGTTGAACTAGTGAGCTCTTGATCTAGAGAGCTGGTGAACTAGTGAGCTGCTGAAGTAATGAGCTGGTGAACTTAGTGAGCAAAGTAGTTCTCGTTAAAACTGAACGAAAATGAACGATCATTTAAAAGAACTAAAGTGCCCAATTCTAAACTGTGCTGAAATCCTCCCTTATTTGCCCTATCCGTAGCTTTATCATTTGCTCTAGTCATTCTTCTGTTCATCCACCTTTCCTTTACGTATCCTCTTACTCATCCTTCTATCCGCGATCATCTCTTCGTCGGTCTACTCATCAGCTCCCACATTAGTTTATAGTTCCATACAATCATCTCTCTGTTTATCCGTTCTTTAAGCTATGCATATATCATATAATCGTGTTTTTCTTATTTTAAAAATACGAATAATCTTTTAAAAATTAATCAAATGCATTGCAGTAAATAAAGTTTATTGTTTATATCCAGTTTTATATGAAAAAATTAAATGATTTATTATTTTTATTATATTTTTTGATGTTGAAAATATAAATAATATTCTCTTTAGTAAAAGATTGCTTCATATGTTGAATGTATGTACGAGTATTTCATTCCCTTTAGAATGCCATCCAAGTGAACTGTGAAGGAAAAAATCTCTCTCCATAAACTGATCTGTTATGGCGATGCCATTGAAAAACCACAAGAACAATTTGCATATAAAAGACTTTCAACTTTTAATTAATGTCTCATTTCAATTAATGAATAAATCCTCAGAGGTTGTTCGGCGAATGTGCAAATTCAATAGTTGTCGTCATCATCGTCGTCGTCATCGCCGTAGTTGTCATGCAAGGCAAACAATTTCACAATTTTGTATGGAATAAAATCCATTATCCTTCAATGACAAATATCCCGCAAGCGAATGAGAAGCAATAAAGCAAAATTGCATTCGCATAAAGTCCTTACACATGCAGTCGCATCTTAAATTGAAACTTGTATTAATTCTGAATAATAATCACAACTTGTTTTCCTTGAAGGTATACGTATCCTTCAGAGAGCGAGAGTGAGAGTGAAAAAGCTGGAAATGCTATGTGTATACATATACATATGTATACGTTTGGCTTTATATGTAGAGGTCATTAATGAAACTGAGAGACAGGCAGAAAGAAGGACCCACCAAACTGTAGAGCAGCAACAGTTGCAGTGGAACGAAGCAACGAAATAAGTTTATAGCTACAAACCACTTGGCAATGCTACTGCTTTTACTCTTGCAAATGCACTTCCTTTCTTTGCCTTATGGAATTCTGCTATACTGCTTCCAATTTAATGCAAATATTATAAAAATTAATTGCAATCGTACAATTTGTCTGTCGTTCGGTATATTTTCATCTTTCACTCATACCGTCCGCCAGTCAGACAGAACAAGTCCTTCAAACCATCATTCATTCACTTTCATCAAATACTACCGAGAAGTTTCAATCTTCATCATTTACGTTTATTTTTGTTACAACAATTTCGTAGAGTGTATTGCCAGGTGGACTAATGAGAGAGGGGTAGTGGTAATGGTCATGCTTCGATTACTTCCTATTGGATGACATTCTGATGAATGGCGATAATGAAAGCATGAATGATTAATGCAATGTTAAATGGATATAAGTTGAAAAGAAATTCTTAAGAATTCGAGGATGGCCAAAAAAAAAATCGGCAATATTAATTAAGAATTGATAGATTACAAGGTAAAGAATATTTGTATAGTTTCATTCTAACATAAATCGTATTTAATTGAATTGCTATTCCAATACTAACATTGTCATTAGAGTGTATTGAAATAAAGCAAGAAATTAGAAAGCAATTCTAATTTTATTTCGTATGTAATTGGAAAGACAGACATTTCATATTGTCAAGTACGGTTTTATATACCACAGTTGTCGCTAGTACGACAAGTTGAAGGATAGCTTATACAAACGAATCTTCTTTCATCATTATGGAAGATTATGTTATTTGATTGCTTCTGTGACTCTTTTGTCGCGATAAATAGTATGATTTTTAAAATTCCATGATAATGTCATACCTGGGAAATTATAACATTAGGTCCTTTTATCTCACACAACGTAATAATTTCCACGTAGTGTTACTATTCATCCAGAAGAGGCAAAAATTATTGCCTATTACTTCAAAAATATAGTCTGCTTTGGGACACATTTCGGGTACACAAAGGGTATCATTTTTGTTTTATTGTAACCTAACTGAACGAACGGTCCCCAAGTTATGTCCAATGGTGTTGATACTTTTTCTCTATGAAGCTAAATTGTTTAGATATTCGATAACATAGTTTGCCAAGAAATCAAAGATGGGCAATTTATTTACATTTTATTTAAGAAAATTTACATTTTATTTAAGAAAATAATTTATATTATTTTGTAATAACATTTTATGGGTCATCTATGTTAACACTAAATTATTGATATAAACACTTAAAAAATAATTGTTTATAACATTAAGAAATCTGAGTATTTATTTATATGAATCACAATACAAAGTAAATTTAAATTATAATTTTACGGTCACGTTGCTTGTTACATTTTTGTACCGACAGACCAGCCTTTGGTTGGGAATCGAACCCACGACCCCAAACTCATAGACGAGCACGCTATTAACTCAACTACTGGTGTGCACAGGATTTGATAACAAACTTTGTATTAATGACCAAAGAGATACATTTTTGATATATATTTATAAGAAAACAAGAAAGAAAGTTCAGTCGGGTAAACCGGCTTATGAATCCCCTCACCATGAGTCCCAATAAAATATTCGTAAATTTATTTATTTTTATTTTAATTAAACTTTTATCAATTTAAATTGCATTTAATTACTTTAAAGTATGTACTGGTATTAATGTTAAAAGCTGTTTACAGTTGGTACAAAATTGTCAATTTGTGTGGGAGGTACCAAACGGGGCGTGCCAATTACGGCCACTTTTCTGTAGACTATAGGTACTATAAAAGCATTACACTGTGCACAATTTGAAGTATTTGTATGCACTGGTATTAAAGTTAAAACTGTTATCTTTTGGGCGTGTCAATAACGCCCATTTAAAATCTGTGTAGATTTGTATATAAATTTACATATGTATAACCTATTGATGTCCGACGGGAAATCCCGATCCCAAAAATCCAATCACGATCCCGAATCTCGGGAGTTTTAAAATTAATCCCGGAATATCTTAATAATAATATATGAAGCTGTCTCGTATAAAATATTAACTGATAGATAGATACACTCTGTTAAAAATGGAAGCAAATGAAGTCTAATGTTAACATCAAAAGACATTGACATAATCCGGTGAAAAAATACGAAATTTGGAAAAGAATTACAAAATATATCATATATTTCATCATAAACAAGTACGAGTAAACTTATGACAAGAACACAACTGGAGTTTGTGTCCCACAAAACGAAAAACATTGTATTCTATGTTTTCAATTACATTAACAAGTAAAAAAGTTCAGTCGGGTAAACCGGCTTATGAATCCACTCACCATGAGTCCCAATAAAATATTCGTAAATGTATTTATTTTTATTTTAATTAAACTTTTATCAATTTAAATTGCATTTAATTACTTTAAAGTATGTACTGGTATTAAAAGTAAAAGCTGTTTACATTTGGTACAAATTGGTTCATTTGTGTGGGAGGTACCAAAAGGGGCGGTGTCAATAACGGTCACTTTTCTCTGGATTCTAGGTTCTATAAAAGCATTACACTGTACGAAATTTCAAGTATTTGTATGAACTGATATTAAAATGGTCCAATTGTGAGGGAAGTACCAACAAGGGAGCAACCACTTCGCCCATTTTTCTTGACGTGGTATCGACTACTAATGTGTAGTATTAGTATTCAGAGTATTGAAATAAGTAGTATAGAAGTTATTAAATAATCAATAATTCACTAAATATTAACTCTTTGTGGGAGAGGTACTAGAAGGAGTGGACCAATATGGTCCATCTTCGAACTTAGCCGGAGATAGAGAAAAATATTACCGCATACCAAATTTGAAGGGCTATAGAATCCGCATTTCTGAACTGAAATTTGTAAAAGTTTGCAGAACCTGTTAAAAATTGTATAGTATTTTACAATTTTCCAGCTAAGTTTGTGGGCAGATATATTGAAAAGCTGATGTGACACATTCATAAAACCTACTAATGTCATTGGATTCAGCGGATTTTGTTGGTTTCACTGACACCTTCTCAAGGTGTATTTTATATATACATTGTCTTTGTCAATTTGTATTTCTGTTAGGTAGAATACGAGGGTTGCTATATATATTTCTGGCCTAGGCAACACTAAGTGTTACCTGGCGACATCTGACATTTCCATTGGAAAGTTTGACATTTTTTAGCATAAACGTACTCAGAACGTTTTGACGTACGACCATCATTTGTGTTGTTTACAGTGACTTGAAAAAATCAATTTGGCAAAAAAAATGGAATTAACTCATAAACATTTTCGTGCGAAGCAGCTGTTGAAGCGTTCAAAAACCATGTTTTGGAGGTGAATTTTCAACACACTGTAACCAAAACAATTCGCGCTCAAATGACAAAACGGTCTGAGTGAAGTTATGCTAAAAAATGTCATACATTTTTCACAACTTTCGACGTGGATTATCACGACAAGTGTGCATCGATGAACTTAAATCTTTGTATGGCGATGAAGCACCATCCTATAGCACTGGGAAAAACTGGTTTAATGAATTCAATCGTGGCCGACGCCCGCTCGAAGACGAAGGTCGCCCAAAAACGGCCGTTGTGGCAGAGAACATTGATGCCATTGAGGCATCCTGGGGCATTTCTTTCACCAGCATACATTCGATATTGCATGAACAACTGGCCGTAAAAAAGGTTTGTTCTCGTTGGATCCCGCACAATTTGACATTCGCTCAAAAAAGGCTCGTGTCGATTGGTGCAAAGAAATTTTGAAAAAATACGATCGCGGTGTTTCAAAGAACATTTATAAGATCGTCACAGGTGACGAATCTTGGATCTATGCGTATGAGCCCGAAACAAAACAGCAATCGACCGTGTGGGTCTTCGAAGACGAGCCAAATCCAACGAAAGTTGTTCGTGGAAGAAGCACTTCGAAGCAAATGGTCGCCTGTTTCTTCGGCAGAACTGGTCATATGGCGACTGTTCCGCTTGAGCAACGTAGGATGGTCAATTCTGCGTGGTGCACCACAATTTGTTTGCCTGAAGTCTTCGCAGAAATTCGAAAAACGAACAAGAGAAGACTAATCATTGTGCCCCATGATAATGCGATCTCTCACACATCGGCTCCAACCAGCGCCTTTTTGACCGGCCAAAACGTCGAATTGATGGGTCATCCGCCGTTCAGCCCTGATTTGACACCCAATGATTAATTCTTATTCACTCACATCAAGAAAAAACTGCTTGGTCAACGTTTTTCGACGCCCGAAGCAGCTGTTGAAGCGTTCAAAAACCATGTTTTGGAGGTGAATTTTCAACACACTGTAACCAAAACAATTCGCGCTCAAATGACAAAACGGTCTGAGTGAAGTTATGCTAAAAAATGTCATACATTCCGATGGAAGTTCCAGTTTTCATCTGGCAACGCCAGAATTGCCAGGACCGAAATATAAATAACAACCCTCGTATATGTCATACCGTTGTTAGTCTTTTTTGTCATGAAACTTCATTAAGCTATCTCTAGTCACGTGGACTCATGGTTGCTCCTTTTATCCAATGTTTCTCTCGGGAAGCTACAAACTTTGGAAAAATAGTACAATGTTTAGTTACTCTTTAATCTAATTTTATTCCTTTTAGTCTATATTATTTATTACATTTCAATTAATCTTCTAGAGTTTACCGAATGAAAGGATCTCACTACAATTTTCCTTATTATTAAATGTCCATGTCCACAAATGATTATTTATAAACTTTATACGTTTATACTCAATAAATTATATGAATTTCATAATATTTAAGAACAATGTCGATTGCGTGTTTTGTAAGTGTGTGCATCGTCGGCATTTTATTAAATGTTAGACTCAATTTCGACTTGACCTTTAGGGTTTGTCAACAAATTAACCCAATATTTACAAGGAATTTTTCCTTGTAATCCTATTCAACATTCTTAAGTCATTTGAAAAATGCTTTAAATTTACTAACATAAGAAGTAGCCAGACACTTACACGCAAAGAAAAAATGATATCCATTAGAAAAGAAATTTTAGGAACGTCATTTTTGACAACCTCTCTTTAAGTTTATTGAAGGTTTTTTTTTTTTTGGCTCAACACAAAAAATTGTTTGAGCAAAAGTAATTTTCTAATCCCGCAAAAGAGTTTTCTGTTCCCGTAAACGAGAAGTGGATTTGTATAAAATTTCTTTCCAGTAAAAACCATATTTTTCCTTTGAGTGTAACTCAATGTCACAACAAAAACTGATGCTACTGTTGCTATTGTTTTCAATAAAATTTTGCTCTTTACTTAAGTAAAGTTTATGCATTATGTATATAGCTATGACTATTGAAAAAATATTTGTATGTGTGTAAATACTCGTATATGTTTCTATTTTGTTTGGTATGAATGAATATGACTATGGAATTCTTGGGATTACTAAATATCTAAACAAGAGTGGGGGAAAATGCTACGTACAAGGATACAATGTATTTCAATTCAATATCAAATAAATGTGTATAAACACTTAGTTCAGTTACCAGGCGAAGCATAGCTTCACACACACATGCTCAAACACACAGAGATGCAATCATGGAAATGCATTTATCCTGGCCAAATCCAAACACATACATACGCGAGCGCAGAGCAGCACCAGCAGTAGTCCCTAATGTGGCAACACATCTAAACATTAGTTCAGATACTCACACTCGTATATTCAGGCTACAGGATACAGATTACAAACTACATATCCGCAATACCAATACCAATATAGATTCGCGCACACACACACACGCAAACATATACACTCATATATCTCTGGTCTATGATAAGTATGTTGATAATGCAAAAAGCACTCAACAAGAACATGATTTCCTTTTAATACAACGGCAACTACTCTGACAGTTGTTGCATATCCTTATATATCCTTATTGAATACATGCATGCACAGTATTTATATTGCGATCTATAATGAGTGCAATAGTGTGCGTGTATTCCCATTCCCGTTTCCATTCATGGGTATTGTTGAATTGTTGAGAGTAAAGGATATATTTTATTAAGTGTATACTAGAAGGTATACCGTTCTCTAAACTATGTCGTCTTGTCGATGTATGACTGCATACGAACACATGTGTGTGTACATTTTGTAGGCCGGTTTTCACATGAATAATAGTACTCGTAACATATGTCTACTGAAACTCATAAGTATTTCATAACCATTCGGTAGGGAATCCCGAATGATCCAGCAAAGAATTTTATTCCAAATCCAAAAATTCGGCTAGAATAGTTTGTAAAACTGAAAACTAGAGATTTGATATTTAAAACAAGTACGAAAGTTTAGTCGGGTAAACCGACTTATGAATCCCCTCACATTGAGTCCCAAAAAATAGTAGTACATTTATTTATTTTTTTGTTGTAAATAAATTATTATCAATTTAAATTGCATTTAATAACTTTAAAGTGTACTGGTATTAAAGTTATAAGCTGTTAACGTTTGGTGTAAAATGGTCCATTTGTGTGGGGGGTACCAAAAGGGGCGTGCCAATAACGGCCATTTTTCTCTACAGTCTAGGTACAATAAAAGCATTGCAATGTACAAAATTTCAAGTATTTATATGCACTGGTATTAATTAGAAGCTATTAACTTTTGGTGTAAAATGGTCCATTTTTGTGGAAGGTACCAAAAGGGGCGTGCCAATTACGGCCACTTTTATCTAGATTCTAGATACTATAAGAGCATTGCACTGTTGCAAAAAAAACTTCAAGTATTTGTGTGTATGCACTGGTATTAATTAGAAGCTATTAACTTTTGGTTCAAAGCGGTCCATTTGTGTGGGAGGTACCAAAAGGGGCGTGCCAATAACCCATATTTTTCTCTGGACTCTAGGTACTATAAAAGCATTACTCTGTACAAAATTTCATGTATTTTGGTACAAAACGGTACATTTGTGTGAGAGGTACCAAAAGGAGCGTGGCAATAATGCCCATTTTTCACTGTATTGTAGGTACTATTAAACCATTACACTGTACGGAATTTCAAGTCTTTGTATGCACTGGCAATAAAGTTTTTAGCTATTAAATTTTAGTAAAAAATTTTCCATTTGTGTGGGAGGTACCAAAAAGGGCGTGGCAACGTCGCCCCGTCGAGGTAATAGTGACTAATAAACTAATACTATATGTAGAATTTCAGAGGATTCAAATATGTAGTATAGAAGTTATTAAATAATCAATATTTCACTAAATGATAACCCTTTGTGGGGGAGGTAATAGAAGGAGTGGACCAATTTGGCCCATCTTCGAACTTAGCCGGAGATAGAAGAAAATATTACCACATACCAAATTTGAAATCAATCGGTTACTCCTTTCGAAAGTTATCGTGCGCACCAACCAGCAGACAGACAGACAGACGGACGGACGGACATTGCTCATTCGACTTAAAATGACCCAAAACAGATATTCGCCGAACATACTTAGGGTCTTAGGTCACTCCTTCGATGTGTTACACTTTGGCTCGTTGGTGAGGGGATAATTAGGTACTTTGTTAAGAAAAGTCGGGTGGAGTAGTCTAGAGTAAACATATGTATATGTACATAGTTCACAAAAACCTTGTGATGTTTGACATCAGGATACTATCATTCTGCAACAAAATAAGTCCACATTGTTTGTTGGGTACATATTATAGCAAAGCATTAAAAGCATACATTTACAAGGAGAATATTTTCCCCATATTGTTTGGATACATTACCATCTAAACAATTGTGTCCATTTGTAATTGTAGTTTTCCCCGAGTACATACACATATGTACATAAACTATAGAGCAATTTTACACTCAAAGAAAAAATATTTGCCCTGAAACGAAATTTTCGACAACAAAATTTGCTAATAACACAAATTTATGTTTTTCTAATAATTGAAAAAGTGTAATATATAGTTCAGCAGCAGAAAATCCTTTGTATAAAATTTCGTTCCTGCAAAACGAATTTTTTTCTTTACGTGCATAACAAGTGCATAGATTTCTACATACATGCAATGTAAATATATATACACACATACATGTATCTAAATGGAACAGTGTATGTATTTATGAGTACATGTGGATTTATGTTGAGCCATTCTGATGATGGTTTACCATGAATGTTTTAAGAGGCCTCAACAACATTTGGGCCTATACAAATAGGCCATAAGTTCTTAGATAAACGTATGCATTTATAATAGAGTGTCCAGAATTATTTAAAAATATTAAAATATTTTGATAGTACGATAAATGATAAATAATATTATTGATTTCCTATTATTATATTAGAAAAATATAAGTTAAAATTAAAACAATATTTAAAATAAGAAATCAATATTACGTTTATAAAAATTGCTTTTTATGTAAAAAGTGTTATATCACACAGAAGCAGTTATTATATTCACTCCGATCTTGTCGTCTCTTTTCTAAAAGTATGTACGAATTTGGAAAATTTGTATAATTCCATCAATAAAAGATTTTACCATATTATACCCTTCTCTATATACCCTCAAAGGGTAGAAATTGCACATTCACATTTTGTCTGAGTTTCCAGAATTAACCCTATTCTGTTGTCAAAATGTAATATTATTTAATCAGATATTTTATCATTTTGGCCCATTCCAACTCGAAAGAAGTTGGAATTTAGGATATTTTTCGCACAATTTCAAACCATTTTACAAGTAAATTATGTACATCGGAAGGTTTTACCAATATTGTTTACATTTTACTGACAAAATATCTTTTTTAATGATCTTGAATATTTTCTACGAAAAGAATATCCCATTGTGTTCATTTGCTCCATAAATGCAAAGAATTTGATTAAGTCCCTGAAAATGTCACCTCGAAAAGATTATATGTATATGTATATTTTAGGGTACACCCTTTTATTTTAAAACCCTCTTACAATCCTTTAATATTTTATATTGTCGATATTGCAGTTGTTGTTACCAAATGATCTGGTCAGAAGTAGGGGCGGAGAGTGGTACATTTTCGATTGTTGGTTTTCGTGTTAAACCAAGAAATGCATTAAGGCAATGTAGTAAAATTGTGTTAAATGTTCAACCAGACTTAGGCAAGACTTAAGTGGTGATTTTCGGTTTTCTCAAACCGCCGCAGAGTCAAGAGCAGAAGGCGTAACAGTTTGGCGATTCTGCACAATAATGAGAGGTAAATGATAAGGCCAATAAGTGTAATGACCACAGAGTGTAATAACCCCCACGTAACAGTAACTGTCAATTTCTTACATTGAGTAACTATGTAGTCTTTCCCTTATACAGGAGAAGCAGACCTAATAATAATAATAATATGTATTATTTACTTTTGCCTTGTCAAGAAGACATTCCCAAATAATTGATATTTAATTATCAAAGTAGTGAAAAATATAATTGCTAAAATAATTTAGTACTGAAGAATTTTTTGTTATCTGGAGAGGTATCTTATAATTGTCTGTAGAGTTATCTTATTTTAATTTTTGACGCACCAAGTAATCATATCGGATAGCAATTACGCCTAGAAATATTAGAAAATTCTTTAAAACTACATCTATCACTACCTTCAGTTCCCTATGTCTGAAAGTAATTTTCAATATCTTTTCAAAATTGCGCCATTTTTCTGAGTTTGATTTTAATATTATTCTTCCTTATTTCACCTGTTCTGATTGATTGGCTTCGTTAGCTACATAAATTGGCTAAAGAATTTTCTGCGGGAAAATATATTGCCAATTTATGTAAAACGCCAAGTAGATTTAAATTTAAACTAATGTTTAGGCCTAACAAACTAAACAACATTTTAATATTTATAAATATGAAACAATCTAGAACAAAACTCACAAATACTTTCTCCATATATTCCCCTTGGCTCGGAAGGAGAAAGCGGGATGGGGAAGTGGAACTAAATTTAACAAAGAGCTGCAGACTCCTAAAACACAAATGTGATATGTATTTGTTGTTAACAACGAAGCAAAAAAAAACTCACTTTTTAGAACAAATCACTAACGTACATAAGCAATTTGTAACAATTTATTATAAATTTTCAGCAACATTTGGGTTTGGTGGCGTTGGTGTTGATGTTGCCGCCGTTTGTTATTTTTTGGTTGGTTGTTTTTTGATTGGGGAAAATGTTTACAATATTCAAATTGTACAAAAGACGTCGTGTACCGTGAGGAGGACGACAGTGAAATTTTTTATTACTGTCTTAAAAATACAATACTCCCTCCCCACACACCACTTCATCAGATTCTTCGCATCCCTCAGGCCGCAAACTTCTGCCATTACTCCCAAACTTGAAATGTTAACAAAACATTCGAACACTTGTTCAGAGTTAATGTTTTATAAATGGCGAGGACGACGCAAGAGAGAAGCATCATCTCCTCAGCATTTGGGCCGCCATTGAGTTTTGGGGGCAACATAGTGATAACACCCTCCGTCCCTTAAGTGCTCGAGATGGAGGTGTTGGCCCAGAACGCCCGAGCTGGTGTGGTGACGGCCGTTCGCTGTTGGCGGAGCAAGATAAATATGCTGCTATATTTTCTTAAATATTTCGTCGAGGGTCGCAGGTGCTGAAATCCTGCGAAAGGAATACATTATGGCTGCTATGTATTTTGGTGCCTTGGTGTGTCATCAGAAACAACCATTGCCTTCGTCCTTTCCACCACCTGCCCAGACATCACGCTACTCCTACACCTTTCAAGAATTACGTGAACAATCAAAGCGAAATCAGAATCAGCAGCGGCTTGTCGAATTTGAATGTTTCTCAAGGAATTTCTGCAAAGTTTATTAAACAAATAAAACATTTTCCTTGAAGCTTGGCATCAGCCAATGTGAAAATAAGTAGCGCGGGAAAAGAAACCAACTTTTTCAAGGCCCTAAAATAAGAAACTCCTGAAGAAAAAGCACATTTGGCAAGAAACTTGTCTTGTCTCAACAACTGTTTCGAAAAAAGAAATAATTTGTTGTTGGGGGAGGAAACTGTTTTCGTAAATTATTCCTAAGAACCTGTGAAAAAGCAACTTAAAGTGTTAAAACTCTTTATTTAAACTAGAAGTTTCCTTAACGACCAAAATCAAAGACTCTAAATGTTTAAAGTCAGTGGTCGACTATAGTATATAGGAAGACCTCAGCGGTCGGGAAATCCCCAGATGTCGAGCATAGTCTAGAGGAAGTCCTGTGAGGTCGACTCTAGTATAGAGGAATACCTCTAAGGCCGACTCTTGTAAAGAGGAAGACCTCTGAGGTCAACTCTAGTATAGAGGAAGACCTCTGAGATCGCCTTAAGTATAGAGGAAGACCTCTGAGGTCGACTCCAGTATAGAGGAAGACCTCTGAGTTCGACTCTAGTATAGAGGAAGACGTCTGAGGTTGACTGTTGTATACAGGAAGACCTTTAAGATCGACTCTGGTACAGTTTTTTAACAATATAATCTATACCAAAATTGTGGCTTCTTTGAAACTCAAATATATTTTCTAGCGATTTTTCCTTTAAATCACCGAATGAATAATAGCCTTTTTAAAAGCTATATACTAAATGCTTGTATATACTTTGTAGCATTTTTAAAAGCTACCTTTGTTCCATTTTGCCCTCTTGACAACAACAAAAACGATTTGCATTAATGTTTGAGATATTTTAACAAATATTATTTTTATTGAACTACATAACAATACTCAACTTAATATTTGACAAAGAAATCGTGACGAGGGTTATGAATCACAATGAAACTCAATGAGTGTCCTTAGCCTAATGATGCCATAAAGGAAATGTTCTAAAATCGGTTTTATTTGCTTTGCCTTTTATTTGCTGGACAAGGTCATACAGCAACAACGGCGACTACGACAAAAATGATACTTTATTTTTATGCAAAAAGAAATAGAAAAACTAAAAACATACTCGAATTGACTCGAAGCTATTGTTTGTTTATATGGCATGACAAATAGCAAATTTGTTAGGTTAAGTTTAAGTACTAGGCATAAGTATTAAAAAAAAAGAACTTTCCGTTTTCTATGTATGGGGCTAGGTTTGGAGACCTACACGCAAAGAAAGGAATTCGTTTCAGCGAAACGAAATTTTAGACAACTACAATTCTCATTTGCAGGAACTAAAGTTTCGTTTGTTGTGACAGCAGTTTATTTTGCGCAAACAACTGTTTGTTCTGACCAAAAGAAATTTCAGTTGTCGTAAACGAGAATTGTAGTTGTCTAATATTTCGTTTCGCAGAAACGAATTTTTTCTTTGCGTGTAGTCTTTGAGCCCCCCCTGAAAGTGGTGGAAGTAGTCTAAAAAGCATAATTTCCTGATACTAAACGGCTCTCAAACATGACTAACACACACACTCATGCAGAACACAAAAGGTCAATACGAAAATTGTTTATAAATGTATATAATTTCATGTACAAATGGCGCAACATTAAGAGCAACTCGAGTCAGGGCAGTGGAACAACTACACCACAACAACATCAGCAGTACCATAGCAGGGTTTTATTATGGATCAACACAAAAAGTTCCATTGTAAAAACAAAAATATAAAAAACAAGAAGCCGAACTGTTGAAACACTGACCTTAATCTGAGGCAAATGCAAACAAACTCACCGCAACAAAAAAACACAAACTGAAATAAAACAGAAACTTTTGTGGCCGAAGGGGAACTTGCGAACCAAAGACAAATGAACTTTGTGAGAATCTAAAAAGGGTTACTTAAAAAGAAATTTAGAAATTTCATCTTCTAGATATGACTATCACGACTTGCTTATATATTTATATAAAAACATGGATCTAGGACGACCACTGTCCGTATTAACGGTTTTAGGTAAAATAAACATTAATTGTTTAAGTTCAAATCGAATCTGATAGAATCTTTGTATTGGGGCTATATCAACAATCCTCCTCTGATCACCACACTTCAGCACAATTCGGTAGAATTTGCCCTTCCATAGTGGACAGTTTCCATATCGAAATGATGCTTTATCAGTTGAATAATAACACAGTGCAACGCATTATTTTGCGACTCAATTCTGAAGCAAAGTTGTAGATATTGAATAGGAGAAAAAAAATGCGGAACAAACCTAGTCGAAAAAAGTGCATCCAGTGCTTTAAAAATCGCAAAAATGCCAACAAAGTCATAAAATACCTGTCAGTAAAATATTGAAAAATACGTATATGTAATACGTAAAACGTGTACGTAAAAAACATGAAAAATAAAGAAGAACAAATTTGTACTGTGTAATGAACTTCAAATATAGGCCGCGACTACGGTTTTGATGGTACATTTGGAAGTTACAATTTTCGATCACTTTTTCCATATGATTCAGCCCATAAACTACTCTAAATAGTGCCTTTTTGTGGATATAACTAAAATAAATGGGTTGCTCAAATATTGCAATTTAGTTTATAGTTCTTATCATTGCTCGTTTCAAGCCATATGCAGCTCAAAGTTCATTAAAAACTTTTCTCCAGGAATACATGAATATTTTTTGCATAGCTGCCTCGCTAAATTTAAAAAGGTATTTTGCGCACTTGACTGTTAATTCCGATTCACATACCCGGCTATATGAGCACTTAAACAAGTAACAAAGTTTCAGTCGGGTAAACCGATTAAGGTATACCCTCACTTTGTAAGTAATGTAATATATAAAACTACACTAATTAATCTGTCAATTTGTGTGGGAGGTACCAGAGAGGGTTTAGCAAATACACCTATTTTCGGTAAACAGTATTTTCTTTAAATATTTTGTACTGCGCCGAGTTATAAGAGTTTATGTGCACTGGTGTATTAACGTTACGAGCTATTCAATTTTGGTTCAATAATGCTCTTTTGTTGAATAATGCCCATTTTTTAAAGGAATATAGGCTATACTGTACATTTGTATTAAAGTTATAATCAGTTCAATTTTGATGCAAAATGGTCCATTTGTGTGGAAGGTACCAAAGGGGCGTGGCAACTTCTCCCATTTTTCTCGAGGTTATAGCGACTAATAAAATAATACCATGTGTGGAATTTCAGAAGATTCTAGTATAGTAGTAGTAGTATAGATTTTATAAAGAATCAATCAAAGAATCGTGCGCACCAGCCAGCAGACAAACAGACAGACAGACGGACGGACGGACATTTCTCATTCGACTTAAAATGACCAAAAAAGAATATTCGCCGAACATACTTAGGGACTTAGATCACTCCTTCGGTGTGTTACACTTTCGGCCCGTAGCAAATGATATATACCCTCGTGTCACTAAAGAGCGGGTATAAAAAGGTAAAAATAAATACAATGGTTTTTGAACATCTTTGCACATTTATTAAAGCCAAACGAAAACATTTCAATAAAAAGTTCAAACAAAAATCACACAAAACGATAAGCGATAAGTTAACGTTAACGTTTACGTTTACGTTTACGTTTACGTTTACGTTTACGTTTACGTTTACGTTTACGTTTACGTTTACGTTTACGTTTACGTTTACGTTTACGTTTACGTTTACGTTTACGTTTACGTTTACGTTTACGTTTACGTTTACGTTTACGTTTACGTTTACGTTTACGTTTACGTTTACGTTTACGTTTACGTTTACGTTTACGTTTACGTTTACGTTTACGTTTACGTTTACGTTTACGTTTACGTTTACGTTTACGTTTACGTTTACGTTTACGTTTACGTTTACGTTTACGTTTACGTTTACGTTTACGTTTACGTTTACGTTTACGTCTTCGTTTACGTTTACGTTTACGTTTACGTTTACGTTTACGTTTACGTTTACGTTTACGTTTACGTTTACGTTTACGTTTACGTTTACGTTTACGTTTACGTTTACGTTTACGTTTACGTTTACGTTTACGTTTACGTTTACGTTTACGTTTACGTTTACGTTTACGTTTACGTTTACGTTTACGTTTACGTTTACGTTTACGTTTACGTTTACGTTTACGTTTACGTTTACGTCTTCGTTTACGTTTACGTTTACGTTTACGTTTACGTCTTCGTTTAGGCATTTTGTTGTATTAATTCTAAGTTCTAACATTTTAACCCTTTTGCCATGCAACGACCCACAAACAATCCTAGAACCAATTGAAATCCAAAAAAACACGTTTGTGGTATTGTTGCTCTTGCCATTGTTGTATTGCGTTTTGTATGGTGTTGTATTTTACTTTAAATCTTTAAACAATGAACGATAACAATAATGCACACTAATGCATTACTTACTTGTGTATGCAAGAAAAGCACTTTTCCTACTTACTTTGCCGTAGACAAAGAAGTGTTGCATTCGCTTGAATGTCTGCATTCAGACAATAAGAAAACATATCGCCGTCGTAATATAAACTAAATGTATCTAAACAATACTAACCTAAAAACACACAAAAACATCCGTACTTACACACTAACACACATACACAAAATTCAAATACACAGTCGAACAATGTGAAAGCTTAAAAGGACACAATACACTTTGCATATGACAATGCAAAAACAGGATAAAAAATAACTGCAGTTCTGTTAAAAGATGAAACAACATACTCGTATCACACAGACATGTGAGGATCCTAAGGATTACACTCTCCACACACACGTATAGAGAGACAATAACACATCATCACTATATTGTACTACAATATGCACATAAAATACAAATAAATAAATACTCGTACATTCATTCACACATACCAAAGTATAAACACTAAATGCGGTGGTATTTGCGCAATTGCTTGAAACAGGAGATCATATTCATACAATTCTATCCAACAAGGCTGTATTCATACAGAGTTCTCCTGCTCACACCAGAGAAACTTCACATTCTTTCACACTTATACTCACCGAACGATAAGTGAGTAAACGTGGTAGCAGCAATAACTATAAAGAGCCTTAACCAATCTGTTAATACCCTTCAACGCCAAATGGAAATTTTCGTAATTTTTTTTACAGAATATGGAAACAAATTCGCAACTGTGAATGCTTCACTATTTATTAAACTTCCAAGACTTTGTGAATAATTGTATAAAAGTCATAAGGTATTATTACCTTGCTATAGCATTTAGGTCATTTCTGTGACCATTTCGTATATATGTATATCTTTTCCCAGATAGGAAAAGAATAAACAACTTCACTGTATTTTAACTATGAATTTTCTCATATCAATCTGACACTCTTTGTTTTTAAAAGGATTTATATTTTTTCACAATTTTTTATTACATTTATTTTGATCCCACTGTTTGCTCCATGAATGTGTGTCAGGATAAGAGTAACAAAACTCGTCCCAAATCCCTCCCACAATGCCACTGCAGTAGTGTTCTCCGGTAGATGTTATGGAGTGAGGCTAAACAAAATAGAGTCCATTTGCTACAACCACAGAACAACAATTCGCCATCAATGGTGGGATATTATTTTGTTGGACCGGACTACGCGATATTCATTCCATGAATTGATATTGGCTTTTACGAGAATTGCCAATACTGACAATTGACTTTTGCATTTATATTTCCTGTTGGTTTTTTTTTCAAGATTTTTTCTCTTTTGTGTGGGGAGGGAGGAGGTTTTAGTCCTTTGTTCTTTGAAGCCTTGACACGTAAACAAAGTGAACACATATATTTTAGTAAATCGTGGTAAAAGTTCTACTGATGATACAATGTAATGTATTTTTGTGATGGTCTCGTACATATTAAGTCACACGTGCAAATTTGAAGAAGACCTCAGCCAAATAAGTCATGGAGATTAAATGTCTGTCCTTCTCCCTATATTCCGGCTAAGGAATTTAAGCATATTCTAATAAATCTGGGCAGTATATACTAATAAGGTATTAATAGCGTAACTGATTTGAAGATCCAGCTTAAATCCTAAGTATGTCTCTTTGGTATAAATCCGTTTAGATGATATGTCTGCCTGTCTGACTGGCAGTAAAGAATTTAGTTAAAATGTTATACAGCGTTTTCCAATAAGAGTTATGTGATTTCCTTGAAAAAAGCACACTTATTGTTAAGGAAATTCAAAAGTTTTTTTATTTCATGGAAATTTTGACTGTTCTATTGAATTCATCCATAGAAAAATATATAATAAGGAAAGAGTGAAATGCGTTGATTCTTTATAAAGTGAATGAATTAATTAAAAAGAGAGAAAGGGAACATTTCGAAAGGAAAGTCGTCCTCTTAGTGAAAGTTATTTCGTGGAAATACTATAGCATCATTTCCAATTGAATGTTGGCTTATCAGAAGCCGATTTTCAGAGTCATTCCAAATAATTAAAAGAACGTATTGTATGCCCTAGGCAAATCGTCCCAAGAATCAATTATAAAAACCAAAAAAAAAAAAAATTAAAAACAAATCTACAATACTCTAGACCACTCTAGGGCCTTATCATTCTTTTAAATTCTCCTTTTCCATTCTCTCCTTTTTCCATTCTTTCAATTATAGAAAAGTAAAACCGAAACTTCTGCAACACTTGTTTCGTTATGTTTCCATCTCTCGTCTCTCTTATTCCCCCTCGTTTTTAATAAGAAATTGCATCATAAATTAAAATGCTACATAATTTCCAGCAAATGCTTGACTCTACTTTTGCTTGCTGCCTACAGTTCTGTGAAAATTGTACATATTTTGCCAGTCCGACAAAGTACAAAAATACAAAAACGCAATGAAAATTGTGCATTTAAAACACAAGTGGCTTTTATAGCACAACTCCAGCCTTTGGCAATCATAACAGAAAAAATGTGAAGTTGAAAAAAACAACACCAAATGGGGTTCTTTTTGAAAAGCAATTTTATAAAAGTGAATGTTTTTGCAGCTGCGGACGAATTATGGGGACAATTTAAAAATGTAGGGTATACAAGCAAATATTGATACTGTCAGGACCTCAGATACTTGAAAGAGGAAAAGGAGAAAAATATCGTGGGAATGAAAACCAAATATTCACCAGAAAGAAATAAGAAGTTAGTAGAGTACATTTAAAGTTTGTATAGTTTACTCGTAATACGAGTGTAATACAAATAATTTCACCAAAAATCATTGAAATATTTATTTATTTATCAGGTTCGAATCAGGAAAGAGTTATGTACGAGTATATATACTGGCATCTAATGGCAGATAATGCAGTGTGGTTTGTAAATTAGTGCAGTCAATATCTATAACTTCAGAAATATGGCCGTGTGGGCTCATTGGGAGTATGGGCTCCCTTATAATGTGAATATTTGCTATCATATATCTGGATTTATATCGTTTTACATAACTTTTTTATTTAAATTAAAAAATAGTTTCGTACAATTAAAGCAAGTAAGAAAATTTCAGTACGGTACACCGACTAAGGTGTACTCTCACTTTGTGAGTAATGTAACATGGTATATCGGCTGGGAGATGCCAGAAGGTCGAACAAAAAACTTTTCATTCATTGCTAGTCTATGAAAACATTTAGAAGAAGTTATGAACATGTTTGAACGAATCTGTTTGAACGAATCTGTTTGAACGATTCTGTCAATTTGTGCGGGAGCTACCAGAAGGGTTTTAACTAATACACCTATTTTTCGCTAATCAGTAGACAATCGTTTTCAAAGACACTGGACTGTACCGAATTGTAAGCGTTCATGTGCAATGGTATTTAAGTTATGAGACCTTTTCTCAAGCTGATACTGACTGAGAAACTAATATCAAGCGTGGAAAGTAACACAGATGTTACTAAAGAATAAATATTTCACTGAATGTTGACCCTATGTGGGGGACGTACTCGAAGGGGTGGGCCAACATGGTCTACATTTGGTCTTGAAATGTTCCTTTCGAAAGCAAGCAATAAATACGATATATTAAAAAAAAACATAAAATTGTGTTGTGGATATCTATAGTGATTTTCTACAATGAATCTTTTTGTCGAAAACATCACCCAAAAAATCCATCGATTTCAACTACTTTTGATATATCGTTATTATACCCTCACTTTAGTGATACGAGGGTATATATCATTTGCTACGGAAAAAAGTGTAACACGTCGAAGGAGTGACCTAAGACCCCAAGTATGTTCGGAGGAAATCCGTTTTGGGTAATTTTAAGTCGAATGAGCAATGTCCGTCCGTCTGTCTGTCTGTCTGTCTGTCTGTCTGTCTGTCTGTGTGTCTGCTGGCTGGTGCGCACGATAACTCTCGAAAGGAGTAACCGATTGACCTCAAATTTGGTATGTGGTAATATTTTTTTCTATCTCCGGCTAAGTTCGAAGATGGGCCATATTGGTCCACTCCTTCTAGTACCTCCCCCACAAATGGTTAAAATGTTGTGAAATATTGATTCTTTAATAACTGCTATACTACTTATTCGAATCTTTTGAAATTCCACACATAGTATTAGCTTATTAGTCGCTATCAACTCGAGAAAAATGGGCGAAGTCGCCACGTCACTTTTGGTACCTCCCACACAAAGGCACCATTTTGCACAAAAAGTCAACAGTTTATAACATTAATAACAGTGTATAAAAATACTTGAAATTTTGTACAGTGTAATGCTTTTATAGTGCCTATAGCCCTGTGAAAAATGGGCGTTATCGCCGCACCCCTTTTTGTACCTCCCCCACAAAATGCCCAAATCACAATTTAATATCTCATAACGTTTTTACCGTTTTAATTCGGCACAGTGCAATGAATTTAAAGTATCTAATGTTCAGCGAAAAATAGGTATATTTGATAAACCCCTTCTGGTACCTCCCACACAAATTGACAGAATAATTCGAGTAATATTCAATATTACATTACTTACAAAGTGAGGGTATACCTTAGTCGGTTTACCCGACTGAAACTTTCTTACTTGTTTTTGTGGTGAGATTATCGGGAGTAAGTTGATCACCGAGGGTGACGGGTGTGTTGGGAGAAATAATTCCTTTCTCAAATTCTCAGAATATGTTGCTCTAGTTTGTGTGAGTAAATGACCCACCCACAATATTAAAAAAAAACTAAATTAAAATTAAAAAAAAATGATTTTTTTCTATGTAATGGTTTTTTGAAGTTAATTTTAATGCTATAAAGCATAAGAAATTGAAAATAAAAAATATTATTTCTTAAAGGATTTTCAGCGCTCTTTTCATAAATATTATTAATTTTATCTTAAACAATTTATTTGGGTCACTTTTCGCGAAAAAAAAGATATATAAATTGCGATATCTCCGAATAGATCTAATTTTTTTCTCTTAAATTTTTTATAAAAAATAGTCCATATGTATTCTAGCGATGGCGCAAATTTTGGAGTGGGGTCGATTATAATAACTGCAAATCTTCACAAAATTAAAAAAAAAAAATTTGAAATTGTTTTCAACTATATTTCGTTTATTGTTTTTTTTTCAAATATTTTTTCTTCGTAATTTGCTGAAGATTTTCAGTTATTATACTGTAACTTCTGAACCAAAGTCGTCCCAATTTAATGGACGTAGCATTAGTTAACAATTAGTTATCTCACAAACTATTGACCGTAGAAGAACCAAATTTGGATTGTAAGTTATGCGAGTCATTATTAGTAATTTCACAAAAGGTGGGCGTGGGAATATTTAAATTTTGAATATCACGGAAACCATTTATCGCAGAAGAACGAAATTTATTTTGTTAGTTACACTATGTAACAAATAAACACTTTTTAGAAATACACGTACTTGACAGAATAGGTTCGATTCTACTACCAAAGGGTAGTATAACCCTATACTCGGTTTGGCGAAATTGGCGACAATTTTTTTTTTGGGCCTCAAAAATTTCTGGAGGAAAAACTATTTTTTTTTTACTTATTTCGCCATAACTTGCAGGGACTCGTAATTTTGCACTACCAATATTTGGCAAAATTGTAGCCACGGTAAATCTGAACAACTTTTGTGAACATATCAATACAATCTCAGGTTGTCTAGGCACCCTAAATAGCTCAAAAATACCACATTGTACCTCAAAAATGTTAGTATTTAATTTTTTTGTAACTCTAAAACAAAAAAATTCTGAAATTTGGAAAAATTCTGGAATTTGCCAAATATTGTTAGTGCAAAATTACGAGTCCCTGAAAATTATGCTGAAAAAGTAAAAAAAAAATACCTTTTCTTCACTTTATCAAAAAAAAAAGTGCGGGAAAAATTTATTTTTCGCATACAATATTAAGAGACTCTGTTCAGCATGTTCTTAGGTACATTATTGCCAAACTTAGTAAAGCGTTATCATCAAGTCTCAATTAGTTGTCGGACAAAAGCTGATGAAAGAAACTTTTGAGGCCCATAAAAAATACTGGTCACCAATATCGCAAAACCGAGTATAGGGTTATACTACCCTTTGGTAGTAGAATCGAACCTATGCTGCCAAGTCCGTGTATTTTTTTCACTGTTGCAGTGTTATCGGAGTCAATATTAGTAAATTTCCCAAAAGTGGCCGTAACAAGATCAGTTGTCGTTGCATTGCTTAAAGAAAGAATATCTGGGAAACGGTAAAGTGGGCTTTGTATTATTTAATGACATAATGTCTCAGCTATTAATCGTAGTCAAATTAAATTTACTGTAGCTTACTGTTAATAGATTCTATAGGAAACAACTTCAACAGAAGCAGGAGGGTAAATAAATATTATATGTCTATTATACCGACAATCTTTAAATTTGGTGTACGTTCTTATATATATTACAAAGGGTGTGACCCATCAACTAATGTGTGGGATAGGACTAATACAGCTGCTCCCTTTTCTAAATATTTATATGATACATTTGTGGGAGAATCACAAAAACCAACTAGATAGCCTTATTTTTTTGTATAGTTGCTTGGTCATACAAGTTTCCCCCATTGAACCTGTTACTGCAGCAAATCGGTATATGAAACTATGCGTTCTTTACAACTGAGGCATAGGGTATATTCTGCAATTTTGTAGCAGATATTAAGGCCAATATATGAGCCTTGTAGCTATCCCCCATAAAGGAATTTTTTTAGGCCCTACTTTAACAAATCGTAAAAAAACAACCTTAAAAATTCAAACTCCAGTCAAACCCATCTTTACTGGTATCGTTATTGTATCGATCTCTAGATCGTATGAGTTAATGTTATTCATACGACCACTAGGTCTTTACAGCAGGGTGATTCCACGTAAACTGACCCCATCACACATAAAAAATAAATCAGATTTTTGCAAAACAATACCATAACGGTTCGTGATGAACAATTGCATTTTAGAAATTCATGAAGAGTTGATGAAATTTAGGAATAGTTTTTTTCCCTAGCAATGGTTTATAATAACCTATAGAAATATAGGTTATTATAAAATTGTTGGATGCACTAATTTTACTGTTGAACTGACATGAGCTATTTTTCGACATATTTTTTATTTTCTGAAATTTTTCTTTTGACTACAAGAAAGTACGCATCCTTAAGTGTAGTTTAGTGTAAAATTTGTAACTTTTGGAAACTATTCAGTGCTCGCAAACGGTTTTGTATCTTGGAGTGTTTTGTTTATCACACCCGATACCGAAAATATACAAAAAGTTAAATTTAATACATTTTATGTAGATATGCATATATCATCTTTTGTGTAAGTTAGGTCAAGGTTATATAGTATAAAGTGAATCAAAATGTTTCAGTATCATTACAATATTTACGGTAGAATTTGCATTCTACTATTTATCACACCCGTTACGCAAAGACCGTAAATAATTACTATTGTATATTTAATAATTTAATGTCAAGTATGAAATTAAATAATAGAAAGCAGAAATTTAGGTATAAATTGAAAAAATAAATAGATGGTATAGGGGCAATCATGAGGAGAAGGATGTGTGCGGCAGTGAAGGTTCATAAGGTCATTTTAAATCAGCCCATTAAATGATACAAGGTTTTGATTGGTTCTCGAATAAATGGCAACATATTTAAGAAAATAGATGGAAAACTAAAAAAATCAAGAATAACCGACCTAAACATTATTTTGAGAAGACTTCTGCGTATTCTAATTCAGAAACTAATTCTTTGTAGAAAATGAAAAAATATCATTGTCATAAACATTGATACAAAAGAGAAAGAGTTTTTAAGACGTCAAAACTTGTTTTTGGTAACAAATTTCGTATTTGTAAGTTTTTACTCTATGTGATAAAGAAATTCGGCAATATGAACATGTTTTAATGAATAAAGCGACTTCGATTTTGTTTTTCGCAGAAAAAACAGGTTTATTAGATACATGTTGGCTAATAAATCATGGACAATATTTTATTGTACTTATTACTCCTCCAGATTGAGACTATGTCACACCCGTTACATTGGCATTAATATATTTACTACAAATGGAATAATAATTTAATTTTTTTTGGAATGAAGTGTACAATATACACTATACTCTCGAGATAACAAAAAAAAATTTGTTGTTGGCTGTACATACAAATATGTTACAGTATGCAATAAAGACAGCGGCTGATCAAGGTTTTATCAAAACCTAAGGTCACACCCGTTACGCTGGTATATCGACCATATTTTTGTTATTATAAATATTATTTAATTTCCTTGCATGTCAGTAGGTAACACTTATGAATATCTACATAAACCACCCATTGTAATTTGTCGTTATGAATTACGAGTATATAGATCAAAATCAGGAAAATACTCAGTAACAATGTCACACCCGTTCCGTAGGAATCACCCAGCACAAACTGTCTAAAGAGGGTTTTGTCTGGAATTTTACTGTTTTTGCTATGTTTTTCTAAGATATAAAGTAACATTTTATGGCCAACATTTTTCATCGCCTACCTACTCATTGTTATAGCTATTTTTAACGATTTGTTAAAATAGATCCAATCGGTAAGAGCTAGAGGGTTAATAAATAGGTTCCACAAAAATATCGGCCTTAATAATTGCTACAAAGTTGATGAACATACCCCACACCATTTTAGAAAATGTAAAGTCATTTCAATTATGCGCATCCGTCAGTCTGTCTGGATGGATATTACTATAACTATCGAAGGAAATGATCGATGATTCACTTAACATTTTTTTGTGCTAATATTTTCTCCTATCTCAGACTAAGTTCGATAGTGGGCCATATAGGCACACTGCTTTTGGCACCTCCGCCAAAGGGTTAACATATTATTTACTATTGCATTTATTATAATATCATGACTACATAGCCGAATCTTCTGTATTTATACCCTACAAAACACTGTGGTACAGGGTATTATGACTTTGTGCATTTGTTTGTAACACCTAAAAGGAGAAGAGATAGACCCATTGTTTATCACTTTCTGAGTCGATTTAGCCATGTCCGTCTGTCTGTCTGTCCGTCTGTCTGTCCGTCTGTCCATGTATTCTTGTAATCAAAGTGCAGGTCGTTTTTATGGTCCGATTGTGATGAAATTTAGCATAGTGCTCTTTTTTGGCCCAAGGACGATCCCTATTGAAATTGGTTAAAATCGGTTCAGATTTGGATATAGTCCCCATATATATGTTTCACCCGATTTGACATGCAAGCGCCGCACAGTGGAATATTTTCACACAAGACGCGGCAAAAATTAGAAGGAATTGAGCTAGAGCTTTGAAATTTGGTACATATCACTCATTTCGCCTAATTAGCTAAAAACCAATTTTTTGTTTAAATCCGCCCATAACCACGGCTACTTCCCACATAACCTAAAATTAAAAATGTTGGTATTTTTCTCAATTTAGCATTTATATTTTTACAAGTCACTTGTAGAGATTATATTTGAGTCCTCAATTATATAAAAATTACAAGTGCCACGCCCAACGCCCATATATCAATTTAAATTTTATACGATGTTGGAAATTACAGGAAATTTTTTTAGAAAACGCTTTGTATCTTATGTTCGATGTAAATCAGTACATAGAACAAAGTAAATAACAAAAGCGCAATACATTAGCTCAACATTTGCAAAAAAAATCATGATGAAATAGTTTAAAGTTTTTTGTTAATTAATCAATCATTCCAACTATCCAGAACAAATCATCATTGATTTAGCAATGTGTTCATTAATAATACGTCATTTTTAAAGCATACTTTTAGGTATCTGTTGAAAGGACACACAAACAGTGAGGCATGTATAGTATATTGGCAAACAAATCGTCGGCTTAATGCTATTTTGGTCCATACGCCATTTTTGTGTTTTTTGAGTTAGGAGTTGATGATATGGGTTTCAAGCATGCTCTTTCAGAATCTGCAATCATTTTTTTCGTATCTAGTTTTCGAGATATTGGTAGGGTAAATTTGTTTTACTCTGAATAACGGGAAATAATTTCGATATTTTTGTTCTATGTCTCAATTTTTCTATCGCCCTATATTTTTCACTCAGTATTTTACGTTCTTTCGATCACAGTATGTAAATTAGTGTCCTTTCATACCGACCCTTTTCGTGATCCATGTAATACAAATACGAAAAAATATTAAAATAAAAGTGGATATGGACCAAAATGAAAGGTACAAAAATTGTTATAATTCGCTTATTTTTGGATGTAATGGCATAGAAATGCATGAGAATCATACAAACACTGTTGGGAACCCTATGAAATAAAAAATGTGTAACTCTTCAGTCCCGTTTTTACTCAAACAATAAATTGCGTTTTTCTCCGATCATACAAAATGGCGTATGGAACAAGATAGCATTGAGCCGACGAAATGTTCGCTTATATGAATATTTACCTTGTTCATGTCGGTTGCCGTTTAATTCGGTCTGTAATCGTTGATGTAAACTGAGATACTCTTTCGGCTCAAGACCATCTTGCTTTTATATATGCTTTATATGATTTTTGTTATATTTGCAGTCAATTTATTATTTGACCCTTAAGGTATGCTTTGGTAATGTTGTTCAATACATAGCAACATGGACTAAAAATAACGGGTTGTTTTTTGCCGACTAGGTTTTACCATTTCGTTAAATAAATCAACATAGGCAGGTATAGGCAGAATTTTCTTTTCGCAATGGTTAACTAAGTCCCTAGTTTATAAATTTTTGTTAATTACAAGACCTCGGTCGGCCTCGGAAGTATAGTTTTATCCTGGAGAAAATGAAACTCCCTGATTTTTGGCAACTTGCATGTAAACCACAGATTAAATAGGAAAATGACAACACAATTATATTTTTTTTAACACAAAAACTCTTCAAAAGGTTCTGTATAGTATGACTTAAACGAAGTTCCAATGCGTTTCATAGTTTCGGAGATATGGGCTTACAAATTACTCTCTTAAATGATAAACTTTGGAACCATTGTACCATTTATGAATTTCAAATGCTTGTACCGCGATATTTCGCCAAGATATCGGCAAAACCTTTAAAGATTTAGTTAATTGGAATGTTCTTTACAGATTGGAATCAAACATTTTGAGATTGGGCCTCATGAAAATTGGGAGTTTTTGCCGCTCATAATACACTGTGCGCCGTAGAAACCACATTTTACATCCGATCTTTATGAAATTCGGCAGAGAGAGTTTTATTATTACGTGAATAAACACAGCCAAATTCGGGGAAAATCGGTTCAGATTTAGATATAGCCACCATATATACATATGTTTCACCCGATTTAACATTTAAGCGCTGTAGAAATCGTGTTTTATATCCGATCTGTACGAAAATTAACAGAGAGAGTTTTCTTATTACATGTATGAACATTGCCAAATTCGGGGAAAATCGGTTCAGATTTAGATATATCCCCCATATATATGTTTCACCCGCTTTGGCATGTAAGCGCTGTAGGAACTGTATTTTAAATCAGATCAGTACGAAATTTGGCAGAGAGAGTTCTCTTATTACATGAATAAACACAGCCAAATTCGGGAAAATCGGTTCAGATTTTAACATAGTCCCAATATATATGTTACACCCGATTTGACATGTAAGCGCTGTAGAAACCGTGTTTTATATCCGATCAGTACGAAAATCGGCAGAGAGAGTTTGCTTATTACATGTATGAACACTGCCAAATTCTTATCGCAATGCCCATTTTCGCATTGGTAGGTAGGTGTAGGGTATTATATAATCGGCCCCGCCCGACTTTTTGTCTTTCCTTACTGGTTTCATATAAAGATTTGTTTCTTCTTCGTTATCAAATCTAGAAAACTTGATGAAATTGCCATGTGCGTTTTGGTATCTCCCACAAAATGGGCTATTTTGTACCAAAAGTTAATAGTTTGTAGCATTACTACTAGTAGGCTGAAGCACCAGGAGTTTTGCACGGTTCTGTGCCATTATATTTTCTACAGTTCAGTTGAAATTGATCATAATTACCTCAGAACCTGTCTGTTTGATCAACACCGCTGCAATTGGTAAGCTTCTTATTGTTTGGCTTATATATTCGGGATATATTCAGTTAAATTATACAAATTGTTATTGGAAATTTTGCTATGAGGGGGTAGGGGTTGACGGGTGGGAAAATATCTCCCTGCACGAAAACCTGGCGTCATAAATGCCAGCCAGATTGTTTGCCCTCTTTAAGCCCCCAACAGGATTTGACACAATTCCCATTCTAGTGAAAGTGTACTCAAACTAAAATGAAAAATAAAAGAATAGGTACTGTCTTAGCCAAAAATTCACACCAGAAATGGTGAAGCGGCAAAAGGCTGCAGATTCATTGCTGCGGCCTTTTGGTTGGCGTATTGCTGCGAATTGCCGCAATGCTTACTACCGTCTAACCGCAATAAACAATAAAATATTACCACCAAAGTGGCCGCAAGAATTGCCACATGGCGGAGATTAGCACAACAATAAACAACTTCAAGTGCAGTAGAATCCAGAAATCATCCCCTTCCAACCATCCAGCACTAGGAAATGCTCCGGCTACCTATACTTGCATCTATTCAGCCACCACCAGCAAGCCGGTGGAGGCAATTCATTTGAACAATAGCAACCTTAGCTGGTCTCTGCTGCAACTACAGTGCCATTACTAGGCAATATCGGGTAACCGGAAACTGGCAACTATACCGGGTCAGACAGAACAGCAAATGGCCTTCTTGCCAGCACTTTTGCAAAATGGGAAAAGAAATCTTCCCAAAAAACATAAACCTGGGAAAAAATTCGGAGCTCCCTGTATTTGTGGTGGTGGTTGTTGTTGTTCAGAGTTCCCATAAATCGTAGATGATGTTCATTGTTTGCTTCTTCAAGCAGCCGCCACCATTGCCAATGCTGCCTTCCAAAGGAACCGAATGTTGAATGGCAAAATCATAGAAACTTCCGCACACAAACTCAAGTGGGGTATATCTGTGTGTGTGCGTGTGTGTGACAGTGGCCCCAGTGCTTCTCCTTCCTCCCTTCTCGTTTGGCATTGTTTTGTAAACAGAATTTTTATGAAAATTTAATAAACCAGAGGACACGAGAAGCTAAAGTTGCACAAAAGAAACAAAATGGAAAAAGAACAAAATCATATTTTAATGAATTCCAATTTAATTTTCGGTGGACGCGATATAACGAACTCCGGACTGTTTTGTGGCCAATAGGACACAATGGAATTTAATATAACAATAAAAAGTCCTTTTTGTCAAAAACAAACTATGAAAAAAAAACAAGAAAGTTTTTCTGAATGTTAAGATAATACAAAAATCTCAACAAGTGAAACAGAAAAGATAAAGTAATACCTTACAGAGACTAATGTTGATTTTCGGGAAATACCTGTGAAAAAATTATTAATTTATTTATTTGGATAAGAAAATGTTAGCAAATAAATGATTAAAGACATGAAATATTTGCTGCCAACATTGTTGCGTGATGTTGAAGAAATCCAATCAGATATTGGCATAACACATAGACTATGTCGTAGAACTGCACATTCGAAATTCCACTGCATAATTACAATTTGACCAACATTTCTGGAAATATCCTGACAACTTCTGATAATATTATTTTTTTCATAGTTCCATTCTTCTTCTTTTCCAAATCACAAATACGGAACAATTAAGTTTATTTATTAAAATTAATAAAATTTTATTTCTGCACTTCTTTGATAAAAAAAGCTTTACTTTGATATACATTTTATTATCAGTTAAGGCCACTGAAGGCCTTAAATTGATACCACAAAAATTTTTAAGGAATTATTATCACTCATGCGCCTCATGAGACTGAAAGGGATTTTCAAAATATGGTTCTGCGCATCTTTTGGAAAATATACCCGGATATTGAGAGAGTACTTAAATATATCAAGATTAGATTTTTTTCAAATCCTCATTAAATCGACACAATAAGTGGGCATAAAATTCGCTATTGATTTTGTGACCCTTTTGAAGGTAGTCAATGCTGATTATACCTCGTATATCGCCAAGGCCGCCACGACATCATTGGCTGACAAACCCACCTTGGCCTTCTTTGGTACCGATTCATCCCGAGAAACCCAATGCTTTGACGGCTGTTTGGTATTTGATGTGTTGAGGTGGATTCACGTTTCTTCCACGGTTACGTAACGGGGAAAAAAACTTGTCCATACTGCGGTTGAACGGCGCCAAACACATCTGCACAGTTATCACACGATAGCGCTTGTGGCAAACGATTGTGAGTAAACGCGGCACCCATCTTGCGGAAAGCTTTCTCATACCCACGTGATCATTTAAAATTGTAACCACGGGCCCATGCGAGATATCTATGGCTTCCACAATGTCTCAAACTTTCAATATCCGATCGTCCAACGACATGTGGTGAACTTTTTCAATTCCTTTGGGTGTAGAAGGCTCCACCAGAACTTTCGGCATCAGCCGTGCTTTTACGGCCACAACGATATTCAGTAAACCACTGAAATTGATGGTGCTGAGTTCCTATATTATTTATTAAGCTTAGCCTTGGTTTAAGAGATGGATTTTTTCCGCAAAAAAAGGATTAATAAGCACAACATATTCACTTTTTCCATTTTTTCTTCAAATCACATGGTATTCTGCTATCAACGGCTGTCAAACACAAACTATAGGAAGCAGCTTATATACAGCTGATCAACTGATTTGGCTTATTTTGAACGGATACACTTACGGCTGCAATATTTTCGTTGCTTCGAGCGGTACGGCGCACAGTGTATTATGAGCGGCAAAAACTCCCAATTTTCATGAGGCCCAATCTCAAAATTGTTGATTCCAATCTGTAAAGAACATTCCAATTAACTAAGTCTTTAAATGTTTTGCCGATATCTTGGCGAAATATCGCGGTACAAGCATTTGAAGTTCATAAATGGTACAATGAATCCAAAGTTTATCATTTAAGAGAGTATTTGGTAAGCCCATATCTCCGAAACTATGAAACGCATTGGAACTTCGTTTAAGTCATACTATACAGAACCTTTTGAAGTGTTTTTTGCATTAAAAAATATATAATTGTGTTGTCATTTTCCTATTTAATCTGCGGTTTACTTGCAAGTTGCCAAAAATCAGGTTGTTTCATTTTCTCCAGGATAAAACTATACTTCCGAGGACGACCGAGGTCTTGTCATTAACAAAAATTGATAAACTAGGGTCTTAGTTAACCATTGCAAAAAGAAAATTCTGCCTATACCTGCCTATGTTGATTTATTTAACGAAATAGTAAAACATACTCGGCAGAAAACAACCCAAAATTCGTTATTTTTAGTCCATGTTGCTATGTATTGAACAACATTACCAGAGCATACCTTAAGGGGAAAGTGATAAATTGAATGCAAATATAATAAAAAGCATATAAAGCAAGTATAAATACAAATTGGTCTTGAGCCGAGAGAGTATCTCAGTTTAAATCAACGATTACAGACTGTATTAAACGGGCAACCGACATGAACAAGCTAAATATTCATATAAACATTTGTTTGCCAATCTACTATATATACATGCCTCATTGTTTGTGTGTCCTTTCGACATATTCCTAAAAGTATGCTCTAAAAATGACGTATTATTAATGAACACATTGCTAAATCAATGATAATTTTTTCTGGATAGTTGGAATGATTGATTAATTAACAAAAAACTGTAAACTATTTCATCATGATTTTTTCGCAAATGTTGAGCTAATGTATTACGCTTTAGTTATTTACTTTGTTCTATGTACTGATTTACATCGATAAAAAAAAAACAAAGCGCTTTATAAAAAAATTCCTGTAATTTCCAACATCGTATAAAATTGAAATTGATATATGGGCGTTGGACGTGGCACTTGCAATTTTTATATAATTGAGGACTCAAATACAATCTCTACTAGCGATTAGTAATAATATAAATGTTAAATTGAGAAAAATACTAAGATTTTAAATTTTAGGTTATGTGGGAAGTAGGCGTGGTTATGGGCGGATTTAAACAAAAAATTGGTTTTCAGCTAATTAAGCGAAATGAGTGATATGTACAGAATTTCAAAGCCCTAGCTCAATTCCTTCTAATTTTTGCCGCGTCTTGTGTGAAAATATTCCACTGTGCGGCGTCTCTTTGGCGCCGGAACATCCAAAAGTGAAAATTTGGATTAAAATATCCACTTATCCACTTAAGCACGCACAGCCTGTCGGGTGGGACGATTATTACTGCCGAAAATTGGTGTAAGGGCTCTTAAAGTTACGACCACCGTAATTTTTAATGATTTACAAACGTTGCACTTAAGTGATCTGGTGAAGATGAAAATGTTGACTTAGACAAACGTATTGACACTAAAAGATCAATAAAAATGTTTGAGGGTGCGTTGACTTAAAGATACGAAATTGTTATGTCCCTATTAGAAAACCCGATATATGGGGATTTCATGTCAACCCGATGCCTTCTGATCGAGATGACACTTGCACAAAGTATAGTTCTATTAGATAGTAGTTATGACACAAATGACATACTTCAACGAGATCGGTGTAGAATTTTGAAATTTTGGTCAAATTGTCCTTTTTTGCCATCCATATAACTAATATAAACAACTAATACCGTATTTAGAAAATTTTGCTTACAGTTCATGTTCAAACGAAAGCTTAGGTAATTTATTTTTAGAGATTTGAGGTGTATTAGTGGGATGGGACCAGTTTATCTATCAAAATAAAGATAAACATATAAAAAAGAGATGTTGAACCACATATTTTAGCATAACTCGAGAACGATTTACCCTAATTGGTTCAGGAAAGCTTTAAAGAATCCCAAATTAAGTAGCCTTCGGTTTCAAAGCTATCTTGCTAGATTTTTTCCCCGAGTAATTTCATTCAAACTAATAAAGTGTTCTAAAGACCGGTCAATACAGTTGGAAAAGTGTGTATGGACTTAAAGAGGGCACTTCCACCTTTCTACTGGTAGCAAAATCTCTTTGACCACTTTTGATCTACAGAAGTTCCATTCCTCTAAAATTAAAATTTGACTTAATTATAGTACCTGTTGAAATATATAATAACATACCACGTGTAAACAGTACAGTAATAAAGTATACCATTTCTTAAAGTATACTATCCTACCTATCTAGCAAAAAATAATTAACCCGTTACCGATAATAGTAATGACAATTTCCTTCTACAAAAATTAGTTTTTTTTTAAATAACAAAAAATTTGTGTTTTCGGCAGGGCGTGGCATGCCCGCAATTACAACTATTTTCATCTAATTTGTTGGCTACCTTAGTTTTGATATGTTTACTATATAGCATCAACATTTCGGAATAGCATCAACATTTTAGAAATCGGTGATGAAAAAAATGGTGTTTTGCCAGTAAAATTCAATTCTGAACCACCGCACAGTGGAATATTTCCACACAAGACGCGGCAAAAATTAGAAGGAATTGAGCTAGAGCTTTGAAATTTGGTACATATCACTCATTTCGCCTAATTAGCTAAAAACCAATTTTTTGCTTAAATCCGCCCATAACCACGCCACATAACCTAAAATTAAAAATCTTGGTATTTTTCTCAATTTAGCATTTACATTATTACAAATCACTTGTAGAGATTGTATTTGAGTCCTCAATTATATAAACATCACAAGTGCCACGCCCAACGCCCATATATCAATTTAAATTTTATACGATGTTGGAAATTATAGGAAATTTTTTTATAAAACGCTTTGTATCTTTTGTTCGATGTAAATCAGTACATGGAACAAAGTATATACCTAAAGCGCAATACATAAGCTCAACATTTGCAAAAAAATCATGATGAAATAGTTTACAGTTTTTTGTTAATTAATCAATTATTCCAACTATCCAGAAAAAATAATCATTGATTTAGCATTGTGTTCATTAATAATACGTCATTTTTATACCCTCACTTTAGTGTGACGAGGGTATATATCATTTGCTACGGAAAAAAGTGTAACACATCGAAGGAGTGATCTAAGACCCTAAGTATGTTCGGAGGAAATCCGTTTTGGGTCATTTTAAGTCGAATGAGCAATGTCCGTCCGTCTGTCTGTCTGTCTGTCTGTCTGCCTGTCTGTCTGTCTGTGTGTCTGCTGGCTGGTGCGCACGATAACTCTCGAAAGGAGTAACCGATTGACTTCAAATTTGGTATGTGGTAATATTTTGATCTATCTCCGGATGAGTTCGAAGATGGGCCATATTGGTCTACTCCTTCTGGTACCTCCCACACAAAGGGTTAAAATTTAGTGAAATATTGATTCTTTAATAACTTCTATACTACTTATTCGAATCTTTTGAAATTCTGCACATAATATTAGTATATTAGTCGCTATTAACTCGAGAAAAATGGGTGAAGTTGGCATGTCCGTTTTGGTACCTCCCACACAAATGGACCATTTTGCATCAAAATTTAACTGCTTATAACTTTAATACAAGTGCATAAAAATGCTTGAAATTTTCTACAGTATAATGTTTTTGTAGCGCCTATAGTCCGGTAAAAAAATGGGCATTATTGTACAGCCCCTTTTGGTACCTCCCACACAAATGGACCGTTTCGTACCAAAAGTAAACAGCTTGTAACTTTAATACCAGTGCATACAAATACTTGAAATTTTGTACAGTGTAATGCTGTTATAGTGCATATTGTCCTGTAAAAAGTGGGCGTTATCACCCCGCCCCTTTTTGTACCTCCCACACAAAATGACCAAATCATACCACAATTACATAGCTCGTAACTTTAATATACCAGTGCACATAAACGCTTATAGTTCAGCACAATGCAATGTATTTAAGAATGTACTGTTTACCGAAAAATATGTGTATTTGGAAAACCCCTTCTGGTACCTCCCACACAAATTGACAGATTTATTGGCGTATTGTTATATATTACATTACTCACAAAGTGAGGGTATACCTTAGTCGGTTTACCCGACTGAAACTTTCTTACTTGTTAAAGCATACTTTTAGGAATATGTTGAAAGGGCACACAAACAATGAGGCATGTACATATATATACATAGTAGATTGGCAAACAAATGTTCGCTTATATGAATATTTACCTCGTTCATGTCGGTTGCCGTTTAATTCGGTCTGTAATGGTTGATGTAAACTGAGATACTCTTTCGGCTCAAGACCAACTTGCGTTTATACGCTTTTTGTTATATTTGCAGTCAATTTATCATTTGCCCCTTAAGGTATGCTTTGGTAATGTTGTTCAATACATAGCAACATGGACTAAAAATAACGAATTTTGGATTGTTTTTTGCCGAGTAGGTTTTACCATTTCGTTAAATAAATCAACATAGGCAGGTATAGGCAGAATTTTCTTTTCGCAATGTTTAACTAAGTCCCTAGTTTATAAATTTTTGTTAATGACAAGACATCGGTCGGCCTCGGAAGTATAGTTTTATCCTGGAGAAAATGAAACACCCTGATTTTTGGCAACTTGCTAGTAAACCACAGATTAAATAGGAAAATGACAACACAATTATATTTTTTTTAACACAAAAAACTCTTCAAAAGGTTCTGTATACTATGACTTAAACGAAGTTCCAATGCGTTTCATAGTTTCGGAGATATGGGCTTACAAAATACTCTCTTAAATGATAAACTTTGGAACCATTTTACCATTTATGAATATCAAATGCTTGTACCGCGACATTTCGCCAAGATATCGGAAAAACCTTTAAAGATTTAGTTAATTGGAATGTTCTTTACAGATTGGAATCAAACATTTTGAGATTGGGCCTCATGAAAATTGGGAGTTTTTGCCGCTCATAATACACTGTGCACCGTGCGCCGTCTGCTTGCCTCTGGCAAATTATTCTACACATCTTAGAAATAACATGGAGATATTGGGACAATACTTAACTATCTGGTAGCAGTATTCATTTAAAGTTCAACTACATAAAATATAATTTTCAGGGGTAAGGGGATGAGCAGGGTTGTCGGTTGTTTTGGGAATAATACTTAATGAAGTGTCTCCGTTGTCATGGAAGATATATTCCGAATCCTTCTGTACTAAAACTGTGCCTAAATTTACTTTTACCTGTGTTTACGCAGCAAACTTTGGGGATCAATAAGATATAAGTATATTAAAAACAAGTAAGAAAGTTTCAGTCGGGTAAACCGACTAAGGTATACCCTCACTTTGTGAGTAATGTAATATGGAATATTAAACGAATTATTCTGTCAATTTGTATGGGAGGTACCAAAATTGTTTTTAACAAATACACCTATTTTTCGCTGAATAGTAGATTCTTTAAATACATTACACTGCGCCGAATTATAAACGTTTTTTGCACTGGTATATTAACGTTATGAAATATTAAATTTTGGTATGATTTGGCCATTTTGTGTGGAAGGTACAAAAAGGGGGTGGTGATAACGGCCATTTTTTACAGGGCTATAGGGACATCAAAAGCGTTACACTGTGCAAAATGTTGTTGCATTTTCGTGCATTGGTACTCATGCTGTGAGCTCTTAACTTTTTGTGCAAAATGGTACCTTTGTGTGGGAGGTACAAAAAGGGGCGTGGAAATAGCGTCCATTTGTCACAGTGCAAAAGACACTATAAAAGCATTACACTGTAAAAAATTTCAAGTATTTTTATACACTGGTATTAATGTTATAAGCTGTTATCTTTTGGTGCAAAATGGCACCTTTGTGTAAGAGGTACCAAAAGGGGCGTGAATATGACACCCATTTTTCACTGGACTGTAGGCACTATGAAAGCAATACACCGTACAAAATTTCAAGTATTTTTATGCACTGGTATTGTGCAAAATGGTGCATTTGTGTGGGAGGTACCAAAAGGGGCGTAGCAACATGGCCCATTTTTCTCGAGTTGATAGCGACTAATAAACTAAAGCTATGTGTGGAATTTCAGAAGATTCGAATAAGTAGTATAGCAGTTATTAAATATTCAATATTTCACAACATTTTAACACTTTGTGGGGGAGGTACTAGAAGGAGTGGACCAATATGGCCCATCTTCGAACTTAGCCGGTGATAGAAAAAAATATTACCACGTACCAAATTTGAAGTCAATCGGTTACTCCTTTCGAGAGTTATCGTGCGCACCAGCCAGCAGACACACAGACAGACAGACAGACAGACAGACAGATAGACAGACAGACGGACGGACATTGCTCATTCGTCTTAAAATGACCCAAAACGAATATCCGCCGAACATACTTAGGGTCTTAGATCACTCCTTCGATGTGTTACACTTTTTTTCGTAGCAAATGATATATACCCTCGTCACACTAAAGTGAGGGTATAACTACTGGGTTGCAATTAAAGGGCGCTGTTGGGACCTATCTATTTATAGTGATTTTTACAGGGAATCTTTTCGTCGAATACATCATTCAATAAATCCATTCAATTCTACGACTTTTGTTATATCATTATTTTTGAAGGGGCATTTGCAGGTGTAAGAGGATGAAATACTTCTTGAAGTGTCTTCTTTTTTTGTTCTTTGACATGGAACATCTTTTCCGATTCCTTCTATTCTAAAATTGTGTCTGAATTTACTAACCTCATTGTTTATTCAGCAATCTTTATGGCTAAATATCTCGAAAACGCGAGTCGAAAAATTGCGGATAAAGTTGTTTGTATCGAGATCAATTTTTAATGCGTATTTTTGCATACACAGTGTTATTAATTAATTAATATCACTCATGCGCCATATAAACGGTTTTCCAACAAGAGGTGTTATTTTGGTATTCAAATAAAAATGCCATTTTTTGAGATAAATGATCGGATGTTTATTTCATAATAAAGAGGAAGGTATGCCGTTAATAATGAAAAACAATATCAGCCAAAGGGCCAACACGACCACGCTTACAGGACCATATCCTTTTCATGAAATTTTCCATAACCAAATCGTAAAGGGGCTGCCCTATATCCTCGATAGCCTCACGAATTCTATCTTTGAGGTCTTGAATCGACGCTGGGCTGTTGGCTCAGACCTTGTCTTTCACGTAGCCCAAAGGAAGAAGTCGCAAGGTCTTTAATCACAAGATCTTGGTGGCAAATTGTGTTCACCTCTTCGAGAGATAACACGGTCCGAAAACTTTTCCCGTAACAGAGCAATGGTTTTGTTGCTTGTGTGTCACGTAGCGCCGTCTTGTTGAAAGTAAACGTTGTCCAGATCAATACCATCCATCTCCGACCATAAAAAAATCATTAATCATCTCTCGATAGCGCAACCCATTCACCGTAACTGTTGGTCCAACCTCATTTTCGAAAAAGTAAGGTCCAATGACCCTGCCGGACCATAAACCACACCAAACAGTCACACGTTGAGGATGGAGAGGCTTCCCAACAATAACTCTTGGGTTTTCCGAGCCCCAGATGCGACAATTTTGCTTGTTGACGTAGCCACCGAGGTGGAAATGGGCTTTATCAGTCAAGATGATTTTGAATCGTTCGTGTCGTTTTTTTTTGTTCGATCGTTTTGTATCGTTTTGTATCGTTCGATGGTCGTGCATCGTTCCATTTTTAGTAATGGCGTAGTTTCTACTTGTTAAATGTCAAAGAATAAAAGCTTCAAAAGTGACAGCTACCGAAGTTCCGGGTGATTCAAACTAACACCTCTTGTTGGAAAACCCTGTATTACTAAAGGGATTTTCTATCGATCGATTTGGTCCTCCAATGTATTTATTTTAAGACTTCTGAGCAAGTCGTGAAATGCTCTTCTGTCCTTACTTGTGAAATTATGTTTTCTTTGATTAATATTCTTTTTTAAATTGAATAACTTAATAATATCTGACCTAAACAACATTTATATTTTTTTTCATAAGAAACAAAAATGTTAATTAACTTTTCTCATTCCTAAGCAACATCATAAGTTAAGAATATTTTCCGAAAAAAAAGAAACGACCTTTAAAAATACATATTCTTTTCGTGGTACATTGTTTGGATACATGTGCATTAACACAATAGCAAAAAAATAAATATTAGTAACATTTGTGGAACTTGTAAAATTAATGATGTTTTTCCTAAGTAAATATGAATGCCTCTAATTTTTTAAGAATAAAAAATAAACGTTCAGCTTTTGTTAGACATTTTTAGGCCCTTACACAAAAGGGTTTCACATGCTTTCCATTTGCTAAAAGATTTCCATTCATACATTAAGTATTTAACAGATCCTTAAACATTCAGCAACCCATACTTTGAAAGCTTCCCTTTGATTGCACACACGTGCTGCCAGTAGCAATAACAACAACAACAGAACAATAAGAGCTAAAGTAAAATAAGAAATAGGGAAATCAAAACACAAACTAAACAAAACAAAAAGAAACGGAAGTCATTGTGTTATTTGCCCAGGAACACACCTTTCATTCGTCACTCTTGTACTCACTCGACACACAAGTGATACAGCCATCATCTTTGCTTTGCCTGGAGTGGTGAGAAAAACCGCCTTCATAGCAAATGTTCTTATGTGTGCGTGTCTTGCTGTCAGTGTATGTAAATATAATGGGGGGTAATGTAATGAATGAAACTTACAATATTATTTACACCTCAATATCAGACATCATCGACATCGACATGGCCATCTTCAGTGGCATGACCACCTTTGTCTCCGCCATCGTTGTCGTCATCAGTCAGTAATGAATGTCTTCAACGTCATCGACGTCATTATGAATGACGAGAAGTATACAACACGACGGGCCTTGTAATACTGACGATTATAATAATGTATCATTAAAAATCACGCATATGAATGCGTACAAGGATCATCGAGTGCAAAGAAGGAGGACTAAGTGAAAAAAGAGGAGGTACCACGCCAGTCCTGATACCCACAAAGCCCACTTCTTCCCCCACCACTTCATTGTGTTGGATTTCAATAACGGGAAAAGTAACAAGAAATCACACAGGAAAAAAACCGAGAAAAGAAAAGCCAATATTGTTTTCTTTCCACAGAAGAGGGGGAGTCATATATGTGGAGATAACAACAGCAAGGAGGAGGTGTCCTGTAAACATGTATATACCACGAATACATATTCAAGTACAACAGATTGTCGACACATACACCTCAAAAGGAAGTACAATATTCCATATAAATGGCATATAAACTCATTATACACACACTCTATGCATACTCAACGATAAACACACACACGAGCGATTATTAGAAACACACACTCTCATATATATATGTATAAGTATAGAAAGGAAAGAAAAAAACACAGTATCCGGCCTAAAAAGTCGAATGAAACATTTTCTTTGCTCTTTTCCCGAAAATTTGACTTTTATACACTTTGAAAATTTGAAAAAGTACCTAAGTTTAATTCGAGCGACTACATCAGTTCCACATAAAAAGGGCAAATATTTTTCAGAATCGAAACCATGCTATTTATTTCCAAAACTTTAGTTAAGAAGAATATATAGCACTACACGCTGAAAAAAAACGAATCTGCAGTATATTGTCCCAAACATAAAGGGTTTTCCAACAAGAGGTGTTATTTTGGTATTCAAAGAAAAATGCCATTTTTCGAGATAAATGATCGAATGTTTATTTCAAAATAAAGAGGAAGGTATGCCGTTAATAATGAAAACAACATCAGCCAAATGGCCACCACGACCACGCTTACAGGACCATATCCTTTTCATGACATTTTCCATAACCAAATCGCAAAGTGGCTACCCTATGACCTCGATTGCCTCACGAATTCTATCTTTGAGGTCTTGAATCGACGCTGGGCTGTTGGCGTAGACCTTATCTTTCACGTGGCGCCAAAGGAAGAAGTCGCAAGGTGTTAAATCACAAGATCTCGGTGGCCAATTGTGATCACCTCTTCCAGAGATAACATGGTCCGGAAACTTTTCCCGTAACAGAGCAATAGTTTCGTTGCTTGTGTGGCACGTAGCGCCGTCTTGTTGAAAGTAAACGTTGTCCAGATCAATACCATCCAACTCCGACCATAAAAAACATTAATCATCTCTCGATAGCGCAATCCATTCACCGTAACTGTTGATCCAACCTCATTTTCGAAAAAGTAAGGTCCAATGACCCCGCCGGACCATAAACCGCACCAAACAGTCACACGTTGAGGATGGAGAGGCTTCTCAACAATAACTCTTTGGTTTTCCGAGCCCCAGATGCGACAATTTTGCTTGTTGACGTAGCCACCGAGATGGAAATAGGCCTCATCAGTCAAGATGATTTTGTATCGTTCGTATCGTTTTTTATCGTTCGTGTATCGTTCCATTTATAGTAATGGCGTAGTTTCTACTTGTCAAATGTCAAAGAATAAAAGCTTCAAAAGTGACAGCTACCGAAACACCGGGAGATTCAAAATAACGCCTCTTGTTGGAAAACCCCTTATTCCGCTTGATATATACATATGTTTAGGGTACACTCAAAATATAAAATATTTAACACACAAAAATATTATATGTTTGGGAGGATATCCTTCTAAACAAAAATAGTATTTCTGAAATAAAGATTAATTTGTATTTATTTATTTTGGCAATGTATCAATGCCTTAATTTAAAGACAAGTTTTCTGTTTTTCAGATGTTCAAAGAGCAATTTTTTTATATAAATTTTATATGTTTGTAAAATGTAATTAAAAGTTAAAGCGTATAATCATTCGCAAATATATATTGCATTGATGGATTGTTAAAAAGTGATGAATTGGAATATTTATAAATTAATAGACATTTTTAGCTATAAAGTTTAACACGAAAACTAGGAAAAACTAACTAAAATTCGTATAAGTCAGCAAAGTTTAAAAAATCTTTTTTAAATAAAATATATTTGGAAAACTTCTTAAACAATAATTTTGTTTGTGTGTAAACACATATTATATTTGTGAAAGTCATTTCCGAAATTTTGTATTTATAGAAAATTTCTGAGAAATTTTGTATTTATAGAAAATTTCTGAGAAATTTTGTATTTATAGAAAATTTCTGAGAAATTTTGTATTTATAGAAAATTTCTGAGAAAATTTTGTATTTATAGAAAATTACTGAGAAATGTTTATTTATAGAAAATTACTGAGAAATTATGTATTTATAGAATATTTCTCAGAAATTTTGTATTTATAGCAAAATTTCTCAGAATTTTTCTGAGAGCACCTTCTGGAAATTTAAAATTGATCATGTTAAATTTTAAAATGCGGTTTTATGTCCGGGTTGACCTCAGGACATATGGAAAGTTATTTGCACATCTTCTTAGAGATCAGTATGTACAAAACAGTTTGTAGATTTTTAGCTCTTAAAAAATTTTAAACTGCAGTGAAAGAATGAATATTGTTTTGGCCAACGCTACACTGACCACAGTCTTAGAATTCAAAATTAAGTTTCCCGTGTTTAGTGTTCCGTGTCATTTTATCTTTGTATCATTTAAGAGGCCTCTCAAAGTACAAAAATAATATGAATGATTTTAAGAACGCGAGAAGTGACAACGAGCCAAAAAACGACTATGTGAATAGTGCGTGTGTTATTCAACACTCGAGTCTATACATACTTGTATGCTCAATTTCTAAATTTACACCTCTTATAGGAGCCGCAGCGGCCAAGCGGTCAAAATTCAAGAATATGGTTTCCACGGACTTGATAGCAGCTTGACAATCAGATAACAGATTAATACCAGAGAGTAATGGGTTGGCAGAACACCACGAAATAGTAAACATCTCCATTTATACACACATGATTCGAAGCTCGACGATAAGGTTGGCTTCGGAGTGCACTGTAAAGGACTCAGTATAGCTCATAGCTTACCAGATACCTGTAGATCGCCAAGTGGCTGAATCGCAACGTAGTGATCAACACTGGCGTTGTCATTTACTCGGACGGTCTGGCTGCCATAAATTCTCTGGAGGCCACATTCATAAATTCACAAACAGCCCTCGACTTCCGTAGATCTCTTAACCATGATGAACTTACTGCAAGCTTTGGCTTAAGCAAGAGACAATCAGGCAGTACAATGAAGGATGAACAAAAATCGTCTTATGTAGAGTAGCTAGACAAATCTGGCCAAGATACGAACTGAGAATGTCAAAATGTCTCCTCGCAGTTCTGCCGGGACGCTGCCTGATCGGCGAACACGCGAGAAGGAGCACCGGCTTTGCTGCTGTCCCTTATTAAGTAATCGACGTCAGTATATACTGGGGTCGCCAGCCTATCCTAGGTCAGAATATTAATTTTCAGCCATACCACTACCTCTTTAAGAGCTAAGACTTCTGCCTGGTAAACACATTGGTTAGGCAGTCTTTTTTAAATGGGTGGCTCAAGTTCCACAGAAAATACACCAAAGTCACTTGGTTCTGGAGATTGGAACATAAGTTAACGAATCTACTATGTCCTGGTGTACGACCATTACATTCATCTATCAGGTGTAAGGGTGAGATACCTTATGTCAAAAAATGTCCAGGCATAGTGTAGTCAACAATTCCCGGAAGATCAAGCCTTGTGTCTAGCATGTCACTAAGTCCGTAGCCTTTTCCTGGTCAGAGTAACAGTTCCCTGAATCTAATAGCTGCACTTGCGGCAAATTGCCTTGCTGTAATGTCCAGCGACGTTATATGTATTATAACATTTAGTGCCTCAGTTGGTGTCAGTCCAAAGCACCAGTGATACATTCGTATTTGTTTTCGGATAAAAATGTAAAAAATTGTTGGTCTATCAAAAGAGATAACTTCAACTAATAGATAGAATTTAGTGCGATTTAAATAAACTTTCGAATGACATAAAACATAATTTTTTAACTGGCATTTGTTACAAAATAAATGATCAAAAAGTTTTGTGAAGTAATTTTGAAAGTTGAAGTGTGTTTTTGTAATTTTGTATAAAGCACACAACATCTACTATCTAAAAGTAAGATTCACATCAAAGATTTTTATAAAATATATATTTGCAACCTCAAAATGTTGTCGTTTTTTATAAAAATCCAAGAGCCCTTTGTGGCGCACGCTACGTGACGCACGTTATATTTATATAATACCATATACTATACGCAAGAATAATGTTTACAAATTATTCAGTTTTATTATCAAAATAATTGTTCTCCAATTGCAACTTTTCGTGCGCTAAGTCCATTTTCTTCCAAAACTTAGTTAAGGGCTATCTTTTTGCCATTGACCGATTCCCGATCCGATGTACTGTTAAGGAGCTAGAGCAAAAATAAACTTTCCGTTCATATTTGAAGATGATGCTAAGATGATGCTTTTTTAAATCCAAAAAACACTTTCCAGTCGACCTACGACCTTGACACCCATGATCAATATTTTAGCTCTCGTTAAGAACTATCTTTTTGCCATTGACTGATTGTGGCTACGTGCCACACAGCAAATGAAGCAATTGAATTGTTGCGAGAAAAGTTTGGAGATTCGATTATTTCAAGAAATTGTGATATTGAATGGCCTCCAAGAAGTTGTGATTTACCACCATTAGAATATTTCTTGTGGAATTATTTGAAGTCATTGGACTTTCGAAATAAACCAGACTCTTTTCAAGCTTTACAAGTCAATATTGAACGTGCCTTTCATGACACTCGACTTGATTTAGTGGAAAAAGTGCTTGAAAATTGGGATCATCGAATTCGTTCCTGCGGAAGAAGCCTTGGAGGCCATTTGAATGACGTTTTATTTAGAACTTAATTGTATCGATTGTACTTCACACTAAATAAAAAACTTTTGAATTTCCTTAACAATAAGTGTGTTTTTTTTCAAAGAGATCATATCACTCTTATTGAAAACCCCGTTAAATAAACAATATCTGTGTTAATTTTAACAAAATAATTTATATAATTTTTTAGTAATATGTATTAAAAAACATTTTATGTTTCAAATTAATTTATGTTTATAAATGAATTCGATTGGGTCATCTATGATAACGCTAACTTAGTTAAATAAACACAAAAAACACGGAGAAGGGAATTTCAACAATCCCCAAGGAGACAGGTGTAAGTGTTGGTACCTTAAATATCCTGTTGAAAATAAATAGTTCTGTATTGGTCGGGTCCACACCCAGACCATCACCGGAAGCCCATCTTGCGGTTGTTTGAAGGACCTGCTGAAGGATGTCTCTAAATGTACTCGGAAACTTCCCTCTAACAGCTATATCATCCGCATCTGCATTCCCTCTAACAGCCACATCATCTGCATAGGCAATAACCTTAACACTCATCTTGTGCAGAGAAACAGAATATTGTTCATGGAAAGATTCCATAGCAGAGGAGACAGAACTTTGGGCGTTCCCCGGCCAACATCTCTATGAAGGTCAGTTGACCCTAAGCTATAGGAATTACATCTCTGAATCATTGAATCTACATTTACTACTATCAACCCCCAGGTTTGCTAGAGCCGTATTTATAGCGGCTGGATTTATGTCATTAAAGGCTTCCCTTTATTTCTGAGAAAGCTACCATAGTATATTTCTTAACAGAGAGAGATCCTGTAATAAAGCCGACTAGATCAAGCAGGGCTGTTTCGGTGGATTTGTCCTTGCTGTTGATTGGACAGTAGCCTGTGATAAATTTTTACACACACAAATACCTTTCTAGATTCTATCAACACAGAAAAAATAGAAAAATTTTCCACGCGCCTTGAGGAACCTCCCATCAAAAATTATGTATAAACAATATACAATAAATACTTCATTATTGATACTCAGGACGCCCCATCTATCTCGTTCAACATTCTCCAATTAAATTGTCTAAACTAAATGTTTATACTGAAATATAATGCATATCTTAAGAGTATATTCAACTTTAGTCCTTTCCTTTATAATTGCGTGTCAGGATACTGTCATAGAGCAGTGATATGTTGTTGATATGCCACTCAAACACGCTCCCATATTTAAAAGTTTACTAACTGTCAATTATCTTTGCCATAATCATGTTTTATATACGAAAAGGCAATAAAAATAGGGTGTTATGTTTGCACTTCACACACTAAGTGACATTAACCAACCATCCAACCAACCGACAGACAGACCAGCCACCTACACTCATGTCCCCAACACCTACTTCAACTGCAGTCCCCTTACGCCCTTACGTAGACGTATGAGCAACAATTACACGTATTCCCAGCTAGAAACCGGGGCCACCCACAAAAAGTCTTAATAAAATCTATATTTAGTACGAACATAAGTACGAATGGCAGTATTATTTCTTGTCATAGCTATTGATAAGACATTAGATATAAGCCCCCCGCAAAGTCCCACCCCCTGAACTCAGTGTGGAGCAGTAAACACCCACTCAAATGATATTCGATGATAATATTATCATTTTAACACCGATACTGACACCACAAGAACAACAACAACATTAATACTTATTCCACTACCAAGAAGAACATTTGATATTTTCCCGGTGTCGCCCTCACATGTTGTCCTTAATGATTTCCCAAGTATTTAATAACGATGGAGCACCTACATACGTGTTCTCTCCTGCCAAAATGACAATATGCATAGGAGTGTATGTATGTATATCTATCTATGTATGTATGTATTTGTTTGAATACTGGGTCTAGAAATTGTGCCATATGCAAAAGATCAATGACAATACACATATCTATTACTGGAGGATATTTTATAAGGTATTCATTTCCACTCATTCACATTCTGCAATAAGCTCGTGCCTGTGTCTGTCTGTATGTTTCCATATGTGTGTCTTTCAGTTGTTGTCAATTTTTATTGAAATTGCCATCTAATGATGATATCTTTATAATAAATTGGAAATTTAAAACCATATCAGAGGAATTGAATTGTGTATTTTTATTAACAATGAAATATGTCTCAAGAGGAACAAAATCTATGGCACTTCAAACGATATTCTTGATATTTGCAATTGAAAGTCTTAGAAGTCACGAGAAAAAAAAACGTTGAAATATATGATTTTAAGGTATCTTAAAGATGCCTATACTATTGGAGAAACAAATTACAGTGAATATTTGCAGAACGTAGCATTGAGGAGACCAAAAAGATACAAATATGTCGACCTTTTTTGAATTCATTAGTTGTAGCTGTTTTTCTAGGAAAGACTTCGTAATTCGCACACGTTTCGGCCCAAAGAACAAAATAAAGAGGCCCCCGAGAACTCTTTACCCGTATGGCATTGTCGTCTTGGGGACAGCTCTGCAAAAATTGAACAAAGTTCAGTGAATTCCGGCTATGTGCATCACTGGTCCGTTGAGAACGACACCATCTGAGTCAATGTCGGTATCAATATTTTCTGTCATAGTCATCCTGCTATCAGATCCCTGGAAACCATAATCCCTAATTCAAAAACTGTCGCAGACTCTAACAAGATGGCTGAATAGTTCAATATACATCCGATGTGCAAAGCAGCTGAACTTACAAGATGAGACTACGGTACACGCCTTGGGGGGATCTGGAGTATATGGACATGCCTCTAGCGACCTGCATGCGCTTTTTAAGAGATAGTGACCAACTTCAACAAATAACAGATTGTTCAACAGAAAGGCTTACATTCTTACGTTATGTGCTTTATAGTCTAAGTGAGTCTGTTATACAGGCTGCCACTCTTAATCTACTTTGACCTAACTAGACAGGATGTTAAACATCAAACCCAACATTGTGGAAAGACCAAAAAAGGCTAGGGTAGCGCTGAACCTACGTATAGCTTAGTGGTTGTATACGGCAGTTGTCAGACCGATGCTGCAGCATGAAATTGTTATCTGGTGGACGGCTCTGCAGAAATCCACCTTCTGCAAAATGCTATGCAAAGTTCAGCGAATGGCTGCTATGTGTATCCCTGGGGCATTGATAACGACACCAACTGAGACTCCACTACCGCTAGACAGTATATCAACGCAATACTTAGGGAATTATTGCTCTGGTCAGAAAATGGATGCAAACACTGTGTCATTCAATACAGAATGCCTGATCCTACCGGTCATTGTTGATTACTCTATAACTGAACCACTTTTTGCCTCTCTCTTATACCTGATAGATCACAGTGGAATGGTTGTAGTCTAGGACATGTAAGAGTCGTCAACATATATAGAGGCGGTTGTAAACTCAACAACCAGGTTAGATTTGGGTATTGCCTAAGGAACTTGAGCAACCCATTGCAAAAAGACTGATGCATCACTGTAGTGTCTACCAGGCAGAAATCCTAGCTACTAGAGAGGTAGAAGAATGATTGAAAATTAATGTTCTGTCTAAGACTCTGGGAACTGCATTCCAGAATTCAAAAATTTCCCTGACTGTCGCAGATCTCTTAACGAAATGGCTGAACAGTTCAATATTCAGCTGATTTATGTGCCAGGCCACAGGCACATATCAGAGAACTGCAAAGCAGATGAACCTCTCAGTCTGGGAACTGCCTTCTACGCTCCAGGGGAACTGCAGTATGTGGACATGTCTTTGGCGGCCTGCAAACTTTTCGTGGGAGATACTGCTCTTACGGCAATAAATGACAGCGGTTACTAGGAAGGAACTGCATACGTTGCAGGATAACGTGGCCCTGCCTAAACTCTAAACGCACAACTCGAGGCCATCATTTCACTTGTAGGGTCTGTCTGGCTGGTCACGGTCTTGTTAGATGGAGTAGGAATTACTTGATCATATTTTGTGCATTTGCCTCGCTTTCTCTAGAAGGCCGCAGGCTACCCTAGACTCTCATATCTTCGGAGATTTACAAGACATAGCTGATGTTAAAATTGGGCAACTTTTAAACTCTCCAAAGCAATCAAATATGTTCAACAGGATGTGCGAGGGGAAACTTATGGGTTCCCTTACTTCCCTGTGGTAGTACAATGGACTTGATAGTCTAAATGAGCGTGTCATACAGGCTGCCTCTCTTAACGTAAACCTAAACTCTTCCATTAGTTTTATAACTATTTATCTAGATTGGATAACAGTTAGTGTTTAGTGATTTAGACAGCATATTTTCACAAAATTGGATAAAATAGTATAGTATATAATGAATAATTGCTGACAAACTTTTCCAATTCATAAATAGTTTTTTTTTTTAAATTGAAAAAATTATCGGGATTTGTATCAGATGTTCTTCCAGAACTAAATTATTGCTTTGGTGAAAAAATCACTTAGTTTTTCCCAACAAATTTCTCTGTACACTCGTACGAGTATAATATTGTTGTCATAACTGAATGAAATCTTTTGAGATGCTGCATAATTTAGCTGGTAAATCACGTAATCTCTATTAATATTTGCCCTAATATACACTTAGTTTTTCCTATTAATGTCCATCCTTAACTGTCACAAAAACGCTCTGCCAAAACACACGCACTCGCACTTGCACACAGACAGAATGCGACGTCAGCTGTCGCTGTATTGACTCATTTAACGAAGAGAGAGCAGATGTTGCACAGGACATTCAATGCAGAACTTGAAGCACGAAATGATTAATTAGAATCACTAAAATGCCACATGGACAAAAACAAAGAGGAGAGAAGAGTAGAATGTTTGCATTCTATAACTCTCGCCAGGATATTGAAATTGAAAACAGAAGGATGGTCAAAGAGAAGCCAAGTTCAACTAAAATAAAATGAAATGCTACAACAACAACAGGGTAAAGTGGGGTGTTGAGGGGGAGGGCGAAAGGCTCGCAAATGACTACAAATGAATTAAGCACAAGTTTGTGTCACGTTCACACAATTATTTTAATATGTACAAATGAGTTTGACTTTGTCAAGGATGTGAGTGGGTGGGAGTGTATGTGTGTGTGCGAGCGAGCAAATGAGTGTGTGTGAGCACATTTGATTATTTGTAGCAGTCAAAGTGTGGCACATAAAACTTTGTTTGTTTTTGTCCTTTGCCGCCATCTCTCACCCTTCACTCTATCCTCTCTCACGCCGTCTCTAATGATGGCGATGTCAATGACGATGATGACCTCTTCATTATAATGCCAATAATGTTCAAAATAATGATGGCATACTAATTTTGAGTTTTATATACACGTAAGCCTTCCTTTGGTGTATGTTTAGATGCGTCCGGATGCGTGTGTGTGTATTTGGATTTATGTGGGTGTAAGTGTTTGGTTGTACGAGTATATGAATATTGGTTTTGCCCTAGGACACTATCAGCCAACGAGGCCAATTAACATGTCAAAGTGCAATCATAAACACACGCCCGCAATCACCTAGGCACAATGGGTGGAAAACGAGCGATATTAAAAAAGGTTTAATTCCTTTAGGAAAGTAATTTGGCATTTTTTTTGTAGAAATTTTAGAATTTTAGTCATTTCATAGTGAAATCTTCCTATAGCAATTTTTGATTGAAAATGTCCTTAGTATTCTTTTATACGAAAATTTCCTGATATTTTAAGGAATTTTTTTTATGAAATTTTATTTAAATTTCCTGACAAATTTTCTCTAAATTTCTTTAGAATATTCTCTTTATTTCATTAGAAAAAATTTTCTGTAAATTTCTAATGAAATAAAGAGAAATTCCTATAGAAATTTTTGTGTGAAATTTTCCAGAAGCTATTTTTGAGTAAAAATTTACTCATAGACTTTTTTGTGTGAAAATTTCCTATAGGAATTTTAATGAAAATTTCCTATATGAATGTTTAGTAAAATTTTCCTATAGGAATTTTTCAGCGAAAATTTCCTATAGTGTTTATGAGTGAAAATTGCGCGTAAAAATTTTAGAGTGAACATTTTGCTATGGAAAGTGAAAATTTCATATAGAAATTTCTGAGTGAATATTTCCGGTAGAAATTTTTGAGTGAAAATTTCATATAGAAATTTTTGAGTGAAAATTTCATATAGAAATTTTTGAGTGGAAATTTTCTAAGAAATTTTTGAGTGAAAATTTCCTATAGGAATTTTTGAGTGGATTTTCGATAGAAGTAATTTTTAATGCAATGTGCTTCGTATTTACAAACATACGCACAACTCTATTTTAATGGGAATTTGTAGTAGAAATGTCCTAAAATTTCAATTGTAAATTAAGTAAACATTTTCTTCGGAAATTATTTGAACTTTACTTTGGAAATACTTTGAAAATGTCTGACTCCTATAGATTTCCACCCACTGTGCGTTGTATTTTGAAACACACATACGCACTGACTCTAGTAACCAGAAAACCATAATCATGTATGACCCCATTTGTACATTTAGCTTGACACCTGAGTGACAACTTTTCATCATCAACACCCAAAGAGAGAGTGAGAAAATGATCGTATTTTTTTCAGTGATATTATTTTTTGCCCATTTCTTTGGGACCCATTCAATTGTAGGCGAATGTGTTGGTTAACGAAAATTGGTCGAGGATGAGATCTGTGGAGTGTGACTGGCTTTGTATCGATATGTGCTGTGTATGTGTGAGAGAGAGTGTCCTCAATGAATGAATGGGATATCATGAACAAATAATATATATAATGTCACGTATGCGACCGCTTAAACCACTATAATTGTGGCAAAAGCCCAGCAACAACAAAAACAGTGTGGCCACCACCAAAGGAAACTAAAGTGTCAGCACATCTGTGTGATTGTGAATGTGTTTATTTTCATACTTTGTAAGTCTGTGTGTGTGTGTGAGAGAACGTTTTTGTGAGGCTTATGGGTCCCATGTATGTTTGAAATATTTTATTTTAATTGGGTGCCATGTGTCATTGATTGAGTGAACGACGCGCATTTATTTATCCTTGCTAGGACGTGTATTTTAGTGTCGGGGTGTGTGTGTGTGTGCGAATTCCATAATCAATGACAGTTAAACTCATTTGATATGCGCGATATAGGATTACACCAACATAACATATGGCAAACGTGTTAATGCCATAAATTGATTCCATCGCAAATATTCGCATAAACCGCTGACAAACATAAGGACTTTGGTGCGTGCCACAGGACGAGCGAAAGGACAACAGATGGTTAAAGTTTGGCAACAACACCAAATCTATTTGCTATAGAAAATTTTAATTTTCTATAATAATTTTTTCTTTAGAAATTTTTCACTAAATTTCTTTAGAAATTTTCACTAAATTTCTATAGAAATTTTCACTAAATTTCTATAGAAATTTTCACTAAATTTCTATAGAAATTTTCACTAAATTTCTATAGAAATTTTCACTAAATTTCTATAGAAATTTTCACTAAATTTCTATAGAAATTTTCACTAAATTTCTATAGAAATTTTCACTAAATTTCTATAGAAATTTTCACTAAATTTCTATAGAAATTTTCACTAAATTTCTATAGAAATTTTCACTAAATTTCTATAGAAATTTTCACTAAATTTCTATAGAAATTTTCACTAAATTTCTATAGAAATTTTCACTAAATTTCTATAGAAATTTTCACTAAATTTCTATAGAAATTTTCACTAAATTTCTATAGAAATTTTCACTAAATTTCTATAGAAATTTTCACTAAATTTCTATAGAAATTTTCACTAAATTTCTATAGAAATTTTCACTAAATTTCTATAGAAATTTTCACTAAATTTCTTTAGAAATTTTCACTAAATTTCTATAGAAATTTTCACTAAATTTCTATAGAAATTTTCACTAAATTTCTATAGAAATTTTCACTAAATTTCTATAGAAATTTTCACTAAATTTCTATAGAAATTTTCACTAAATTTCTATAGAAATTTTCACTAAATTTCTATAGAAATTTTCACTAAATTTCTATAGAAATTTTCACTAAATTTCTTTAGAAATTTTCACTAAATTTCTTTAGAAATTTTCACTAAATTTCTATAGAAATTTTCACTAAATTTCTATAGAAATTTTCACTAAATTTCTATAGAAATTTTCACTAAATTTCTATAGAAATTTTCACTAAATTTCTATAGAAATTTTCACTAAATTTCTATAGAAATTTTCACTAAATTTCTATAGAAATTTTCACTAAATTTCTATAGAAATTTTCACTAAATTTCTATAGAAATTTTCACTAAATTTCGATAGAAATTTTCACTAAATTTCGATAGAAATTTTCACTAAATTTCGATAGAAATTTTCACTAAATTTCGATAGAAATTTTCACTAAATTTCGATAGAAATTTTCACTAAATTTCTATAGAAATTTTCACTAAATTTCTATAGAAATTTTCACTAAATTTCGATAGAAATTTTCACTAAATTTCGATAGAAATTTTCACTAAATTTCGATAGAAATTTTCACTAAATTTCGATAGAAATTTTCACTAAATTTCGATAGAAATTTTCACTAAATTTCGATAGAAATTTTCACTAAATTTCTATAGAAATTTTCACTAAATTTCTATAGAAATTTTCACTAAATTTCTATAGAAATTTTCACTAAATTTCTATAGAAATTTTCACTAAATTTCTATAGAAATTTTCACTAAATTTCTATAGAAATTTTCACTAAATTTCTATAGAAATTTTCACTAAATTTCTATAGAAATTTTCACTAAATTTCTATAGAAATTTTCACTAAATTTCTATAGAAATTTTCACTAAATTTCTATAGAAATTTTCACTAAATTTCGATAGAAATGTTCACTAAATTTCTATAGAAATTTTCACAAAATTTCTATAGAAATTTTCACAAAATTTTTATAGAAATTTTCACTAAATTTCTATAGAAATTTTCACTAAATTTCTATAGAGATTTTCGCTAAATTTCTATAGAGATTTTCGCTAAATTTCTATAGAGAATTTCACTAAATTTCTATAGAAATTTTCACTAAATTTATTTCTTTATTATTTCGAAAATTGTGGATAATAAAGTTTTCCGAATTTTCTATATATTAAAAAGAAGAAATTTGTAGATACTACATCTTTGTTTTTTCCAAAAAGTATATCCAGGTTAGTTGTATTCGTTTTCCTTATTCACCTTTTTAAAGAGGATTACTTTGCATTGACATGTTGTGCAAATCTTTGCAGCAGTGAAACAAATTGGAAAACCTTTAATACCTTTTCCGGCCATATGTAGAACATTCAACCTCGTCGACCCGCAGAGAGCGAAAGAGAGAGTAAACCGGTAATAATGGGAAAAACCCCTGATTTCGTTCTTTGTCAGCTTAAATCTCAATACAAATCTACTTGACTTTACTAGAGATAGACTAGGAAAAGCGAAACCCGCATTTCGCATATCGAATTACAGAAAAGAAGAAAGTGCAACTAAACAAGAGGAGAAGAAAAAAAAACAGAAAATACAACAAGATATAAAACCGGAAATCACAAATGCACTTTCAAGTTGTTTGGAGATGAAAATCAGGAGGAAGCGGTTGCAAAGGAGTTGGTTGGTGGAGGAACTCACCCAGGGATAGGGAAAATGTAAACAAACATGCATTGTGTTAGAAACGTAGAGTTATGTTCCCAGTACCACCACAACATTTTGCAACTATCTTCGAAAGTCGAGTGAGATACATTTGAAACTGTAAGAGATATAGAAATGCCATTGTATAGAATTGTAACTTGATTTGATTCCGTTGGAAACTACCCAAGGCACTGCCTCAGCTCTCCTCTCCACCCACTCCTCCATTTCAGCCACATTCTCCAGTTCCTTCTCGTCATCTTATTACCATGATGCAAAATGCAGCATGCATGTAACAAGCAATAACATGCTCAAGGCATCCAACATGTACAAAATGCCCACACAGACAAATACACATACATAATACATAGGCACCCGCATGTCAGGATATGCATACATTCGAGTACACGAAAGGATGCAGCGAGCGAGCGAGAGAACGAGAATTACAAAAGCCTCGAGCGGCATATGTATAAAATAGAAGGGTATTAAATTTTAAGTCGCTTGTTATCCTTTAAAAACGATGGCAGACATGTTTACCATTCGGAATGAGTGGCAGTAGCAGCAGAAACAGTGAGCACATGTGGACCCCAGTGAACATGGGGTAGAGAGGTGCAGGACCTGCGATGAAGGATAAGGTTTGCCTTACGGAATGAAGCCTAAGAAGTTGTGGGTGGGCAACTAAAAAAAGTTATTCAAACTGCATGATTGCTAGAAGGATTTGAACAAAAATATATAAAATCTCGTATAACACACTTGTATAGAAGCAACATGAGACAGGGCACAGTATTTTGTTTCACAAGAAATAACACGAAAAATGCAAGAAAATGTAGTTAATTGTCGTGCCGAAAATTTCACAACTTTTTTATACATTTCCTATAGAAATTTACTCAAAATTTCCTGTACAAATTTGGTTAACATTTCCTGTAGAAATTTGATGAAAATTTCTTTTTCGAAGTTTTGTTTAAAATTATTATTATTAGATAAAATTTTTTAATTAGAAGTTTTGATAACAATTCCTATCAGAAATTTTGATATAATTTCTTATTAGAAAATTTTTATAAAATGTCGTCTTAGAAATTTTGAAACAATTTCCTATATTATTATATACTATTAGAATTTTCCATAAAATTTCCTTTTAGAAATTTTGATCAAATTTCCTATTAGCGAATCAACCAAATTTTGTCAAAATCTCATATTAGGAATTTTGTTAAAATTTCATATTCGAAATTTGTTAAAATTTCCTATTACAAAATCTATGAAACTTTCCTATTACAAAATTTACAGAACATTTTGCGGAAATTTCTAATAAGAAATTTTACAAATTTCCAATAGGAAATTTTCACAAAATTTTTCAAAGGTAATTGCACAAAATAGGAAGTTTTACCAAAACAAATTTCCGCAAAATTTTCTGTAAATTTTGTAATAGGTAAGTTTCATAGATTTTGATCAAAGTTCCTATTAGAAATTTTGATAAGATTTCCTATTAGCAAATCAAGAAAATCAATTGAAATTAAGAAATGTTGTTAAAATTTTAAATAGGGAATTTTGTCAAAATTTCATATTAGGAATTTTGTCAAAATTTCATATTAGCAATTTTGTCAAAATTTCAAATTTGGAATTTTGTGAAAATTTAAAATTTGGAATTTTGTGAAAATTTCCAATTAGACTTTTTTGGAAACTTTCCAATACAAAATTAACTGAAAACCTTTGTAAAATTTCCTATTTTGTGCAAACTAACTATGAGAATTGTTTTTTTTTTTAAATTGCCCATTAAAAATTTCCTATTAGAAATTTTGTTCTCTTATTAGACATTTGGCGAAAATGTCCTATAGATTTGTGAAAATGCTGAGAAATTTAGTAAAAACCTCTGACAAAAACTTGAAGACATTTTGTGAAAATTTCCGATAGTTAAAAATTTTGTTTTTAGTTACAAATTTTGTGAAAAATACCAATTAGAAATTTAGTGAAAATTTCCTATTAGAAATTTAGTGAAAATTTCCTATCAGAAATTTAGTGAAAATTTCCTATCAGAAATTAGGTAACAATTTCCTATAAGAAATTTTCTGAAAATTTCCGTTTTAAAAATTTAGTAAAAAATGTCCTATAGAACATTTTGCGGAAATTTCTCCTGTAGATATTTTTGGGGAAATATTTAGTGAAATTTCCCATTGGAAATTTAGTGAAAATTTTCTAAAAATTTCTTGTTAGAAATTTTGTGAAAACTTCCTGTTAGAAATTTAGTGAAAATTTTCAATTAGAAATTTTTTAAAAAATTCCTATTAAAAATTTTGTGAAAATTTCCTGTTAGGGACTTTATGAAAACTTGCTATTAGAAATTTGGTGAACATTTTTTATTAGAAATTAAATATTTTTATATAGGAAAAATTAACGAAAATTTGTTGTATGGATTTTTTTGCGAACATTTCCTATTACAATTTCTGTGGAAATTTCATATTAGAAATTTTGTGAAAATTACCTATTACATATAAATATCCTGAAAATGTCTGTGAATTATCTGTGACGATACACTGTGCTCTCAATCGCGTGTGTGTATATTGGAATGGAATAGCGGTACAGCGGAATAATACTGGAGTTATGTTAAGAAGCTAAAGGCTAAATTACACTGTCAATCAAGAGTTGTTATAAATCTTGGATATACATATGTATCTTTTACGATATCCAACCACTCTCTATTTGCTGGAGAGTTTTAATGAAATAAAAACAGAAACATGTTTGCATCCAAAGAGTAGAGTTTAATATTCAACTAATTGTTGTTTTGTTTCGTTTTGTGTTTAGCCTAAGGACTTTAACAAATAGCCTTTAGTTTTTACTTAAATAATGTCAAAAGCCGCAGACGCATCAGAGACTGACAGACAGACAGACAGAGCCTAAAACACGTAAAAGCCTTTTAATTTGTCCATTTCCTGTCTACATTCTTGGACTAGACAGTCATTTGCAGTCGTTTAACAATTCGTCAGAATATGCAATGTGTCTATGTCCTTTTTGTCAGCGAATTGTTCATGTGTGCATGTGCTAGGCATCCCGGCGTGTACTACTATATTCTGTGCATACGATCATCATATTTATTTTTCTTAGCAGCTTTTTCCGTATTTGTTTGTCTCTCTTCCTTTATTATTTATTCAAATATTTATGTTTTCATTTCAGACATTCCTCTTCTGGTTTTTTCTTCTTGGCCGTGTAAACGGTATATCCTGGATATGCGAGTGTTTTGGGAAGCATAGCAGCAGCTCCACCATCAGCAAACCACTTACATATTCCATATTTATGGCCAACACAAATCTACAAATATAGACTCAGCAAATATTTATGCATTTGCCCTCCCGAGGTGTAGACAAAGTAAGTACAGAATGTCCTAACTTTAAGGAATTTTGGGGCCATTTTTCAGCGATAAATTTAAAGAAAAATCCTTGATGAATTTCTGAATGAAATTCTCATATAATTTATTTAAAAAATTGATGTTTCTTCCAGAATTCTATGGGGAATGTTCTTTAGGAAATTGTGAAAAAATTTCGTTAGGAAATTTTCGCAACATTTCTTTAGAAAGTTTTCACAAAATTTCATAAGGAACTTTTCGCAATATTAATTTAGTTAATTTTCGCAAAATTTCTTTAGGAAATTTTCATAAAATTGCTTTAGGAAATTATCATAAAAAGTTCTTTAGGCAAAAAAACCTTTACTGCATTTTCGCAAAATTTCTTTTGGAAATTTCGAAAAATTTCTTTGAAATCTTTCGCATAATTTCCAAAGAAAGTTTTCGCAAAATTTCTTTAAAAAAAATTCTACGCAATATTTTTTTTTACTATATTTTCGCCAAACTTCTTTAGAAAAATTTGGCAAAATTTCTTAAGGAAATTTAAACATAATTTCTTTAGGACATTTCCACACAAATTACCTATTAAAAATTTTGTGAAAATTTACTATTAGAAACTTAGTAAAATTTTCCAATTAGATATTTAGTGAAAATTTCCTATTAGAAATTTAGTAAAAATTTCCTATTAGAAATTAAGTGAAAATTTCGTATTTTTGTGAGTATTTCGTATTATTAGAAATTTCGTGACATTTTCCGATTAGAATTTTCGTGACAATTTGATTAGAAATTTGGTGACAATTTCCGATACCAAATTTCGTAAAAAATTCTTGTTGAAAGTTTTGCGGAAAATTTTCCTATAGAATTTTTTGGAAAAATTTTTTCACACATTTCTAAAAATTTTCGGTTACAAATTAAATGAAAATTTCCTATTAAACATTTTGTTAAAATTTCTTTTTAGAAATTTAGGGATTATTCTCTATTAGAAATTCAATGAAGATTTTATATTAAAAATTTTGAGAAAATTTCCAATTAGAAATTTCGTGACAATATCCTATCAGAAATTGAGTAAAAATTTCCTATAAAAAAGTTTGCGGAAATTTGTCCTATTAGGAAATTTTGAGAACAATTTCTACAAAAATCTCTCAAAGGAAATTTTCACAAAAATTTCTCAATTCTCATCTTCACAACAAATTCTCAAAGGAAATTTTCAGAAAAATTTATCAGTTGGATAAAATTTTGAACAGGAAATTTTCTCACAAATTTCAAAAGGAAATTTTCTCACAAATTTCTATAGAAAATTTTCACACAAATTTCTATAGGAAATGTTCTCACAAATTTCTATTAGACATTTTCTCACAAATTTCTAGACGGAAATTTTTACAAAATTTTTCTAGGGAAATTTTGATAACAGTTCTATAGGAAATTGTCCAAAATTTGTCTTGGAAGTTTTCCAAAAATTCTCTAGGAAATTTTCCAAAAATTTCTCTAGGAATTTTCCCAAAATTTCTCTAGGAATTTTCCCAAAATTTCTTTAGAAATGTTTCCCAATATTTTTATACGAAAGTTTCACTAAATTGCTGTTAGAAATTTTTGCAAGAATTTTAGAGAAAATTCTCAAGATGTTGATATTGAAAATTTTGTGAATATATTTTTTTAAATTTTTGCAAATTTTCTATACGAAATTTACAAAAAAAAAATTCTCTGAAATCTACAAAAAATTGTTCTCTAAAATTTTAAAAAAATTTCTCACAAATTTCTTTAGCAAAATTTCTCATAAATTTCTATAGGAAAATTTCTCATAAATTTCTATAGGAAAATTCTCACAAAATTTCTATAGGAAATTTTCTCACGAAATTTCTATAGGTAGTTTTCTCACAAAGTTTCTATAGGAAATTTTCTCACAAAATTTCTATAGGAAATTTTCTCACAAAATTTCTATAGGAAATTTTCTCACAAAATTTTTATAGGAAATTTTCTCACAAAATTTCTATAATCTTCTATATATATATTATTATTTTATATTTCTATAATATAAATTTCTATAGGAAAATTTCTTACAAAATTTCTGTAGGAAATTTTCTTACAAAATTTCTATAGGAAATTTTCTCACAAAATTTTCTTATGACATTTTCTCAAAAATTTCAATAGGAAATTTTCTCACAAAATTTTCTATATGACATTTTCTCAAAAATTTCTATAGGACATTTTCTCAAAAATTTCTATAAGAAAATTTCTCAATGAAAATTGTCACAAAAATTTCTAAAAGAAAATTGTCATAAAAATTTCTCAAAGGAAATTGTCACAAAAATTTCTCAAAAGAATTTTTTACATTAATTTAATAAAGGAAATTTCTAGGAAATGTTTCCAAAATATCTTCAGAAAACTTTTTCAAAATTTTTAGTAACATTTTCTTTAAATTGTTCACAAAAATTGCCTAGAAAATGTTTACAAATTTTCTCTTAAAAATATTTAAAAGATTTCTGACTTCCCTAGGAAATTTACAACATTATTCAAAATTCCTTTAAAATGTCTTTAGAACATTTTTAAACTTTCAATATTTATGAAATTTATGCCCCATAGTTTGTACTCCCCCGGAATTCCAGCATATATTTCTTTTTTCTAGCATTCTCATATGAAAGTTAAAACAATATAGAGACAGAAAAAACATGTTAAGTATTGCATATTTATAAAGCAAAGCCTATTTATGATTCTCTTCCAAGTTTTTTCCTATTTTATGTGTGTCCGTTGCTGCGAATACTTCTGGTGTTTGGCCTCCAAGCAACATAGAAAATACACGTCCCATGGGACATGATTCCTACATAGCCTCGCGCCCAACATAGAGTGCTAAACGGAGAACCAAACTCCATATTTTGAGATAAACATCGGAATATTAAATTTGTTTCTGGAGAATAATTTTTCCTACATTCATGTACGCTTAGTATTTGAATAATATGAGCAAATATTTTTGTAGTTTTTTTTTCTATACCAAAAATTTGCTTATTTGAGTTATGTCTGAATGTTGAATTTGAAAGGATTTGTACTTCAGACGAATTTTAATATTTGATGCGGATGTGAATGTCTGCAGTTGAATGCTGCAATTTTTAGATATTTTAATAAAATTTAAGCTTATCCAGTGTTGCTTGTGCGAGTCATTATTATCCCCTCGTTAAACCATTTTGCAATTAGTTTTGTTGAAAGCTTAATTATAACCTCAAATTATTGTTGGAGAAAGGATGAAACACCTTTAGCTGCTGCTGCATCCGTTAGATGACTATTGCAGGTGAATGTGGGGCGGCGGGTTTTCACCCCATTCATGTTAAGCTGCTATTCCTATTCCATATCCAACTGTCTTATTTATTCATAGTTTAAAGTTTTCTAAAAATATAAACTTGGTTCTAACCTCAATATTTAGCTACGGTAAACTATTCTATGCTTTTGCAAAACCCCAACACATTTATGTATTATATACATACTCGTATGTACATAAGCTTGTATATAGACCAAGTTAATGTGTATACGACTAGGTATATTTAAATGTTTATATAAGCTTCTGTATTCCAACCATCCATTACTGGGCTAAGTTGTTGCAGTTTGGTTTGCATTTTTTTTGCTCCATTCATGTTTCATATCCATTTAACACTTGGCCTCGTCAGTCCTTCCGCCCTCCCCGCTGTCTGCCACTGTACGTACCTGCAATGAAAAGTAAAATATAAAAACGGAAAAGTTTTAGTATATTTTTGTGATTTTTTTTGCACTCTGTGTAAGTTGTTAATTAACGCATTATTAGCTGAGTAAAGTTAGAAAAATGAAAACAAACATTTGGGCAGACATTAGCATACAATATCCTTTAAAAGGACGAGTATGATGATGAATATATTCTCAAACAAGTTCACATGAAATCAGAGTAACATTTACTCTTTTCTGGGAAAAAAGTTTTTTTAAATTAATTTAACATTGGTTTATTTATAGAATGCATTGCAATCATGGACTGAATCAAGGATATACAGTGAGAGATAAAAGAAACTTTAGGCTGTATGATAATTCATGTGACATTCAACTCTGTTGAATTTGTTACACAATGACCTTAAATGGAGTAGGATGTATGTAATTTGTCGTAAGACTTTATACATGTGTGTTTGGAAAATTTGTATTTCAAAACATTTTATATTATTTGGGATATGTCCATCTATCAGCCAGATATACTAATGTCTTTGACAATTTGTCTACTTTTATTTAAACCTACAATACATTATCTATATTTTCCAATTTGAACATTTCAAATATCTTTAAAATTCCTTAAGTTATATTATTTTTAAGCATATGGTCTAAATATTAATAATACTTATACGCACTATAGTACAACATTTTAATTATGCCCTAAAGTTAACTGATGGATGGTATATACCATTAAATATCGAATAATTCGGCCATAATTGTTTCAACTATGTCGGTCCCATATGTCTGGTTGGCTGTAGAGCAAGAAAACTCTCAAAAAGATATACCGAATGACTTAAATTTTTTAAATTGCGGTATCATTTCTCTAAACAATTTTCAGCTTAACTTAATAGCTCACAAAATATAAAACCAATTCATCCAAATCTTTTCTAAAAAGTGGCTTTAGTAAATACTAAACAATTTATTCGGTGACGATTTTAAATGTCATTTTCGAACTCCACCCAACTGCAATAAAATTCTCACTCTTCCTCAGGTTTACAAAATTTTATTCCCATATTTTTGTTGTTGTTAAATTTCCAACAATGACTTTAAAATGAGATTTAACCTATATTTATAAAATGTCATCCACAAAACGATATTATTATTACTTTTTTAACAACATTCACCACACATTTACATTTGCAATTCATAGCCCATATAGACGAACGTGCGGTTACAAATAAATGCCCTCAGATCTACATTAAGTGGGGTTCAAAAATGACACTGATTTTGGAAAATACAGAGAATTGCTATAGCTTATTGTTTGGCCGAGAAAGTGAAGCGGCTTAACATCTATGTATATTATACATGACAATACCTACCAATATCTACCTATATCCCAAGCATTTACCGAGGTTTATGTGTCAGTGTGGACGGATAAAAATACATTGCCAAACCATTTATATGTATTCCCTATGTAATGAAACCATGTAAATGTTAAAATATCATTTTTGTTTCATTTTTTTTGTGCAATTTTAAATGAACTTTTGGTGGGAGAGAAAAAAAAAGAAAAACAAAAAACCAATAACGACAACAAGAAATGTATTAAAAATTTGTGTAGCAAAAATGTCAACAAATACATTAAAAATGTCATTGATGATATTGTTGTTTTGTGTCAATCTTTTAATGCATGTTTCTAGTGGAATACAGTGGGATAATAACACGAAAGTTAATAATAATTTAAATAATTGACTAAAAGCCCAAAGGTACAATGAGCTGCTGAACCAAATAACTAAAGAAATACAGTACTGTATCCATACTAGGGTTGCCCTATAATGTCTTCCTCCATAATTGAGTTGTCCTTTTGAGGTCTAACTCCATACTAGAATTAAACTTTAAGGGTTCTTCTATAATAGAGTTGTCCTCTGAAGTCATTCTCTACACTAGAGTTAACCCCTGAGGTTTTCCTCTATACCAGAGTTGCCCTATGAGGTCTTTCTCCATACTTGAGTTCACTTCTGAACTATTATATAGTTATACTAGAGTAGCAGTATGATGTCTTTCTCTATACTAGATTTAACCTCTAAGGTCGTAATCGATACTTGAGTTGATCCTCTATACTAGAATTTATCTCTGAGGTATTCCTCTATACTAAAGAGTTGACCTCTGAGGTCCTTCTCTATACCAGAGTTAATCCCTGAGGTCGGCCTCAGAGGCCCTCCTCTATACTAGAATTTACCTCTGAGGTCTTCCTCTATAATAGATTACAACTCAGAGGTCTTCCTCTACTCTATATTCGACCATTAATGTCTTCCTCTGACCTCTGGGGTCCTTATCTATACTAGAGGTAACCTCTGAAGTCTACCTCTATACTGGAGTTGCCCTCTGATGCCTTCCTCTATACTAGAATTGTCCTTGAGGTCTTCCTCTACTCTAGATTTGACCCCTGATGTCTTTCTCTGACCTCTGAGGTCTTACTCTGAACTAGAGTTGATCTCTGAGGTCTTCTTCTATACTAGATGCGACCTCTGAGGTATTCCTGCGTTCTTGAGTCTATCTCTTAGGCTTTCCTCTGAGATCTCCCTCTATACTAGAGTCGACCTCTGAGGTCTTCCTCTGTACGATAGCTAACCTCTGAGGTTTTACTGTATACTAAAGTCGACCTCTGAGGCCTTCCTGTGTACTTGAGTCGACCTCTGAGGCTTTCCTCTGTACTAGAGGCGACCTCTGTGATCTCCCTCTATACTCGAGTTGGCCCCTGAGGATTTCCTCTATACAAGACTTTATCTCTGAGGTCTTCATCTATACTAGAGTCGACCTGAGGTTTTCCTCTATACAAGAGTTTATCCCTGAGGTATTCATCTATACTAGAGCTGTCCTCTGCAGTCTTCCTGTAGTATAGATTCGAAATATGAGGCCTTCCTCTATATTTGAGTTGACCTCTGAGGTCTTTCTCTGTGCTAGAGTTGACCTCTGAGGTCTTTCTCTGTGCTAGAGTTGACCTCTGCGGTCTTCTTCTATACTAAAGTCCACCTCTGGGAATTTCCTCTATACTAGAGTCGACCTCTGCGGTCTTACTCTGTACTAGAGTCGACCTCTGAAGTCTTCCTCTGTACTAGAGTAGACCTCTGAGGTCTTCCTCAGTACTAGAATCCACCTCTGAGGCTTCCCTCTATACTAGAATTTATCTCTGAGGTATTCCTCTATACTAAAGATATGACCTCTGAGGTCCTTCTCTATACCAGAGTTAATCCCTGAGGTCGGCCTCAGAGGCCCTCCTCTATTTATACTAGAATTTATCTCTGAGGTCTTCCTCTATAATAGATTACAACTCAGAGGTCTTCCTCTACTCTATATTCGACCATTAATGTCTTCCTCTGACCTCTGGGGTCCTTATCTATACTAGAGGTAACCTCTGAAGTCTACCTCTATACTGGAGTTGCCCTCTGATGCCTTCCTCTATACTAGAATTGTCCTTGAGGTCTTCCTCTACTCTAGATTTGACCCCTGATGTCTTTCTCTGACCTCTGAGGTCTTCCTCTGAACTAGAGTTGATCTCTGAGGTCTTCTTCTATACTAGATGCGACCTCTAAGGTATTCCTGTGTTCTTGAGTCGATCTCTGAGGCTTTCCTCTGAGATCTCCCTCTATACTAGAGTCGACCTCTGAGGTCTTCCTCTATACTAGAGTCGACCTCTGAGGTCTTCCTCTATACTAGAATTGATATCTGCGGTCTTTCTCTATACCAGAGTGTACCTCAGAGGTCTTCCTATATACCAGAGTTGACCTCAGTTGACTTGGGGTCTTCTTCGATACTAGAGACGACCTATAAGGTTTTCTTCAGCAGTTGATTGAACCACAGGGACCTATTGCGAAACTAGGGTGCTTTCTGAGTAATTCCTCTACACTAGGATCGACCTTTGATGCCTTATTCTATACTACAATCGAAATCTGAGGTCTTCCGTCATAATCTTGATGTCAATCTTTGAAGTTTTCGTCTATACTAGAGTATTCGCCCCACTGTACATTGCAGCGCATGTATTACTGAATTATATACCAATGCCTACGTCTGAGCCGCTCTGAGCTTAATGTAAAGCAATTTCCTGGAAATGAATTGACACTATGTGATATTGAGCTGAACAAAAATATCTGTTATTTCGAAATACAATATCACTCTCGTACACATGTGCTTATTAAAGGTCGGTTTTGTCGATATTTGAATAGTGAGACCAGAGATTCGTATAAATGACAGTTTCGCCGCCTGTAATACACACCATCTGTTGGTTGATTTTGTGAACCACTGTCGAGACAATCACAACGACTGATGAATAATTTCATGCATTGACACACAGTTCGGTGCGGAGCATATGTTAAATTGGCTTTTGTGTTTTTTTGTTTGTTTTCGAATTATTATTTTTCACAACAACTTTTAATGGTATAAATTTAATACTGCATTAAAACCATATGTTTACAAGTATAAATATTAAATATATTGTGATGACAACACAAGGGAGGAGAAACAAACAAACAAACAAACAGTAATCAGAAAAGGGCCGAATGAAATTTAAAGCTTTGACGACGATTAATTATGCTCTACTCAGAAATAAAAAAATATGTAAAAATTTTAATCTATATAAAGAGAGTCCTTTGATTTTTGTAATGAGAAATTTTGTTAAAGAGACCACAACAGATTTTTTCTTGTTTTTTTTATAACTTTTCTTCAACATAATTTGTAATTGAAACTCTGGAGTAAAATTTTTTTTTTTGGACAGCTCACTTCACCTGTGTTTTTTCCTCCAAAGTATATTATTAAACAACGCCCTCTGTTAAAAAAATACAAATACGAAAAAAACAACAACAACATTGTACACGTGGTTATTTTTTTAGTAATTATAGTTTACAATGAAATTATTAACATATTTACACAGGTTCAGCAATGTTTTTGTTGTCGTCATTGTTCTTAATGTAGTTGCACGGGGCAGAGGAGGATAATGTAAATTAATTTCCATGTCATGATTGTCGTTGTTGTTGTTGTTGTAGTACTCTTCCGTTTTTCCTTTGTAAATGTTCAACCACATTTTTTACTCTATCACAACAGACAGCAAGGGGATTAACATCATTTAACAAAAAATTAATTATTGAAAATGTTTAAAATCTGCCGACACAAAGATCTCCCACTGTGAGGTTGATGGATTTCAACGGCAAATGACATACAGCGCCATCTTAAGGGCATTTTTTTTGTAGGTAGAGTACCTATGGTCAAAAGTGTTTAATATGCGAAGGATTCAGAAAGTGATAAGCATCTTTTGACTGGATGCACAGAATTAAAGGTTTTTACACCCGTTTAAAGCTTAGGCCAATTCCCTGTAGGAACATGAACGGGTACAAAACAAGTCTCTAGAGGTACTCAATAATACAAAAATATGTTTGATCATCGAACGGACGCACAGAGGAGTATTTGGCACAAAACGCTGGCCAGAAAGGCAAGAACGAATTTAAAGAAATCTTAAGGAAAAAGTACGCAGATCGACGAACGAAAAACTACACCATTTTGTAAATTTTCAGGACTTAAGGTTGAGATTTTTAGATTCGTGACACTGGTAAAGCCAGGAAAGTGAAGAAAATAACATGAGTTTTTAATGTTTATATAAAATTTGCAACGGCTAAACGAGTATAGGAATTAGATTAATTTGTTTCACTGAAAGACTTGATCAAAGGCTATTTTCAATATTAAAAAAGAATAATCTTAAATTTGTATGTTCAAAAAATTCGCCGATTTCTGTCCATCTTTCGTTGGACGCCCGATTGCCTCTTGCCTAAGCCAAAGATTGCATGTGGATAGTGGCGCACCAATATATGCAAATTCTTCGAGAATTTGTAATGTCGTCCCTTTCCTAGCTAGCTCTTCGGCATTGCAGTTCCTCGGGTTATCCTCGGCAGTTCCTCAAGGTACCCATATGAGTTGGATATTAAACTGCTCAGCCATCTCGTTAAGAGATCTGCGGCAGTCGAGGGCTGTTTGTGAATTTAGGGATGTTGCCTCCAGAGAATTGATGGCAGCCTGGCTGTCCGAGTAAATGACAACGCCAGTGTTGGTTACTATGTTGCGACTCAGCCACTTGGCGACTTCCCATATTACCATTATTTTGGCATGATATACACTGCAGATATCTCGTAGAATTTGAGCTATATACAGACTAAGGTTTTTACAGACTCTGGCTGGTATTATAGTGATGTAGTTCTTCTCGAAGGTGTACACCGTTGGTATATAGTCCGCTCGGTCGGTCACCATAGCACTACTCTTTGATATCCTCATGTGTCCGTAGTTCTTTTGTCCTCCACATTGATAGGCAGTTTAATCTTACTATAATCTCACAATATTAATCGGCAGTATATGGAGTAAGGCTTGTAGAGACTCAGTCGCTGTAGTCCTTAAGGCTTATGCACAGGCAGGCAGTTCTCTGAACTTTTGAAAGTAGGTTGGTGATGATTAGTTGGTCAGTTGCCGTCCACCATACCACAATGCCGTATAACAGTAATGGACGAACTACTGCTATATATCCAATCTATATAATACCCTACACCTGCCTAACAAGACGAAAAGGGGTATTGCGATAATAATTTTCAATAATTGCTTTCGTTCCAGTTAACAAAGTACTAAACTCCACCTAAAGCTCATTCCAAGTAGGAGTAGAAGATGTTGATCCTTATAAACTACATCTGAAACGAAAACCGTCAAATGTACAGTATTCCTTCATAGATCAAAAACCTAATTTCTGGCAAATAATGTAAAGATCGGACGTAAAATACGCCATAAATAAAATAAAATAGCGCTTAAATGCTAAATATGTAGGAATATATAACGATACTTCCATTGTAAACTATCCTAAGTGCAAAAAAAGTAGTTTTTCAGGAGAGACGATCAAAGTTTGATAATTTCGTTAAATTGGTATGGAATTCCTTTATAATGCAAATCGAATGACGTGTACTGTTTTGTGTATAACTTTTGATTGGGTTGACGGATAAACACCAAATTTTGACTGAATATAATTTGGAATATTTAGAAATTAAAAATGCAATGTCCCTAAAACTATGCTATGTCGACTTAGCATGTTTAAGAAATGGCTACATCAAAATCCAAACCGTATATACCCAAATTAAGCAGTATTCTTTTTGTAAAGATCGGAAGTAGAGCACAACATCTATAGCGCTGTGATATCAACTCGGGAGGAACATATACATATATGGGGGATATAACTAATCTGGGTTTCATGTAATAAGAAACCTATTTCTGGCGAATTTCGCACTGAGCGAATATCGAAGGTAGCATATATTTGCCGGCTATATCTAAATTTGAAACGATTTTTCTCAAATTTAGTATTGTCTGTAAATTTTTATACAGATCAGATAAAAAGTGTTGCTTATACAGCGCATATATACCAAATCGGAGGTACATATATATGCGAGCTATACATAAATCTGAACCAATTTTGACCAAATAGGGATCGTCCTTGGGCCAATTTTCAAACTGTACTTTGAGTATAAAACTAAATGTACAGACTGACAGACGGACGAAAAAACAATCAACATGAACCTACCAAAAGTCTACCACTACCTTTTTTCTACCAAACTGAACCTAAAACTATCAAACAAACTTAAACTTTTAATTCAAAAATATGTACGTTTAATAATTTTGGCCAGCAAATCCAGAAATATATGATGGAACGCATGAATATCACTGTGTAATTAATGGTCATTTCGACCTTTTTCTCTGGCCTCTACGGTTTAAACTATTTCGTCTGAACCACGGCAGGGCTTTGTTCTGAAAGCTCTATAGGATCACAATAATACAAAAACCAGTAAGGAAAGGCTAAAGTCGGGCGGGACCGACTATATAATACCCTACACCACTCTCGTAATATTGAATAACTCTGAAATACAAATTTTGTAATTCATGTATAAATTGTTTACATAAATTTGCTTTTGGGACATTTTATACTTAAATAATACCCTGTGCCACAGTGTACCACTCTTCCATTCTAAATTACAAAACGATTGGATGTAAACTACAGCACCTATAAGACTAAAGGGTCAAATCGGACGAAAGATATGTATGGGAGCTATATCTAAATATTAACCGATTTTCTTCAAATTCGGCAATGTTGGTTAATGGATCAAGAAACTCTACCATTCTAAATTTCAAAACGATTGGATGTAAAATACAGCCTCTATAGGACTAAAGGGCCAAATCGGACGAAAGATATATACATATGGGAGCTATATCTACATCTTAACCGATTTCAACCAAATTCAATAGGGATCTTTACAGCTGCGAAATACTCTAAACTGCAAAATTGGAGTGAAATTGCGACCTGTAGTCGGCGAACAACTTTACATGGACAGACGGACGGACAGACATGGTTAAATCGACTCAGCAGTGATTCTTACTTTATGGTGGGTCTAGCTGTGTTATTTTCAGGTGTTACAAACATCCGCCGTGAAACAAACTTATTATACCCTGTACCACAGTGTGGTGTAGGGTATAATAAAGAAACATTAGTATGAGCATCAAACGAGCTGAGTGAAGTCCAATTGGATGTCATTATGTAATTAATAGTAATTTTGATATTATTCTCTGGTGTCTATAGCTTAAAATATAAAGTTTAAAATGGGGCAAATCCTTTTTTTGAAAACTCCTCAGGACTATAATAATACAAAAATCGAGAAATTTTACAGTGAGCATCGAACTAATGAGTAACATGAAAAGCATTAGATTTGGCCCCGCCGAATCTTATATACCCTCCACCATGGATTGTATTCAATTCTATTACTGGCAAAATCTTTGGATATGGAGCAAATCATGAAACGATCCCTTTTGTTTAAGCAAATTATTAAAAAACCGGTAAGGAAAGACAGAAAGTCGGGCAGGGCTGGTGAATTCTATTGGTATTCAAAGAAAAATGCAATTTTTTGAGATAAATGATCGGTTGTTTATTTCATAATAAAGAGGAAGGTATGCCGTTAATAATGAAAATCAACATCAGCCAAATGGCCACCACGACCACGCTTACAGGACCATATCCTTTTCATGAAATTTTCCATAACCAAATCGCAAAGTGGCTACCCTATGTCCTCGATAGCCTCACGAATTGTATCTTTGAGGTCTTGAATCGACGCTGGGCTGTTGGAATAGACCTTATCTTTCACGTGGCCCCAAAGGAAGAAGTCGCAAGGTGTTAAATCACAAGATCTCGGTGGCCAATTGTGATCACCTCTTCGAGAGATAACACGGTCCGGAAACTTTTCCCGTTACAGAGCAATAGTTTCGTTGCTTGTGTGGCACGTTGAGCCGTCTTGTTGAAAGTATACGTTGTCCAGATCAATGCCATCCAACTCCGACCATAACAAATCATTAATCATCTCTCGATAGCGCAATCCATTCACCGTAACTGTTGATCCAACCTCATTTTCGATAAAGTAAGGTCCAATAACCCCGCCGGGCCATAAACCGCACCAAACAGTCACACGTTGAGGATGGAGAGGCTTCTCAACAATAACTCTTGGCTTTTCCGAGCCCCAGATGCGACAATTTTGCTTGTTGACGTAGCCACCGAGGTGGAAATGGGCCTCATCAGTCAAGATGATTTTGTATCGTTCGTATCGTTTTTTGATCGTTTTGTATCGTTCGATGATCGTGTATCGCTCCATTTTTAGTAATGGCGTAGTTTCTACTTGTTAAATGAAGAATAAAAGCTTCAAAAGTGACAGCTACCTTAATACCGGGTGATTCAAAATAACAACTCTTGTTGGAAAACCCTGTAGAATACTGCAAGGTTTCTGCTAAATTGCTTTAAAATGTGGTATATATGCCCCAAAACCTGCATTTTGGAGCGACCTCTTAGGCGAGCTATATCAAAACATTGACCGATATGGCCCATTTGCAATCCCAACAACCTGCAACTAAAAGAAATATTTCTACGAAATTTAATCAGCCTAGCTCAATTATTACGGACTGTAGCGTGATTACAACAGACGGACATGGCTAAATAGTCTTAGATTTGAGACGATTAAGAATATATATACTTTATGAGGTCTCAGATCAATATTTAGAGGTGTTACAAACGGAGAGACAAAATGAAATGAAAAAAAATTTAAGCAATATTCGTTCCTAAATTGAGAAACATCTTTCTGGAAAATTTTAATGATCGGAAGTAAAATACAACTTCTATAGCGGTTTGATACCAAATCAGGGGGAACATATATATGGAGCTTTAATATAAATCCGAGCCGATCTTCCCTGAATACTAATTCATGTAAGACCTCCTTCTGTCGAATTTCGTACTGATCGGATATAAAATACAGTCTCTACAGCGCTTACATGTCAAATCGGGGGTAACATATATATGGGAGCTATATCTAAATCTGAACCGATTTTCTCCGATTTTGCAGTATTCCTTCATGTAATAAGAAACCTCTTTCTGCCGAATTTTGCGCTGATCGGATATAAAATACAATTTCTACAGCGCTTACATGTCAAATCGGGGGTAACATATATATGGGAGCTATATCTAAATCTGAACCGATTTTCTCCGAATTTAGCAGTATTCTTTCGAGTAATTAGAAACCTCTTTCTGCCGAATTTTGCACTGATCGGATATAAAATAAAATTTCTACAGCACTTGCAGGTCAAATCGGGGGTAACGTATATATGGGGGCTATATCTAAATCTGAACCGATTTCTTCCAAATTTAACAGTGTTCATCCATATAATAAGAAACCTCCTTCTGCCGAATTTCATACTGATCGGATATAAAATAAAGTTTTTACAGCGCTTACATGTCAAATCGGGGCTAACATATATATGGGGGCTATATCTAAATCTGAACCGATTTTAACCAAATTCAATAGGAATCGTCCTTGGGCCAAAAAAAAGATATGTGTAAAGTTTCGTCGATATCGGACCATAATTGCGACCTGTACTTTGATTACAAGAATACATGCACAGACGGACAGACAGACGGACAGACAGACGGACATAGCTAAATCAACTCAGAAAGTGATTCTAAGTCGATCGGTATAATAAACGATGGGTCTATTTCTTCTCCTTTTGGGTGTTACAAACAAATGCATAAAGTTATAATACCCTGTACCACAGTGTGGTGTAGGGTATAAATAGCTAAAACTATTAGGTTTGAACTGGGACAAAACGTTTTTTTCTAAAAGCTACAAATAAGTAAGGCCGATAGAAAGTCAGTGTGTAATTTATGGATATTTGAACATTTTTCTACGGGATCTGTAGCTTAAAGTATTAAGTGTTTACAATAGCAGAGACTATTTTTTCTGAAACCACTAGAAGTGAATGATAATACGAGTATGGAAATCCAAAATATTAGGTTGAATATCGAAAGTTAATTTGAAACTCAGTTAATGAGAATTGGAGGCCTCTAGTGCTACCACGGACCCAGATGCCCCTCATCGGTACCTGCCAGATCTGTCAAAACTTCCTAAGAAGGCCGACCCCAGTATATCCAGAAGTCGTTCGCTCAAAAAGGAACAGGAACAAAGCAAGTGCTCCACTTCTTAGTCATAGCCACAGCTTCGGCAAAAGTCATAGGCAACTCAATATGATATCCCTTTTCTTCCAGTTTAATAGATAGACATATTCCTAGGCTTTCCTTTATCTGCTCATTTTCAAACCTAGCTTCATTGGCTTTTGTATGAAGGGAATACATCTCCTTCTAATGAGTTCAAATTTGGTTACTGTCCTGCATAAAAATTCTCTTTTAATTGGACAATTTTTACAACTCTACTTAATTTTATTTCCAACATAGGTTTTATGTAAAATTCAGTCATTTAATATACCTCCATTAAATAGTTGACAAAACCAGGACTTCAAATTCCTAATGCTTCCTCGAATCAACCTTTGAAATATATTTCAACAACGGTTGAATGTCGTCACTATCTGACACTTCTCCATTTCATCCCTCCCACACGACAATTGCTAGGAAGTCCTTAATTCTTTATTTACTCGTGTTCGTGACCATCAAGGAGTTTCTAATGACTCTCGGAAAGCGCCGTTTTTATTATCCCACGTGTTTGCCAGCCATCGCATGTTGAGCCAAAGTACAAAATAAACAAAAATTCTGCTCTGGCAGCAGCAGCTCGCGGGAAAGTATCAAATAACTCATTTGCATAATGGACAATTTTGAAGTGATGGCTGACTGGCAGACTAGCGCAATGTTTACCTTTCAGGACACGTCATTTGGAGGTTTCAAACGGATCGGCGAATGGGTTGACGCTACCACCTATGCGTCTTTGTCACCTTCTGTGTGTGGCGTAGACAAGTTTAAGCCTTTTCCACCTTTAGTTTTTTTCTTTTAGTTTTCGGGTTAAATAATTGTTGTTAAATTGTCTTTGGTGAGGAGTTTAAGGCTTAAACTATAATTTACCACCAAACATACAGTTATCCACGACCAAAAACCAACACCATTAATACCCAACATTATTCATTAACACAAATTAAGCTTCTCCTGCGCGACAAAGAAAAAACCGAAAGGCTGATGGAATTTATGTGACCCTTTGAGAAGTTTATCCGTCAGCCGGCTTCGCCTTCGCCAACTCCTTTCATGTCCTTTTATTGTGTTCGCTGGGTTGGCTGAATTTAATAAAATTGTAATAATGATTAACGTAAACATGACATAACACGTCATTGTAAAGACCCGGAGAAATGTGTCAGGAAACAGGAAAATACAAAAATGACAGACCATTGTTTTTGTGTGCATGTGTGTGTGTGTGTTCACAGCAGCGACACCAACCATCAAAAGGAAACCGAAAACGCCAATGACAGCTCCACAAAAAAACACATACATTGCCATCCGAACAAACCAAAGGAGGCAATAAAAGCAGCAGCAGCAGAACAGCCAAAGAGAAATAATAATTAAGAAAAATTAAAGAGTTGTTTAAAGGCAAAAAGTAGGCGATTGTTTTAATTAAATTGTTTATTAAAAGAACTTGTAATTTCATGTTGTGATCCACCAGGCGGTTACCGTTGGTTTGCATACACTTTTAGGAGCTGTAAACACACACAAAGTAATTATAAAGAAAACAGGGTAACCCAAAGGCTTGAAAGGAATTACAAAACAAAGTGAAAAGAAACGATGAATGTAAGATATACTTTATGGCTAGAAAAGTATACTTCTAGGCTTTTTTAGGAAACAGGCTTGGAAAATCCCAGATGGTGGAGGGAAATTGTAACAAATGAAATCAAATAAAATGGACACGAAGAACTAATATGTAAAAAATTTAATACTTTAAGTCGCATTTCCCCCATAATAATAAAGTATACTTCTAGGCTTTTTTCAATGACCTATAAGGTTTTAACTATTAACCTTGGCGGATATTATACATCATTAATAATAACGTTGCTTCGTTTTAGTCCTTGAATTTAATCGATTACATTGCTTATTTTGTATATTCATTACAATTAATTATTTAATTACGCCATGTGTCAGTTTGATGTTGTCCAGAATTGCCCAAAATCCTCTACTATTTACTAATATTTATTCGAACACCCAAAACAAATGAATGAATGAATAAAGAACAACAAAATATTTTTTGGAAACTCAACCAAAAAAAAAAAACATGAAAATAAAACATTATTGATACTTTGTGAGACTTTAATTTATGCACTCTTACCTTTATTCTAGATATTTGTTCGCCATCATCCATTAAGGTTGCCCTCGATGGGCAAAAAGAAAGGGGGAAGGACGGAGGGGAGGGAAAACTACATAAACAATGCTATTTACACAAGTCGGCCGCCATTCATCCAATAATAAATAGCTCAGGTTCAAGTTAAATGGTATTTCCATCAAATCGAATTAAACAATTACGAAAAGTAATTTAAATGTAATTACTATAAATTAGCCTCAAAGGAAATTTCATAAGAGTGTTACATTTCCGTTTAATTAACTATAGGTAAATGAGAGAAGCTTTTAAGAGAAAATTAAATATATTACTTTTTAATTTCATTTAAAGCAATTTAAGAAGATGGTATAATAAGAAAAGGGCGAGGTTTTCTTGGTAAGCACCACTGTAGTAATGAAGACGATTGGTGGGATAATTTAAGAACTATTAAAAATCGATTGCATCAAAGATGTAGGTAACCTTTTTCTCATATCTAGGAAGCTTTGAAAAGTGTTTGCGGCAGACATCTAGGCCTGCAGGTACCGTGCAATTTTAATGACGTACGCAAAACTTTAAAGATGTATCACCCAATTATTCTAAAACTTTTTAATGTTTAAAATTTACTCATAAATTCATATTTTAGGAAGATCAATATCTCAATTATGGTTGACCCTCTGGTGTGGAGATTCCTGATTGTGATATTGTTCTCCATATGAGTGTGTGGTTCATATCTGTTATAATCTGATATAAGGTAATTCATTGCATATTCCAGAGCGTTTTTCCTCTTCCCTTACTTATTCCACCAGCTCTCGTTGCCAGCATTTGAAACCTGCTAAATAAGTTTTTCGACAACTAATGAAAATACGAAAAAAAATATTTCCTTAACTGTCTAGACTTGTTAGTATTCCATCACAAGTCGAAGTATTGCAAAACGGCAGAGGATTTAAACTATGCTTCAGAAAAGTTTTGCCGTTGAAATATAAAACTCAACACAAAAAAATAATGCAACGAATAGGAAAAATTGCACAAAACTCTTTATCGCGCATTTTATTCTAACTTTTCTGACTCTCCAACAAACACAGACACACACACACACATCTATAATTGTACAAATGTTTGGCTGTTGAGTTGGAGAAATACAAAACAGAAAAGTGAAGAAAAAAAAAACGAAATATTATTCTCCCATTTTAAGTTGTAGTGAAATTAAACTTTGCGCTTGTTTAACAAATTATTTTCCGATAATCAGTTTGTTATTTCTTTTCAACGCCACAAAGTATGCAATGCAATTTTTTCAATGTTCCCATTGTTCTGTATGACTGTGTTTATATGGGTTTGTTGCAGTTGTTCTCGTTTGCTCTCGCTCGCTCTCTCTCTCAACTCAACTTGAACTTTGTTGCTTCACAGTCAGTGTTATGAAATTGCTCCACTGCAGAAAGAAGACACTAACAAGGAAGACACAACCCGGATGAGTGGAGAGGAACGGAAAGGGAAGGGCATTCCAGTGTTACTTCCTTCCATTGAGTTCGATTCATAAACAAAAAGAGTTCAAAGTTTCTGCAATGTTTGTAAAATAAGTACTGCTTTTTGTTTTTAATATCCGTTAAGTATATAATCGCCTTTTTTCAGCGGTTAGGCACGTTCCTATATTTATGTACTTCGTCTCCTCCAGAAAGTGCTAGAGATATAGGGAGGGAGAGCCCAGTACACTTGTCTATAGATTCATAAAACTGATAGGCGTTGTTTAAAAGCAAATGTAAAGTATTGAACAGTAAACAAAAATTAATTGAAAAGAGGATAATGATAATATGATGAGTGGGGAGGGGATGGGAGGATATAAAGGAGGGGCTGTACCATAGCAAAGGAGGTTGCTACTTAAGGAATGCCAGGGAGTTATTAGTAGGGGGTGGTCGTATGCAATAATTTTGCCAGAGCTTATTTCGAAGAAACTTTGTCCTGTTTAATGATGGTTGAAAGAGGTACTGCGAGTAACTACAAACACATGTCAGAACTAAGAACTTAATGCTTTTGCCATAAAAATAAAGAATACATTTTATATATTTATACCGAAAAACTTGATTTGGGGCCAAAGACAACAAAAACTTAAAATAAGTCCATTTTGTACTTAAATTTAAAATAATATTATTGGTATTAATTAAACTTCTAACTAAGTTTCTTTAGATCATGTATAAAACGTCCTTACATTAAAGTATGTTTTGTTGTCTTCGGCGCCAAAGTGATATCGATAATTTTTAACAGTGCAGTTATTTAATTTTTAGGAAAGGAATATGTAAAGTTAAATTTATTCCTGTGGATTGATGCATTCTATTTTATTATTTTCAAGAATAGACAGTCGTTTAGAAACTGTCGTTAAAACAGTTAGAAAAAATTTAATTTTTATCAAAAAAAATTATTTTTGATGGCAAGCAAAAAACCATAAAAATAGAAAAATAAACGCCGAAAAATTGTTTCTTCCAGATTTTGAAAGAAGACGACGAAAACATAGCTATCTATGGATAAATGCATAAATTATGACCCATACTTCCATTTTGTTTGGGAGGTACCAACAGGGTTGTAACAATAACGCCCATTTTCAATAGACTATGGCTATTTCAAGTATTTAATTTAATATTTTGTGCAAAATGGTCCATTTGTATGTGAGGTACCAAAAGAGTCGCACAGTGGGATGGTTTCATAAATTGTTCTACAAAATATATAACGAGTAGTCATACATTATTGAATCTAGGACCACTCCAACGTGAAGTTTTCCTATGGAAATCTTCACCACCGTGAAGTTTTTCCATGGAAATCTTCACCAACGTGTAGTTTTCCTACGGAAATCTTTACCAACGTGAAGTTTTCCCATGGAAATCTTCACCAACGTAAAGTTTTCCTGCGGAAATCTTCACCAAAGTGAAGTTTTCCTATGGAAATCTTCACCAAAGTGAAGTTTTCCTATGGAAATCTTCACCAAAGTGAAGTTTTCCTATGGAAATCTTCACCAAAGTGAAGTTTTCCTATGGAAATCTTCACCAACGTGAAGTATTCCTATGGAAATCTTCACCAACGTGAAGTATTCCTATGGAAATCTTCACCAACGTGAAGTTTTCCTATGGAAATCTTCACCAACGTGAAGTCTTCCTATGGAAATCTTTACCAACGTGAAGTTTTCCTATGGAAATCTTCACCAACGTGAAGTTTTCCTATGGAAATCTTCACCAACGTGAAGTTTTCTTATGGAAATCTTCACCAGCGTTATGTTTTCCTATGGAAATCTTCACCAACGTGAAGTTTTCCTATGGAAATCTTCACCAACGTGAAGTTTTCCTATGGAAATCTTCACCAACGTGAAGTTTTCCTATGGAAATCCTCACCAACGTGAAGTTTTCCTATGGAAATCTTCACCAACGTGAAGTTTTCCTATGGAAATCTTTACCAACGTGAAGTTTTCCTATGGAAATCTTTACCAACGTGAAGTTTTCCTATAGAAATCTTCACCAACGTGAAGTTTTCCTATGGAAATCTTCACCAACGTGAAGTTTTCCTATGGAAATTTTCACCAACGTGAAGTTTTCCTATGGAAATCTTCACCAACGTGAAGTTTTCCTATGGAAATCTTCACCAACGTGATGTTTTCCTATGGAAATCTTCACCAACGTGAACTTCCTATGGAAATCTTCACCAACGTGAAGTTTTCCTATGGAGAAGTTTCACCAACGTGAAGTTTTTCTATGGAAATCTTCACCAACGTGAAGTTTTCCTATGGAAATCATCGGTGAAGTGTTCAATAAGAAAACTTCACATTGGTGAAGTTTTCCTATGGAAAGCTTTCGCAGGAAAGCTTCACGTTGGTGAAGATTTCCATAGGAAAACATAACGCTGGTGAAGATTTCCATAGGAAAACTTCTCGTTGGTGAAGATTTCCATAGGAAATCCATAGGAAATCCTCACCAACGTGAAGTTTTCCTATGGAAAGCTTCACCAACGTGAAGTTTTTCTATGGAAATCTTCACCAACGTGAAGTTTTCCTATGGAAATCTTCACCAATGTGAAGTTGTCCTATGGAAATCGTCACCAATGTGAAGTTTTCCTATGGAAATCGTCACCAATCTAAAGTTTTCCTATGGAAATCGTCACCAATGTGAAGGTCTTGAAACCACATTTAACTACCGATCTGTCTGAAATATAGGAACCTGCTTTTTATTTTACCTGAAATAGTTTCCAGCTAAATCTGCTAATATTGATGCACCTATACTTACAAATCTCCTTTTCGTTTTTAATTTTTAAATTGTAGGAAGAGCTGGTTAAGGTTATTATATAGTCGGCTCCTCCCGTCTTTTAAACTGTAAATATTTTATGAGCTCTCCTTCCAGTATAAGATTAAGTTAAGATTAATTTTTGTAAATCTAAATTTATTACTTTAAGGTTTTGGAACACAGTTTAATGAAAACTAAGAAATACAACTATACATATAGGAGTAAGATATAGGAACAATATCTGGATATCTCTTAGAAATATAGAATTACATTTTTATATTGCCTCGTCAAGAACTGTTCCCCGAACGCGTATCTTCTTAATTTTCACAGGTGATGAATTTCTGAACCTGACCCTTTTAAGTCAATATTATTGATATTGCCTTAAAGTATGCTGTGTTATATAATTATTTAGATCAGCCCAATCCATGCGCCTTAAATTTCTTTACTTAGATTCAATGTAAAAGGTATTTAATGCTTTTAAAATTTCCTTTTGGGTTTATTATGACATAGCATTTCGAACCAAATCTGATGACTTTCTCCGATACGTTCTTCCGGACGCCGGTGATGGCCTTTCGCTTTTCTGTTTATTGCCAGTCTAGAACTTGCAAGTCTTTCTTCGTTTAATGGCCTGTTTTTTCCACCTTAAAACTTTAAGTAAAGTTCTAAACAGCCTAGGAAATGGGAAATGAGCGCGAGAGAGTGGGCATAAAAACCGCAAACATCAAAACCTAATGTTATTTTTGCTACATCTATTTTGACTCTACCTTAAACAAGGAGGCAACACGGTGGATAGTCAGACAGCCAGCCAGCCATATCAGGCAGCAGACCAGGAGTAGCATTGGAGGCAACGAAAAAGCAACAAAAACACCAAAACTCAGCAAAGGACAATAAATGTAGTCCTAGAATAAGAATTGTAAACTGTAACTACGATGGCTATGAATGAAACCTATGTTAGACATCAACTCACATAAAACGAAATTTGGTATGAAAATCACGTACTGTAAAACACCAAAAAGCAACAACAACATCACTTCCACCAATGGCTGGTTGGTTGCTTGGACAAAAACAACAACATCAATGACTTCAGTCAACGACAGTGGCAACAGCAGCAATGGGCCTCAACATAATGGAAGAGGCCATTGCAATAGCAGACGACAGCAGCAGCTGCAAATCGACGACGTGGTGGCATGGCAAAGCAAATCGGAAACTACCGAATGGAATTTTTATAGTTTTTATTGCCTCCAAACAGCAGGGGAGTTCCTTACGTACTCGGCACACGTCCATAGGTACATTCCATTCCACCATTCCTCCCATCATGTCTCCATGTGGTTGAAAGTGTGACTAAGCCTTTCTTTTTTTGTTGCGGCGTGGAGCAGAGGAAGGAGGTTACTCTGGACGAGCTTACACAAAGTGGAATGGATGCCTAGGCGAAAAAAACGTAGCAAGTGGAACGCGACGTGACCGTATCAACTGAGGAAGTATAGAAATCTCTAAAATGATGGGAAGAGATGGGTAAACTATTTTGCGAACAATGGGTATACACCCAAACGTGAAACGGCCTGCCTCCTGCCTAGACGAGAGTAGGTTTGTTACAATACGGACAGAAGACAGACATCGGGCCAACGCGGTCATATGAGGTATATGAGGGATGGGTAGAGAAGTGAGGGAGAAATCTCTAGGATCACAAATATCAGAAGAAGCATTCAGTGAATAATGTCGGGCTGATCTCAGTAAAATTGCAGCTAATCTTAAGACAAAGAAAGTTTTTTCTTCTTCACGGTTTGTCAATATTTTAATTAACAGGTAATGTGACTTTGCATATTCTGAGGGAGGAAATTTTCGATTTATATGCACTTCAGCACAGTTTGAGGGCAATAAAGAATCTAAAAGTGTACCACAAAAATCAGTGTAAGATATTGAATGATAAAGTACCTAAAAGTATGCCACAAACATCTGTAAATTGCTTCTAATAACACTCTATGAAGTCTTTAGAGAAAGAGCTCATGCTTCAAGTAAATGTAGATATTACAAATGTTGGGCAAAAAATACCAGAAAACTATTTTACAAAAATCAGCACATCGCAGTAGCGAAAAATCGAATGCATTGATTTTTTTAATGAAGTTTAGACAGGCGCCGTGGGGTACTCTTTGTTTTTAGTGTTTTAGTGAGTTAAAAGACTAGCTTTTTTCATTTTTGTTTTCGATTCCGACCATCAAAAATGCAGCAGTACAAGAGGGTGTAGGCGACATTATTAAAACGCTGCTCCCTGATAGGGAAACATCTTTTCTAGAAAAGAAAAAACCATAAATCTCCTAATAAAATCACAAAATTGCACTTAAACTATTAGTTTATACTTATCCTTTCTCTTAGAGTTATCCCATCTAAGAAGGGGGTATCCATTAACAATTATTGTATTAAGAATGGGTAAGTATACCGTGTGGGGTACAAATGGGGTACAGCTGTTTGCCTGCCGTTTCCAGCTGCCTGGTAACAACTGTGTCCAATTCCCACTCATACCCCCTCGTAGTGCATCCTGGAAACCTAAGAAACTTAATGAAGTCATGGTAATAAACCCGTGTGGGATTCTAGGTCAGGGTTAATATGAGAGGTGAGAGTGCCCAAGTTAGATGACTTGGCAAGGCGGAGGAGTTGACGCTCCATTAAGTTTAATGGTGGACCAACCGCAACTCAAAGTGCGAAAATGCAGCGTCTTTTTGCCATGTTAGGTACGGCGTCATACAAATGTAATCAGTTGTCTTTGGACCCATCATCCATCAACTCAGTACCTTGTTGTTTTAAGCTTGGAAAAAAAACAACAGCAGAGAATATACTACTTCAAGGGGTAATCATGCGAGAATCCTTCTGCTACGGCATGCCCACAAGCACAATGGGAAGGCTTCATACATTTTTGGGCAAAAATTATAAGGAGTGGTCCTAGATCATCTACAGTTAGCACCGAGGTTTATATTGACTAAATTAAGAAAAAAGATATCGTTTCTTCAAAAAAAGTGCAACATTTTCGTTGTCCTTTTCACAAAAACTGGACTAATATACCACATTGTGCAATTTTGAAATGAGAGCTAATTCTAATTCGAGGAACTTCATCAAATCCACCTAAAAAAGTCAAAGATTTTTCAGAATTTCGCGTTGACGGGGCATCATTTTTCAGAATCGAAATCGCCATTAGCCAAACACACCCTTCCCCCCACCGGCCCTGCAATCTAAATCAATTTGTTCGCTTAAAATTTTTCTTACTCAAGCAAAAGTCTTCAAATTTGTTACATACACTTTCTAGAACAAACTAAAAATGCGTGCCAAGTCGATTTTGTTTTGCATAAAGATCCTGTGTTCTTTGTAATTTTCCTATTTATTTATTTGTTTGTAATCGTTGTTGGAGAAAAACTTTGAAACTATAATGCTGTATGTGAATTTTCAATTCAAATTTCAATAACTTCATTGTATTTTCCAATTTGAAAGTTTTTTAAATATCTTTAAAACTCCCCAAGTTACGGTAGTTTAGTTTCTGTATTGAACATTTCCTATCCGTTAAATGCTCTAAAGTCTGCGAAGTGTACCATAAAAATCTATCAAGATATTGACTACTCTCAAATTGTTAAGAAGAGTATTTATAATAAAGATATTTCAGTATATTTGTGAATATTTCTGAAAGCTGTGACCGAATGTCGTGTAGTGTAGTGTAGTGAAGTCGTGTAATCTTCTGATTTCTAAATGGATGCTTCAATCGTGGATTCTTTTGATTCCTAGAAGTATAGTTCAATCGTGGATTGTTTTCAATACTAAAAGTATACATCAAACTTGAAATCATTTTAATACTAAAAGTATACTTCAATCGCGGATTCTTTTCAATACTAAAAGTAAATTACAATCGAGGATTCTTTTCAATACTAAAATTATACATCAATCGTGGATACTTTTCAATACTAAAAGTATACTTCAATTGTGGATTCTTTTCAATACTTAAAGAATACTTCAATCGTGGATTCTTTTCAATACTAAACGTATTCCTCAATCGCGGATTATTTTCAATATTAAAAGTAAATTTCAATCGCGGATTCTTTTGATCCCTAGAAGCAAACTTCAAACTTGAATTCTTTTCAATACTAATAGTAAACTTCAATAGTGGTTTAATTTCATTGCTAAAAGTATACTTCAATCGGGGATTCTTTTCAATACTAATAGTATACTTCAATCGTGGATTAATTTCATTACTAAAAGTATACTTGAATTTTGGATTCTTTTCAATACTAAAAGTATACTTCAATCGTGTATTCTATTCAATACTAAAAGTATACTTCAATCACGTATTTTTTCAATAATAAAAGTATACATCAATCGTGGATTCATTTCAATACTAAAAGTATACTTCAATAGTGGATTATTTTCAATACTAAAAGTATACCTCAATCGTGGATTCATTTCAATACTAAAAGTATACTTCAATAGTGGATTATTTTCAATACTAAAAGTATACTTCAATCGGGGATTCTTTTCAATACTAATAGTATACTTCAATCGTGGATTAATTTCATTACTAAAAGTATACTTGAATTTTGGATTCTTTTCAATACTAAAAGTATACTTCAATCGTGTATTCTATTCAATACTAAAAGTATACTTCAATCACGTATTTTTTCAATAATAAAAGTATACATCAATCGTGTATTATTTTTAATACTAAAAGTATACTTAAATCGTGGATTCTTTTCAATACTTCTCTCCAGGATATATCATTACCTTACATATGTCCGTCTGTTCACACGTCTAGATGACTAGGGCGAACGATAGGTCTGAAAAGCTGAGTTTGAACCTTTAATAAAGTTGAACCAAATTAACATTAGTTAATCCCATAATTTGAGGAATAATTATATAGGTTTTTGTATGTTACTTATATATTTTTGCCCTTAAGTCTACGTTTCAAATGTATTACACTTAATTCGCACAGTTAAAAATGTTCATGCTTTAGTCAGAAGAAACATAATTTTTAATTTTATTCTTGAAATAGTGAATTTCCCATATAACATTTTGTAATGTTGCTGTTTTTCCTCGTCGACACTTTGTCACTATGACTGTGACTAAACTTTCCCAACTATCCCCCATTTCCAAGGCCTCTTTTAGAAATCAAAAACTTAAACTCTAACATGTCAGAATTTCAAATTTAACAAATGCGAACTTCTGTTCCATTACAATTGCCTTGTGGTGGTCAGTTATCGAAGGACGGTTTTCCTTATTTTCCCCCAAAGAATTCCAGTTCCCGTACAACTTCTGTTCTAGTGGTGAACAATCAGCTGCTCATGGTGCTTTTTTGTTGATTTCGAAGGGGGGAAAAATCTCACTTCCATTTTGCACAGAATCGTTTTTAAGTACACTTTGCGGTTGTTGCTATTTTCAGTGTGTTTCAGTCGTCGTTCGTTCGTTTGTTCATTCTGTTAAATGTTTGGCTTTTTTGCATGCAGTTGTTACTGCAGTAATTACGTGTTAAGCTTTTTAATACTGATATGATATGATTTTCCAGAAGGAGAAGAAAAAGAAGAAAGGCCAGGCATGCAATTGACACAAATTCCTCTTGCTGTAATTGAAGGCAAATTCTTGCCACTTATTCAACTACATTTGGGAAAGTTGTTATTTTAAAAATTTAAAATATTTTTGTCCTTGGCGATGGACGGAATCCTTAAGAAATCCGTCGTTATTGCTAAGATTAGGCGTAGGTTATAACATTCTGGTTATGACTTGTTGACCATCCGTCAACCGTCACATATGAAGCGCCCTCTAGCGACTCTGTTGTGCTGTGCTGTGTCTTGTTATGGCTTTTTAATTCATGATAGCATACTTTTAGGCTCTTGGGCTGACTTCAAATGTTTGTCAGCCGCATGTGACCTCAATTCTTTATTCGGCCAACAACTAAGCCGCCCCTAACATTTACGGGAGCCCCCATTTTGGCCGGATAATTTATATGCACAACATGTTTGCTCTCGCATAATCACACACACAACGCCACCCCCACCCTCTCAGTTTATGCAGTAGGTGGAAGGGGAGGGGCACAACGTTTGTTGGTGGTGTGCGTGATATTTGGGTCAAAATAAAACAAAAACAACAGTAAGGCAAATCTTTGTGAAATGCCAAAATTGTGATTCCACACATACTTAGCCGTTAACCATTGGTGTAGCCTAGGTCCATAGGTCCTTTCCGTTACGGTCCGTCCAAATGTATTTATGGCATTTCTATGGCTAATTTAATAATTCGATAACGCGTTCAAAGAATATTGATTAAGTGAGTGACAGATTTAATGGTGGGCAACCAGGAAAATGACAATGATTTTGTGATGAGCCTTAGATTATGTACAAAAGTTTGGGTTTCGTTGACAGTTTTCAAGATGTCTTTTTTCGTTTGGCCTAAAGCAATGTGAAATAGAAATATTTCTAAAATTCAATGAGGAAACTTTGTGGAATTCTCTGAAACTTGCAGATATTTTCTTTGGTTGCTAACAAGGAATTTAAAGGAACGACACTTTAATATAAATTATAAATTTAAATTGATTCATAATTAGGATATTCTCCTGGCCTTAGAGCATCGTTGCCTCAGTTATGTATTATAGAATGCAAAGTTTTTAATAATGGTGAAGCAAATACATTTACTTGACAGCTCACTCCTCGTATAGCTATTTCACAGATGCTACCCCGATCATTCAACGAGGTTTAGCTGTGATTATTCGGTCAAAAACCCAACTCTAAGAGACATAGCTTCTCCCAAACGAATGAGAATTGTTCCTCACTTCTGTTTAAATATAGAAATAATCTATAGCAACAGTTTTGAAAACTAGAGTGTGTGTTTTGTCGGACAATTGTTCGCTCAGACACTCTTTGTTATATTCTGGAGTCATTACTATATATATGTAATAAAAGCTTGCCTATTTTCTTAATCCTCTTAAAATTCTAAGACGATTTAGCCATGCCCGTCTGTCCGTCCGTCTGTTGTAATCACGCTACAATCTATAATACTTGAGCTATGTGGCTGAAATTTTGTATAGATACTTCTTATAGCTGCAGGTAACTTGGGATTGACAATGGGCGATATCGGTCTATATTTAGATATAGCTCCCATATATAGCATCTAACTTGTTGTGATTCCTACTGTTCTATATTTTTTTTGTGTTTTTCGGTGTTATTTTCTTTGGGTTTGAGTTATTTTGTGAGGTCACATGCTTTCCATGATGAAGGGTATATAATATTCGACATGGCCGAACTTAACGCTTTTACTTGTTTTTTTTTAACCCAGCTAAACTTTCGATTCTTTGAAGTGTAATTCTATAATCTCCTGATTTCTACAACTATTCTCTTTTACTTGTATTATTTTGATTTCTAAAAGAATACTTCAGTCGTGGTTTTTTTTTGATCCCAGAATGGCATTTACGCCACTTTAAAAATAAACCGTTCATATATACTTCATCGTGAATTGTTGTGTTTCCTAAAAGTTTACATCAAACTTGTATTCTATTGATTCCTAAATATATACATCAATAATGGATTCTTTTGATTCCTGAAAGTATACTTTCATTGTGGATAAATTCTTAAAAGTATAATTTCAAATATTCTTCATTCACACTTGATTCCGAAAAGCATACATCAATCGTTGATTCTTTTGAATTCTAAATGTATACTTCAATCGTGAATTCTTTTGAATTCTAAAAGAGTTCTTCAATCCTGGATTTTCTTGATTCCTAAAAGTATACATCAATGGAATCCTCAGTCGGGGATTCTTTTGATTTCTAATTGTATACATCAATCATAGACTATTTTGCTTCCTAAAAGTTTACTTCAATTGTGGATTGTGGTAACTCCTAAAAGTATACTTTGATTCCGAAAAATATACTCAAATGGTTCCTTTAGAGTACCGTGAAAAACCGAGCAAATGTTTAAGAACTTAAAGTTGAAAGCTATAGAGTAATATTAATACGTAAGTAGATGAAGTGGAGATTTCGGTGTAAGAGGATAAGGTATTACTAGCGCCATCTAAAAGAAAACATCATGCGACGAAAACTATGGTGAAGTCAGTTGATTTGCTTGCTTCACGTGGTGGCGTGTTAGGTCACTTGTTAAAATAAGATTTATAATGAAGAAGGAAAACTTTCTGAACATTTTTCTTACTAATTTCTCTGACATAATAGATTTGAGCGCCAACTAAGAAGAAGATGTCGTTTTCGAACAAGAAGGGGGTCCAAAACACACCATCAAAATAGTTAACGAATGCCTTTCCCAACACAATTTTCAGTTAATGGGATGGTCGGCATAATCCCCCGATCTCAATCCAATTGAAAATATCCAAGGGCTCCTCAAAAGATGGATGAGCTATGGCGTCGTGTACTATATGAGTGGAACCAAATTATTGACAGTTTTTCTTTTAAATATGGTTGAGTGTATGTCCAAACGTATAAAAAGCGTCAGTAAAAATAAATGACTTTGGACCAAGTCCTAAGAGCAGAAGGACTGGTTATGTTTGCGGAACAACCAAAACTGAGTAAATTGAGTTTATCTTAGTTTTATCATCCATTTTATTTTGCAAGTGTATGTTTTTAAGTGAATTTTTGTGATATTTTAGCTGAAATGAATTAAAGAATAAAATGCTCAAGAGTCGATTAATTGGGTTACGTATAAATATTTTAATAAGAGCTTCAAATTTCAAATTCCCGAACATGTCCTAGCTTTTGCTCGGTGCTGTATATTCTTTTGAATACTAAAAGTTGTCTACATTCGTGGATTTGTTTTGATCATAAAAGGTAAAACATCAATTGTGGACTGTTTTAATTCCTACAAATGAATGAATACTATAGGTGTACTTTAATCATGAATTGTTGTGATTACCAAAAGTATAGCTTAATCGTGTATTTCTTTGATTCCTAAAAATATATTTCAATCATGGATTCGTTTTATTTCTTAAGTAAACATCAATTATGTATTCATTTGATTCCTAAAAGTATACTCAAATCTTAGAGTTTTTATAATCCCATAAGTATACTTCAATCGTGGAGTCCTTTGATTTCCAAAAGTATGCTTCAATTGTAGATTTTTTGATTCCTGAAAGTATACTCTTGTAGTGGATTCGTTTGAATATTTAAAGTATACTTCAAAGGAAACTCTTCTGGAATTTAAGGGCAGTAGAATACTATAAGTATACTTCAATCATGAATTGTTGTGATTACTAAAAGTATAGCTCAATAGTGTATTCTTTTGATTCCTAAAAATATATTTCAATCACGGATTCTTTGCATTCCTTAAAGTAAAAAGCAATCGTAGTTATTTTTTTATTCCTAAAAGTCTTGGAGTTTTTTGAATCCTATGAGTATACTTCAATCGTGGAGTCCCTTGATTTCCAAAGTATGCTTTAATTGTGGATTTTTTGATTCCTGAAAGTATACTTTTGTAGTGGATTCGTGTGAATATTTAAAGCATTCTTAAATCGTGGATACTTTTGAATACTACAGGGTGGCGCAGATTTTTTAATTATTATTCTATCTCTGTTTTTTTCAGCATTATGTGCAGGAGACTTGGGGAATTTATTATGAATCGAACAACGTACAAAAATAATTGAATTTCTGCGAAATTTTTCGTTCGATTCATAATCCCCACTTCTTTAAAAAGTTATAATACAGGGTGGCGCAGAATGACGGTGGCGCTATGTGGTTTGAATTCTTTATAACTTTTTTAATTATTATTCTATCTCTGTTTTTTTTCAGCATTTTGTGAAGGAGACTTGGGGAATTTATAATGAATCGAACAACGTACAATAATAATTTCATTTTTCCGAAATTTGCGAAAAGTTATGGAAAATATGCTAAAAAGAGCACGTATGTGCGAAGCAGAAAATGAAAATCACTTACAGGATATCATTTTTCAAAGTTAATTGCAAATCCCCAATGATATACTGTATTTAAAAAAAAAATATAATAATCGCATAAATAAAAAAGTTATAAACCATTTAAAACATTAAGCTCATTCTGCGCCACCCTGTACAAACATACTTAAGTGATGAATTGTTTTGATTCCAAAAAATGTACTCAATCATGAATTCTATTGGTTCCTTAAAGTATACTTCAAACGTGGCGTCATTTGAATACTACAAATGTACTTAATCAGGAATTATTGTGATGCCTAAAAATATACCTCAATCTTGGTACAATATACTTTAATCGAGGATAAATTTGAATAATAAAAGTATACATAAATCGCGGATTCCTTTGATGCCCAAACTTATACATCAATTGTAGATTCTTTTGATTCCTAAAAGTATACTTCAATCGAGCATTCGTTTAATTCTTAAAAATATAAATGAATTCTTTTAATTCCAAAAATATTCTTCAATTGTTGGATGAGATTCAAGTTTCATGTACATAGTTATAGCATACTCCTAAACAAACATACATTCTAAAAGTATTCTTCAATCATGGATTCTTTTGATTCCTAAAAGTGTACTTCAATTCTTTTAACTCCTAATATTATATATAGTTCAATCTTAGAATATCTTGATTCCAGGAAAAGTACATTCTTGGGATTCCTAAAGTTATACTGAAAAGGTAGATTCTTATGTTTCCTAAAAGTATACTTCATTCTTGGCTATTTTATCTCTCCATACAAAGAAAAGGTACAACCGAAGACCCTATATTACATTTTTCAGGACCATTAAAGTAGTTTGATTTATGTCCGTTTTACTGCCTGTGTGGGTTCTGCACACGACAACTAGGTTTTAGGTTTAGGTTAGGGTGGCAGCCGTATTTTTTTACAAGCTCACATAGACCAGTTTAGGTCCCTAGTGTTACCACGGGCTGAAATGCCCCTCATCGAAACCAACCTGTTTGATATATAAATTTATCGATAGTACGAATATCAGTACTAGAAAGATCTGTTAGGCTGCCTAAAAAGGCCGACCCCAGTATGTCCAGTCGTCGTTTACTCAAAGCGGGACAGTCGCAAAGCAAGTGCTCAATGCTCTCCACTTCTTCCTCATCTCCACAGCTTCGGCAGAAGTCATTGGAGTCAATACCCAATCTTTTGGCGTGTTCGCCGATCAAGCAGTGTCCCGTCAGAACCTTTACTAACGTAGACAATCTTTTCCTCTCTAGTGCGAGAAGATATTTTGACCTTTTCAGGTCATACCTTGGCCAGATTTGTCTAGCTACCCTGCAGGTGCCGATTTCTGTCCATGTTTCGTTGGACTGCCTGATTGCCTCTTGCCTAAGCCAAAGCTTGCACGTGGATAGTGGCGCACCAATATATGCAAATTCTTCGAGAATTTGTAATGTCGTCCCTTTCCTAGCAAGTTCATCGGCTTTGCAGTTCCCCGGGATATCCCTATGCCCAGGCACCCATATGAGGTGTATATTAAACTGCTCAGCCATCTCGTTAAGAGATCTGCGGCAGTCGAGGGCTGTTTGTGAATTTAGGGATGTTGCCTCCAGAGAATTGATGGCAGCCTGGCTGTCCGAGTAAATGACAACGCCAGTGTTGGTTACTATGTTGCGACTCAGCCACTTGGCGACTTCCCATATTGCCATTATTTCGGCTTGATAGACACTGCAGGTATCTGGTAGTCTGTGAGCTATATCCAGACTAAGTTCTTCACAGTGTACTCCGAAGCCAACCTTTTCATCAAGCTTCGAACCATCCGTGTAAAAGTGGAGATGGTTTCTATTACCTGGTATTCTGCCGACCCATTCGTCTCTGGCGGGAATCATAGTGATGTAATTTCTCTCGAAGGTGTACACAGTTGGTATATAGTCCACTCGGTCGGTTACCATAGCACTACACTTTGATATCCTCATGTGACCATAGTTCTTGTACCTCCACAGTGATAGGCAGTTTAATCTTATTGCCGCTTTGGTTGCAACTTCTCTCGCCACAATATTAATCGGCAGTATATGGAGTAGGGCTTGTAGAGACTCGGTCGCTGTAGTCCTTAAGGCTCCGCTTATGCTCAGGCAGGCAGTTCTCTGAACCTTTGTTAGTAGGTTGGTAATGGTTAGTTTGTCAGTTGCCGTCCACCATACCACAATACCGTATAACAGTATTGGACGAACTACTGCTATATATATCCAGTGGACGATTTTAGGAGAGAGTCCCCACCGCGACCCTACAGCCTTTTTGCAGGAATATAAGGCGACGTTGGCCTTCCTTACACGTTCCAATACGTTAAGTCTAAATAACATTTTCCTATCTAGAATTATTCCTAAAAATTTTGCACTTTCAGAAAAGACTAGATCTGTTCCATTTATCCGAGGTGGAGGGTCCACATGTGGGACATTATTCATCCTAGTAAAGAGAACCAATTCTGTCTTGTTGGGGTTAACACCCAAACCGCTGCTTCTGGCCCATCTAACCAACTTGTTCAGAGCCACCTGTAGGATGTCTCTGAGGACGTTTACGAATTTGCCACTCACTGCGATTGCCACGTCGTCCGCATATGCCACGACCTTGCAGCCACAACGTTCTAGCTCTAGCAGGATTTCATTCACCGCTAGGTTCCAAATTAGTGGAGACAATACTCCTCCTTGCGGGGTCCCTCTGTTTACATACCTTGTTAGAGTTGTGGACCCTAGACATGCTGTTATGCGTCTTCTGGTGAGCAGACTTTGAATTAGTCTAATCAAACTATTGTTAACTTTTAGATGTGACAGTGCCGCAATTACCGCATCTGAGTGAATGTTGTTAAAAGCCCCTTCTATGTCAAGAAATGCCACCATGGTGAATTCCTTGAAATGCAGGGACGATTCGATAGTGCTCACAAGTTCGTGCAGGGCTGATTCTGTAGACTTGCCCTTATTGTAGGCATGTTGGTTCCCCGACAGGAGTTTTGTATCCAGGTTTTCCCTAATGAAATGATCTAAAAGTCTTTCCAGACCTTTCAATAGGAAGGATGATAGGCTAATTGGTCTGAAGTCTTTTGGCCTAGTGTGTGATATCTTTCCCGCTTTAGGTATGAATACCACTTTGGTATCCCTCCACCGATTAGGGACGTATGAAAGCCTGATACAGCCTACATAAATTTTCTCCAGCCAGGGGATAATGTACTTTAACATTTTCTGCATTTCTGCTGGAGTGATGCCATCTGGTCCAGGTGACTTGAAGGGCTCAAAGCTGTTAATAGCCCAGCTTATTCTGGATCTCTCAGTCAAGAAGCTAGCGACGCTCGCAGTCCACTCGCACTCTTGTTGGTCCTGCTGATCCTCGGGTTCTGTTACAGAGTTGCCCGGGAAATGTGTGTCGAGCAGTACATTGAGCGACTGCTCGCTGTTTTTGGTCCAGTTATTTGCCTCATCCTGTAAATATCCCACTGTACAGGGTGAAGCAGATAATATCTTCCTCAGCCTAGCGGCGTCGGAGACCTTTTCCACTTCACCACAGAAGGTATACCAAGAGCGCCTTTGCGCCTTTCTAAGCTCCTTCTTATAGATCTTGAGTTGCTCTTTATAGGCATCCCAATCATTAGCGACCCCAGTAGATTTAGCCTTATTGAATAGCTTGTTGCAGGTCTTTTTCATAGCCGTTAGCTCAGAAGTCCACCATTGGGGTTTAGTTTTACCCTTGTACCTTGTTTTCGGACAGGCTTCTTCAAGGGAACTATTGAATGATGTGGTGATATGATCGACCAGATTATCCAGACCGGCTTTGTCATTCGGTTCGTACAGAAGTTTAGAGTTGAGGACTTTCTTGAAATTCTTCTCATACAGGTGCCACTTTGTCTTCCTTACATTTCTGTGGACGGCAGGTTTAGGCGCTTTTTCCGCGAGTTTGAACTCAATATAATGGTGATCTGAGAATGAGTGGTCGTCCAGTACATTCCACCCAATAATTTTGTCTGACAGCCGGTCAGTAGCAAACGTTACGTCGAGTACTTCTTGTCTGTCTTTAATTGTGAAGGTCGGTTTATTACCTATATTACAAATACTAAGGTTGGTAGTTAGAATAAAGTCAAGAAGCGAATCACCCCTATTGTTTATATCCGTACTACCCCAGATAGTATGATGAGCGTTCGTGTCTGCGCCAATAATCAGCTCGATCTCGTCAGACGTTGCTTCTTCCACTACTTCCCTGAATAGAGCAGTCGGTACTACAGATTCATAAGGCAAGTAGCTGGAGACCACCCAATATATGCGATTACCGATCTCCAGGCTAGCAGCTGTTTGGTCTTTACCACTTAAATTAGTCAGGAGAAAGATACTTAGATCTTTCCTGGCCAAAATGCAGGTTCTTGGAGTGCCTTCACAGTTGGCCACAAGCAGTTTAAAGTTGGGTGTCCTAATACCGCACACCCTTCCTCCCACTACGTGGGGCTCCTGTATCAGGACGATGTCTACTGCGCCTGTGGACAGGCGCAGCAATAGAGCCGCTGAGGCTGCTTTAGCGTGATGGAGGTTAATCTGTAGAATTCTTACCATCATTGGTAATTGACAGATTAACATCCACCCCGACAAGGGTGTTATCGAACTCTTCGTCCGTATCGTCGAGAAGCATGTCCCCGCCAGATGCGTCAAAGAGTCCGGAGACTCCCCTCAGCCTCTCTGTGTCCGAAGTAGAGCTTTTGTCCTCAGAGAAGGACGTTACAGATCTTCTGTTAGAGTTGGAGTCACCAGAAATAATAGGCGTGGGTACCTCCGCACTTCCAGGAAGTGCCACGGTGGACGACTCACCTTCTGCAGTGGGAGCTATATCCTGCTTGTATATCTTCAAGACTATAGTCTCGAAGCCATATTGTAGGGTTGCACTCGCACCTTGTATATGGGAGGTGGATTCAGCGTTTAGGATAAGATTGACCTGCCGCTTTTTACCATCCGCCTCACCCACCTTGCTGATTCTCCAATTATGGGCCGGCAGACCAGGATTGGAATCTTTTATTATTTCTAAGATGTCAGCCGGGTTGGAGGGCTCTTCTGTAACCCAGGTGATGGCTCTAGGGTGACTAGGGATGTTGTTTTTTTCGACAACATCCAACTGGGCACCCGGCCACACCTCACCCGCCCGACTCAGAGCAGCCTTATACAGGTCTACTGATCTGGCATCACCGAAATATAAGAGCTTTACTCTCCCCTGATGCCATCCTGCATCGTTACAGATTGGTGGTTTGCCCGGCATTTCTCTACGGACATCGAGGTAGTGAGCCATAATGGCTGATTGTACATGACTCCATTTGTCCTTGAGGATGGATCCATCCTCACTACTTCTGTCTATAACAGCCATCACTAGACTCTCCTTCGCCACTTCATTGAAGGGCTTGGTGAGTGTCCTGTTGATGGTGACATTAGGGCCTCTTGCCTTTTTCGAAGGCAAGGGTTCATCAGGTGATCTGATTCGTTTTACTTTATTAGCCGTTAACACAGCTGAATTTGTGGCTCTTTCAGCCGACTCATTGGCCTTAGAAGCATCTATGACGCCTTTAGCCCAGGTAAGTGACTCTTTTTGTTTTTCGGTAAGAGCCGAAACCTCAACAGCCTCCAACTTCGTCAAAACTCTGAGCGCTACACGATGCTCATTGTGCTTCCGTTTTGACGGTCGGACATGACGTTTACCCCTCACCGCACCACCGGTTGTGAGTACTTGGGGGAGATTTTCACCATTTTTGGTGTGGTCGGCTTTGGCCAAGACCAACGGACGGACAGTCGGACGATTGGGGAACCGCGCTCCATCGGAACACGAAGGCATCCCCGTCAAGAGAATTTATTTTTATTTTGTCTGTATTAGACCGTAATAGGTACTACGATGTAGGCCTTACAGACTTTGTACAGATTTTTGCTATTGCGTAATAGGTACTGGTAACTATCCGCTATGTGATAAACACGTCCGTTCACTGCGAATGATCAGCAAACGAATCCCACACGACAACTAACTACAAGACTGTTTAAGTTTCAGTTCAAAGATGGCCCTCGTCTTCTGATACTTTCCCTAAATATTCAAAAAAATCTGTGAAATATTAAATTTCTTATAAATTTATTTAATTGTTAACCTTAGGCTCAGTAACTTTACAAAATATATATATATATATCAACACTCAATATAGGGGCCATTCCGTCCTATCCTTTTCTGGGTATAGTTACAGACCCACGATATCTCTACATTAATTCCGTTTATACCGTAAAATTCAATTCCTGATGGAGGACATATAGAATTTGGCACGGGGAACTTATCTTCATTTTTATTTGTTTTTTATATTGTTTTTTAAAAAGTCGCTAGATTCAAAATAAATTAAAGTAAAATACCATAAAGTCTATATATTTCGCCTAAAAGTCGGCAACACAGATACCAATAGATACGATTTAATACATAAAATAAGCTGAATTGCAAACTAGTCAACAACACCTCATTCAAATTTACTACAATTTTATGCAACCTAAAAGTATACCATAAATTTGTATTAACTTTCATTTTGGAATAATTATAACTGGATCTTTTAGGGCCATTAACAATAAAAAAATAAGCTACGTTTTAGAGCTAACTTGGGTCATAGCTGTCAATTTTCATACAATTTAACTTTCGTTAGTTCTAACGCTCGCTTATTTAGCTTTGTGTTAATGGGGGTTAGAGACCTAAAATTTTGTTCGATTATTCTTTTTGGGTTAAAAAACTATTGTAAAAAATTAAATTTGTATTTCATAATTTTCTTGTCCAACATCACCGCAAATAAATCCGCGTTAATGCTTCAACATAGTTGTTTTAATAAACGAGTACAAGAAGAAGAACTTTACGCATTTGTGACTGTCTCGGTTTTCATGTCAAACGGAAATGCTCCAGAAATCTACATTAAGCTGCAAATGACACTTGAAATCTTTTGTGGAACTCATAGTTGCGGTAGCATTTTAAAGTTCTACTACGAGTATTATGAGTGCCTATGACTGTGGGTATAGATAACCATGGTAGCTTACTGGCCTCGTCTTGTGCTCCAGTTCCCCCTTTTTTTTGCAGTACTTTTAACGTTTATTAGTAAATGAAGTTTAACTAAATGTTTTATAATTTATTTGAACAAAACACGCAAACACTTTAACTTTAGTCATCATAAGCAAAGAATAAAAAATAAAAAAGTACTAAAGAAAACTCTTCTGGAATTTAAGGGCAGTAGAGGCAGCAGCAATAACACGATACCAGCAACGAAGGGGGTAAAATGAGCAGGGTATTATGTGTTCAGAAAATATATCATGAACTTCCTCAGACATTTGAAAGTTTCCCCAGTTCCAGTGAAGTTTACAGCTTCAATGGCAGTGGCAACATTACCCTTAACTCTCGGTGCCTTTCACAATTCCCCAACTGGCCATCACATTAAGATGAAGGGGTGGGGTGAATGGCATGATGAGGGAATACCAGTAGTACGAGAAGGTACTTAAATGTGGCCAAAATATAATTAATTGCTGCAACATTATACAGTTGTAGTTGTGTGGCCCTTTCCATTCCACTCTATTCCAGGGCTCTCTGGTGTTTTGTAATTTATCCATAATTTTTTGTGCCGGGGGAGGGGGTAGGTAAGTGGACCGAAGGAAAACTGCTGGTATGTAGTTGTTTTTGCTGTTACTTTTGGCAACAATATATCATTTGTTGCTGTGGCAAAAGTTTTTTTTCTACTCGTATTTTCCATTGCCAGACGACTCGAGGGACTCTTCGAGTTGTGCTGCGACGGCAAAGGCGGTAAAGAGTTGTTAGAAATAAATGTTTAGTGCGTGTTTTGTCGTGTTAAAAGTATTATTTTCTACTTCTTGAGGTGTGTTCGAGTATTTATTTAAGTCATTTGGTAATAAACTGTTGTTTCATGTCAGACATAATTACACAACCCTAACAACGCAGAGTTCTCTGACGAAATGTATTTAGTTTTAGTGATAAATGAAAGTGAAACTGAATTTGACTATGGCAAACCTAGAGTTGTCCCCGACTAAACATTAAGTTTGGCACGCTTGAAGGGCTAACTCTTCAAAGTACTATTATTTTGCTATGCATAAATACCGAAATTGGGTTTGACATTTGGTAATTGTAACTAATGAAGATATAAATGTCACCTAATAGACATAAAATAGAGAATATTGCTTAATAATATCACCTAAGATTAATTAATTATGAGATAAATATAGCCGTGAAGGAGGATTTTTGTGGTAAAATTTTAATGTGTAATAGAATTGTAATGGATATTATTTATAGGGAAACTTATTTATTTACAGATTTAAATTTTTCACAATCGCCCTTGAGCCTTGTAAAATTCCTAAAGAAAAGAATGCTTTACTCATGGATCTCTAAATATACCAATAGTAGACCTATCCATTAACGATGCAATCCTGCTTTTATTAATTACCTAGAAGTAGTATAATACAGTTGTGGAGCGCCCCAGTAGGCGAGTTGGTAGCGTACTCGCCTATGAGTTTGGGGGTCGTGGGTTCGATTCCCACCAGAGGCTCTGGTCTGTCGCTGCAAACATTTAGCCATATGGTCTTTGTTACCCGGCCTTTCCCTGGACCTTTAAATTAGAATATAAATTTACTTTGTATTGTAATTCATATAAATAAATAAATAAAAATAAAAATAATACAGTTGTGTACCTTTCAGTTTTCTAAAAGTGTACACCAATCGTGTATACTTTAGGTTCCCTATTATATACTCTATACTCTAATTGAGTATAGAGTATATAATAGATACCTAAAAGTATACATCAGTTGTGGAACCTTTCGATTCCCAAAAGTCATGCATCCTCTACATTCCTTATCTTATACTTTATTAGTGGATCCTTTAGATTCCTATATAAATTTCTTAGAAATTTTTTATTTATAGAAAGTTTCTACTAAATTTTGTATTTATAGAAAATTTCTACGAAATTTTGTATTTATAGAAAATTTCTTTGAAATTTTGTATTTATAGAAAATTTCTTCGAAATTTTGTATTTATAGAAAATTTCTTCGAAATTTTGTATTTATAGAAAATTTTTTCGTAATTTAGTATTTATAGAAAATTTCTTCGAAATTTTGTATTTATAGAAAATTTCTTCGAAATTTTGTATTTATAGAAAATTTCTTCGAAATTTTGTATTTATAGAAAATTTCTTCGAAATTTTGTATTTATAGAAAATTTCTTGGAAATTTTGTATTTATAGAAAATTTCTTCGAAAATTTGTGTTTATAGAATATTTCTTCGAAATTTTGTATTTATAGAAAATTTCTTCGAAATTTTGTATTTGTAGAAAATTTATTCGAAATTTTGTATTTATAGAAAATTTCTTCGAAATTTTGTACTTATAGAAAATTTCTTCGAAATTTTGTATGTATAGAAAATTTCTTCGAAATTTTGTATTTATCGAAAATTTCTTTGAAATTTTGTATTTATCGAAAATTTCTTCGAAATTTTGTATTTATCGAAAATTTCTTTGAAATTTTGTATTTATCGAAAATTTCTTCGAAATTTTGTATTTATCGAAAATTTCTTAGAAATTTTATATTTATCGAAAATTTCTTCGAAATTTTGTATTTATAGAAAATTTCTTCGAAATTGTGTATTTATAGAAAATTTCTTCGAAATTTTGTATTTATAGAAAATTTCTTAGAAATTTTGTATTTATAGAAAATTTCTTAGAAATTTTGTATTTATAGAAAATTTCTTAGAAATTTTGTATTTATAGAAAATTTCTTAGAAATTTTGTATTTATAAAAAATTTCTTAGAAATTTTGTATTTATAGAAAATTTCTTAGAAATTTTGCATTTATAGAAAATTTCTTAGAAATTTTGCATTTATAGAAAATGTCTTCGAAATTTTGTATTTATAGAAAATTTCTTCGAAATTTTGTATTTATAGAAAAATTTCTTTGAAATACTGTGTTATAGAAAATTTCTTCGAAATTTTGTGTTTATAGAAAGTTTCATGGAAATTTTGTATTTATAAAAAATTTCTTCGAAATTTTGTATTTATAGAAAATTTCTTCGAAATTTTGTATTTATAGATAATTTCTTCGAAATTTTGTATTTATAGAAAATTTCTTAGAAATTTTGTATTTATAGAAAATTTCTTAGAAATTTTGTATTTATAGAAAATTTCTTAGAAATTTTGTATTTATAGAAAATTTCTTAGAAATTTTGTATTTATAGAAAATTTCTTCGAAATTTTGTATTTATAGAAAATTTCTTCGAAATTTTGTATTTATAGAAAATTTCTTCGAAATTTTGTATTTATAGAAAATTTCTTCGAAATTTTGTATTTATCGAAAATTTCTTAGAAATTTTGTATTTATAGAAAATTTCTTAGAAATTTTGTATTTATAGAAAATTTCTTAGAAATTTTGTATTTATAGAAAATTTCTTAGAAATTTTGTATTTATAGAAAATTTCTTAGAAATTTTGTATTTATAGAAAATTTCTTAGAAATTTTGTATTTATAGAAAATTTCTTAGAAATTTTGTATTTATAGAAAATTTCTTAGAAATTTTGTATTTATAGAAAATTTCTTAGAAATTTTGTATTCATAGAAAATTTCTTAGAAATTTTGTATTTATAGAAAATTTCTTAGAAATTTTGTATTTATAGAAAATTTCTTAGAAATTTTGTATTTATAGAAAATTTCTTAGAAATTTTGTATTTATAGAAAATTTCTTAGAAATTTTGTATTTATAGAAAATTTCTTAGAAATTTTGTATTTATAGAAAATTTCTTAGAAATTTTGTATTTATAGAAAATTTCTTAGAAATTTTGTATTTATAGAAAATTTCTTAGAAATTTTGTATTTATAGAAAATTTCTTAGAAATTTTGTATTTATAGAAAATTTCTTAGAAATTTTGTATTTATAGAAATTTTTTTAGAAATTGTGTATTTATAAAAAATTTCTTCGAAATTTTGTATTTATATCAAAAATGTACAACGAAAGTCATATACCTAAAACCAATTATACTTGCTGCTTTCTCCAGCCATCGATCATAAAATTATGGGTCACTTAGGAGCTCTCACAAAGCCTTTAACTATACTTTAGCATATATTTTACATTTCTTTTTAAAATTTAGCCTTTACTCATTATTATGACATCATTATTCACTCTTAACTACCAAACCTTAAAGTATGCATCACTTATGAACAATTGTGTGTATGTGTGGAGGTATCCCAAATGTAGGCAATGCGTTTGTTAGCCATTTTAATAATATCTTTGCTCAAACAAACATAATGGTTATGTTTTCATAAAAACCAATCTAAATATGAATCCCAAACAGCCTTTTAACTTATTTAAATTTGTCTCTTTCTTTGGCTTCTGCATTAACATCTCGACCGACAAAAGTCGTTTATATTTTTTAAAAATTACTTTTGATTATTTTTAATTGCTTGCCCAATATTTATCACTCTATTTGGTTGTTGGCGTTTTCCATTTTGCACCGAAAACCATTGCCATGACCACATTCTTCCCTTTTCACCAATTCCAGTCTCTGGTTTTCCGAGAGCCATTAATATGCATGATTTCTTAACTTTTACTCGACCCCTTTTTTCTTGTCTTCTAGACTCTACTCGCTAGTGTTTATGTATATTTATGTATATATTTTTTCCAAGATTATTATCATTTTTAATCAAGCCACATACCAGTTTTATTGAAAAACTTTTGTGGCACAATAACCCTGTGGAGCAAAAACCCAGAAAAAGAGTACACTTAGCGCGATGGTTGGAGGAGGGGAGCAAAAAGATACGACACAACATTATGATAATGATTTGAAATAGAGTGTAAAACATCGCCCCGATCTCTATTTGCGTGGTCCGGTCCAAGACACTGTCGGGTTGGTCTGGGGCTTCTTATCTAAGAAGTAATAAAGATAAGGCAGGAGTAGGCTTCATTTTCATACACTCGTCCTGTGTCATCGGCATCGTCATCATCTGTGTATGTGTGTGTGTGTGACAATAGACAGTCCTTTTGCAGAATGTCAAACATTTTACAAGTTAATTGAAAACCTCTTCCTTGCCTCTTCGTGAGCATCAAACACTTCGAACTTACCGATTTTTACAGACATAGACAAAAACTTTCACTTGTGGCAGTCCCAAAAAATTGTTTAAATAAACACAACGTTCGGCCAGAGTAGGAGAGCGGTCGAATGAATGAACTGAATGAGCAAAAAAGGATATGGCTTGGAGAGGAAACCACAAAAAGGCTATTCGACCACATAAAAATCAAGAGGAGCAAACAACAAGAACGAAAACAGTACCACAAGAACAGTAAGTAAGTAAGGCCACTTGCCATGACATAAATGAAAATAATCTTAATTGAATTATCAAATGTTCGGAGTACAAAAGACAGACACTAAACTAAGACTGCCTACGCGCCACAGGCAAAATGAAAAACAACAACAACAAGACAGAAAGAACACATGCTCATTTTTTGAAGAGAGCAGGATACGACACAAAACGATACGTTCCTATATGAGCGGTGGGAGCAGAATGAGCAGAGGGTAGGTTATGGCCATAATACTTGCAGGCCAAAACAAGTAAATCTTTAGACAAACTGTTGAATAAAGCCATAACAGTGTACATAAACTAAACCCAACCCAAATGAGAGACAACCTTTTTAGTATACCACACCCCCACCACCTTTTCTGACCCTTATCCTTAGAGTATTTTAAAGGCTTTTTTACGGAGATTTTTGTAAATAAACTTATGTTTATTTAAGGTAAGTCATTCCCGTTCTCCGGCGGCTTGTATGTTAATTTTCCAGGAGTAAAGTTTATATCTAGGATTTCCAAAATCCTAACCATACGAGTACTTGTCCGTTAAGTGGGAACCTTAGGCATTAGATTATATCAACGAAATGACTGTTAGTGGACAGAGTGGTTTTGCTGCGAATAATTTATAATGCGGTTAACCTAAAGGAATTTTAAAGATAGTCCAAGGACAGCTAAAGTAGTAGTGGTGATTCATGTGGAGGAATTCTAAACCAACCGACATCTGTTGAGAATTTTATAGTTCAGAGGGGTATTTCAAATCATAAATTCAGGCAATTTCAATAAATCATGAATACAAAATTTCTAAAAAAAAATTCCATAAATACAAAATATCTAAGAAATTTTCCATAAATACACAAGATATTTTTAACATAAAATTTCAATAAATATAAAATTCCTATGAAATTTTCTATAAATATAAAATTCCTATGAAATTTTCTATTAATATAAAATTCCTACGAAATTTTCTATAAATATAAAATCGCTACGAAATGTTCTATAAATATAAAATGTCTACGAAATTTGCTATAAATATTCAGATTTAGATATAGCCCCCATATATACGTTACCCCCGATTTGACATGTAAGCGCTGTAGAAACTGTATTTTATATCCGATCAGTATGAAATTCGTCAGAAAGAAGTTTCCTATTATATGAATGAACACTTTTAAATTTGGAAGAAATCGGTTCAGATTTAGATATAGCTCCCATATATATGTAACCCCCGATTTGACATGTAAGCGCTGTAGAGACTGTATTTTATATCCGATCAGTACGAAATTCGACAGAAGGAGGTCTTTTTACATGAATGAGTATTCAGGGAAGATCGGTTCAGATTTATATTAAAGCTCCATATATATGTTCCTCCTGATTTGGTATCAAACCGCTATAGAAGTTGTATTTTACTTCCGATCATTAAAATTTTCCAGAAAGATGTTTCCAAATTTAGGAACGAATATTGCCTAATTTAGCGATTATCGTTTCAGAATTAGATAATATGTTTCTACCCATTTACCAATTATTCCAAATTATTATGGCAATGACCCTTATCGCATTGTTAGGGAGGTGTAGGGTATTATATAGTCGGCCCCGCCCGACTTTCTGCCTTTCCTTACTGGTTTATAAATATAAAGTTTCTACGGAATTTTCTATAAATATAAAATTTCTACGAAATTTTCTATAAATATAAAATGTCCACGAAATTTGCTATAAATATAAAATGTCTACAAAATTTTCTATAAATATAAAATTTCTACGAAATTTTCTAATAAATTTTCTATAATTATAAAATTTCTAAGAACTTTCCTATAATTATAAAATTTCTAAGAACTTTCCTATAAATATAAAATTTCTAAGAAATTTTCTATAAACACAAAATTTTTGAGAAATTTTCTACAAATACAAAATTTCTAAGAAATTTTCTATAAATACAAAATTTTTGAGAAATTTTCTACAAATACAAAATTTCTCAGAAATTTTCTATAAATACAAAATTTCTCAGAAATTTTCTATAAATACAAAATTTCTAAGAAATTTTCTACAAATACAAAATTTCTAAGAAATTTTCTACAAATACAAAATTTCTAAGAAATTTTCTACAAATACAAAATTTTTAAGAAATTTTCTACAAATACAAAATTTCTAAGAAATTTTCTATAAATACAAAATTTCTATAATACAAAATTTCTAAGAAATTTTCTATAAATACAAAATTTCTAAGAAATTTTCTATAAATACAAAATTTCTAAGAAATTTTCTGTAAATACAAAATTTCTAACAAATTTTCTATAAATACAAAATTTCTAAGAAATTTTCTATAAATACAAAATTTCTAAGAAATTTTCTATAAATACAAAAAAAAATTCTCCCAATTTTGTTTTGATAGTAAATTTCTTAAACTGCAAAAAACATTATTAAATTTTTGTATTTATAGAAATAACGTTTTCACTTTAGTGAAATTTGTCTTTGAAAGTGTGTTCGATACTATGGTCTTTTTATAGAATTTTAATGAAAACCTAACAGAATTGATTGCACATGACTTCATATGTAGAACATGATTCAAGAAGAGGTAATGATACAAGCTCTCATGGAAATGAGCAATGACAACAGACGGACAAAAACGTTCGAAAATACAAAGTTATCGGTCTTGTGAAATCAAAATTAATTTATGACATATATGCAGTGTTTGAACCATTTGTCAAACACTACTATAACGAATGGCATATGTCAATGGAAATAAATGAACAAATTGCACAGTCCATTCCATATTTACAGTTACATGTTATGCTCCATTTAATTGGTATTTGACCTTGTTTTAATGTATGGAGTAAATCGACCAAGACCATAATTAATGGTTATACACATTACCCAAATCGGAAAGTATTTATTAAAGAATATCAGCATTTGGTAGCGTTAGATCCATTATCTCACTCCCCAATAAATTACAAAGACATTAGTTAAACCAAATTATTTAGACGCCACCCTAAAATTAGGCAATAAACTTTTCAATAATTGTAACTTTTCAATAAAGTATGGAGCAATTTACATAAGTTTACCTTGACCTTCTCACTAAAGTTCTAATTTCCCTAATGTTCATACACACAACCACACATCGTGCAGCGGTAAGTGTATCTGATGAATTAAATACAAAAAATTGCATTCACATCAAATCAACGAATTGCATGATCCATATCGCAGCAAAAAAAAAAAACAACTAAATTCAATTTATACAAAATTTCCTCTAACATAATAGCCCACAAAAATGTTTTGCATTTAACCGCCTTTACAAAGTTGACTGACAACCATTTAAATTTTGCATTTCCACTTGGATGACGCAGAGCATAGCTAAGCTAAGGCGAGGAAGGTGAAACTGCTGGCGGGGCACATAAACCAACAAACCATTAAATGGAATATTAATGTTGCAAAATATTGTAATGAATGGATATCATTACATACAATAAAGGCAAGTGGGGAAAAAAGGACATTGCCGCAGGAAAAGTTCTGTACAGTGGAAGGCACTGCAATTGGGATCAGTAATAATGTCGATTGATTTGTAATATTGTATTGTATTTACAAAAGATTTCTTAGAAATTTATTGTATTGTATTTATAAAAGATTTCTTAGAAATTTTGTATTTATCGAAAATTTCTTAGAAATTTTGTATTTATCGAAAATTTGAATTTTTGTAGAAAATTTCTTAGAAATTTTGTATTTTTGTAGAAAATTTCTTAGAAATGTTATATTTTTAGAAATTATGCATTTATCGAAAAGTTTGTATTTATTGAAAATTTCTTTAATATGTAGTATTTACTCGAAATTTCTTAGAAATTTTGTATTTATCGAAAATTTCTCAGCAATTTTGTATTTATCGACAATATCTTTGAAATTTTTTTAGAAATTTTGTATTTATCGAAAATTTCTTAAAAATTTTGAAATCTTGTATTTAATGGAATATGGAATATTGATGTTGCAAAATATTGAATTGAATGGATATCATTACATACAATAAAGACAAGTGGATAAAAAAGGACATTGCCGCAGGGCAAGTTCTGTACAGTGGAAGGCACTGCAATTGGGAGCAGTAATAATGTCGATTGATTTGTAATATTGTATTGTATTTATAAAAGATTTCTTGGAATTTTTGTATTTAGAAAATCTAATAGAATTTGGATATTCTTAGATATTTTTTATTTTTAATAAATTTCTTAAAAATTAGAAAATTGTCATAAATTGACGTTAAGAACTTTTTATTTTTATTCATAGAATTTTTTGTTCGTTTTGGGTGTTGTTGTTTTGGGTTTTTGTTCGCTTGGGTGTTGCCCCCAATTATACTCTACAATGGCGAGTGGTGCGAATGAGTTATTTAATTTAAAATTTCGATAAATACAAAATTTCTTAGGAATTTTTGTATTTGTCGATTTTTTTTCAGACATTTTGTAGTTATGGAAAATTTCTTAGATATTTTGTATTTGTCGAAAATTTTTTAAAAATTTCTTAAAAATGTTGTATTTATAGAAATTTTTTTAAAGATTTTGTATTTATAGAAAATTTCTTCAAAATTTTGTATTCATAGAAAATTTTGTTGTATTTATAGAAAATTTCTTAGAAATTTTGTATTTATAGAAAATTTCTTAGAAATTTTGGATTTTTGTAGAAAATTTCTTAGAAATTTTGTATTTAAAGAAATTTTGCAGGTAGAAAATTTCTTTGAAATTCTGTGTTTAAAGAAAATTTCTTAGAAATTATTTATTTATCGAAAATTTATTTATAAAAATTTTGTATGTATTTATAAAAAATTTCTTAGAAATTTTATATTAATCAAAATATTCTTAGAAATTTTGTTTTTGTAGAACATTTCTTAGAAATTTTGTATTGATAGAAAATTTCTTTAAAATTGTGAATGTATAGACTTTCCAAGACTTTCTCCGTTTGTCGAATTGGTAAACAATTTATTGACACAATTTAATTTTTTTCTTTTCTGCATTCCACCTTAAATAGATAAGTCCAAAAATTATTATTTTAAAAATTTTCCAGTTTTAATAGAACTTCGAAAAACTGTATAAACAGTATTTACATTACTTTGCGCAAATCATATGAATACCTCAACATTTCTATTTACATTTATGGTTCTATGTACATAGAACCAACAAACAAATGTGCATTGAAACTCAACCACACATCATGCAGACTGTTACTACCTACTACCACAGTAACTAACAATAGTGCGCATTTACCAACATTCTATAACTTGGCCACATTCAATGCAGAACAGAGCCGAGCTGAGTTTTGCAAAACCGAGAGACATTCAAAAAATTGGTAGTACTATTACTAAATGGTTTTTATGGGTTTTTGTTAACTGGTAATGGCCATGTTTTCTACGCACCATCACCAAGGCCCCCCTGCCACCATCAGTGGCATGAACCGCGCTTTTAATATTCGAACATTTGGAGTTATGGCAAATGTTTGTGTGTGTACTACATTCTGATCCTGCATGTCCTTGCTTCGTTGTATGTATTGTATTGGAGAATAGATTTGTATTGATATCCTTTCCCCCCACAAAAACATTCATTCCCATTCCCATTTTTGGTTGTTTTTTGTTTGTGTGAAAACGGAAAAACACGGCTCAGTTACTACTGCGATTGTCGGTTAGCGCCACAGTCGACGCTGTTGTTGTTGGCTTTGCGTGTTCATTTATATTAGTTCGAATTTATAATGTAAACATGCAATGTATGAACTCCCAGTGATACATGAACAGAGATTTTTCTATTTTTTTTTTGTTTGGGGTGGTCACTCTCGGTCTACCTCCACGAAAAGAAACTGAAACGAAAGATTAGAATGTGGAACTTTGGTTCCCTTTCTCTTGGCAGGATAGAGATTGCATGCAACTAACTGCAGGAGACGTCATTCCACGAGAGATTAGTCAAGAAGAAGTACATTTGGATTGTTAAGTAAAGGTGTTGCAAATAAGAAATATTACCCAGGATCATACCACATTCACATACCGCATATGAATTTGGAATAATTATAGGTTTAGCTGAAGATAAGTCATTTTCAGGGGTTTCCAAATTATTTGAATAGTAAAAGATATCAGAAAAACACAGGGGCGTATAGTTGTTATAAATTACTAAAAATAAATTAAATAACTCATTCTCACCACTCGCCATTGTAGAGTATAATTGGGGGCAACACCCAAGCGAACAAAAACCCAAAACAACAACACCCAAAACGAACAAAAAATTCTATGAATAAAAATAAAAAGTTCTTAACGTCAATTTGTATGACAATTTTCTAATTTTGAAGAAATTTACTAGAAATAAAAAATATCTAAGAATATCCAAATTCTATTAGATTTTCTATACATAAACAATTTAAATAGATGAAATTTGTTGCATTTTGTGTTACATTTGCATTTGTTTTTCAGCTTTCCATCCATAGGCAAAAATGTCTAATACATTTCCTATAAATACATAAATTCAAGGTGACTTTCTGAAAACATTTTTGGGAGAATTTTTTAAAAAAATAAATAAAAAGAAAATCTATAAATGCAAAAATTCTGAGAAATTATCGTAATTAAAGAATATCTAAGAATATCCATTAGATTTTCTATCAATAAAAATGATTGAATAGTTTTTCTTTGACAATGTTAAAGATTCGAAGAAATTTTATATTTTTACAAGGAATATTTGAGGGTTTCACACCACTACATTACTTCAAAACTGGTTACAGTTTTATATATTTTAAAAACAATTTATATATAAAATTAAAGTTGTTTTTAAGCATTTCATCCATGAACAAAAAAAAGAAACAAAGTAATTTTCTGTAAATATTTTTCGGTGAATTTTCTACTAAATTTATATAAAGAAAAAAATATATAAACGTAATTTTTTGGAAATATCCTATAATTAATTCTTACGAAATATTCTTTAAATAGAAAATTTGTACGAATATCAAAATTCCATTAAATTATCTATAAATAAAAAATTAAAAAAAAATTTTTTTGAATAACACATTTATCTGAAAGCTTCTTTAGTGAATTAAAAATCCTAAGGAAATTTATATAAAATTTTAAGCAATTTTACATTAGAAATTCTATGACATTTTAAATATAAAATTCTATATTCTTGATGTTTGTTTTTTGGTATTCGACCTTTTTCTTACGTGTTTTTGTTCTTGTTTTTAAAATCAAGCTCGAGGTCTTTGTTGTTTTGTTTATTTATTTATTATTTTAATCGATATTTCGATCTTCTTTGAAGATCATCTTCAGGAATTAAATAATTAAAATAAATTCTATGAAAATTTATATTACAAATTCTAAGAAATTTTATGTTAAAAATTTTTTATAAAAAATTTAAAAAAAATACGAATTTTAAGAAAATATTAAAAATTCTAAAAAGTTTTATATTAAAAGTTCTAAGGAATTTTATATAAAAAATTATAGGTAAATTCGTATTAAATATTCTAAGGAATTTTATATTAAAAATACTAATGAATTTTGCATTAAACATTTTAAGAAATTTTATATTTAAAATTCTAAGAAATTATATATTACAAATTCTAAGGCATTTTACATTAAAAAGTCTAAGAAATTTTATGTTACAAATTCTAGTAATTTATATGTTAAAAAGAAAAATTTAATAATAATTTAATTTTGATAAATAAAAGATTCCAAATTCATTGAATACAATTACCTGAAAAATTATTTCTATAAATAAAAAGTATCAAAGTAAATCTGTTCGAAATTTTTCAAAATAATCTATATTTCTTTATGTATAAATGAAAAATAAATAGACATTTTCTATAAATTTGATTACAAATTCAAATATTTTTGTGAATAGTTCAAAAATTATTTCTAAATTTCGAAAATTCTTTCAAAATTTCTACATAAGCAACAGAACTTAGACAATTTCTATAAATCCATAAATTTCTGAAAGGTAAATACGAAATTTCTGAGATATTTTCTCTAAATAAAAAATTGCCTGTAAATACAAAATTTCTTAAGAAACTTTCTATGAGAACAACTATGAAACTTTCTATGAAATTTCTGTAAAAATGTCAATAAAAAATCACAGCATTTTGAATAAATAATAACTTCTTTTACTTGTTATTTAATCCAGTTTTTTCATAAATACCAAATTTCTTAGAAATTTTCTGTAAATAAAAAATTGTCGGTAATAAAAAATTTCTTAAGAATCTTTATATAACTAAAATTTCAATGAAATTTTCTGTATATATTGTCTATAACAACTTCAATAAAAAATTCAAAGAATTTTGAATAAATGATCTTTTCTTACTTTGAATAACATGTTTAAGGAAATTCTTTCTAGAATTCTAAGGGAATTTGTTCGACGATATTTTTATAATTATATTTTTATTTTGCATAAAAAAATTCGATAGATTTTATATGTTCAGAATTTAAAAAAAAAAACTTACTTAAATCAAAACGTCTAAAATTTTCCATAACTAAATTAAGTATTTTCTAATGAACAAAAAAAATATTTTCGGTAAATAAATAATATATATAAATAAAATACTGATCAGAATATTTTATAAATATAAACTTTCAAAGGAATTTTCTATTAATATATTTGTGTATCAAATTTATGTATTTTAAAAATTTTAAGAAGATTTGTATTAAAAATTCTAAGGAATTTTATACTAAAAATTCTTTGGAAATTTACATTAAAAAATCTAAGATTTATATTAAAAACTCTATGGAATATACTTTGATTATTTTATTAATTGAGCTCGAGGCCAAATAATCAAAGTATTAATAAATATAAAAGGTCGAATAATAAAAACAAATTGTATCAAAATTCTATGGAATTTTACATCAAAAATACTAAGAAATTTTATATTAAAAACTCTAAGAAATGTTATATTAAAAATTTTAAGAAATTTTATATTAAAAATTTTAATAAATTTTATGTTAAAAAGAAAACTTCCAATAATTAAATTTTTATAAATAAAAATTTCTGATTTCATTTAATACTATTATCTGAGTATATTATTTCTATAAATAAAAAGTATCGAAGGAAATAATTTCGAACTTTTTCAATAACAATCTTTATATTTTTCTGTATTAATACAAATATAGACATTTTCTATAAATTTTATTACAAATTCAAATATTTTTGAGCATAGTTCAAAAATTATTTTCAAAACTTCGGAAATTCTTACAAAATTTCTATATATGCAAGAGAACTAAGACATTTTCTATAAATACAAAAATTCTGAGATCTTTTCTAAAATTTTTTAAAAATACAAAATTTCTAAGAAATTTTCTGTAAACAATAAATTGTCTGTAAATAGAAAATTTCTTAAGATTCTTTGTAAGAATTTTAATAAAAAATCAATGAATTTTGAATAAATTATTATTTATTTTATTTTTTATATAAACCATTTCGTACATTGAATAAAATATTTATGGAAATTCTTTCTAGAAAAAAATTCGAAGGAAATTTGTTCGACGAATTTTTGTAATAAAAAATTTCGAGAAAAATCTCTAATTTGTATTTATATTTTTATTTTGTACTAGCTGACCACAGCAGACGTTGTCCTGCCCGTTCTGTTTTGGATGTATTGGTTTGTTGTTCATTGATACTTCATTCAAAAATGCATACATCCCGAGTTTCAGGAAAAAAATATATATTGGCCATATGGCCACTACAGCGCCATCTACCGGTTGGAATCATACATACAAACTATTATCAGAACAAACCACGCATACATTTTAAATTTCAGTCAAATTGCTCTAGAAATGCAATTTTGCAAATGACTTGACCACTCCGCAATTTATTGCGGTGAAAATAATTCTAAAACACAAATGACCCCAGACTGAATATATTGTTCAATTTTCAGTCCATTCGCTTTTATGGTTTCGGAGATCATGCGTTACTAACAAACGTACAAAGGATTTTATATATAAAGATAAAAAAATTCGATAGATTTTAAAGTTCAGAATTTTCAATATGTTTCATATATACAAAACTTCTGAGAAATTTTCGATAAAAACAAAATGTGTAAAAAAACTTACTTAAATCAAAACGTCTAAAATATTCCATAACTAAATTAAGTATTTTCTAATGAACAAAAAAAAATATTTTCAGTAAATAAATAATCGCTTGGAAATTTTCTACAAATAAAATACTGATACTAAATATAAAATTTCAAGGAATTTTTTATTAAACAAATTGATACACAAATATATTAAAAAAATTAAGAACATTTGTTTTAAAAACTCTAAGGAATTTTATACTAAAAATGCTACGAAATTATATATTAAAAATTCTAAGAAATTTTAAATTAAAAATTCTAAGAAATTTTATATTAAAAATTCTAAGTAATTTTATATTAAAAATTCTAAGAAATTTTATATTAACAATTCTAAGAAATTTTATATTAAAAATTCTAAGAAATTTTATGTTAAAAAGAAAACTTCCAATAATTAAATTTGGAAGTTTTCGAAAAAAATTATTAAACTTTTTCAATAATAATCTTTTTATTTTTCCGTATTAATACAAATATAGACATTTTCTATAAATTTGATTACAAATTCAAATATTTTTGAACATGGTTCAAAAATTATTTTCAAAACTTTGGAAATTCTTACAAAATTTCTATATATGCAATAGAACTAAGACATTTTCTATAAATATAAAAATTCTGAGATCTTTTCTAAAAATTTTTGCATAAATACAAAATTTCTAAGAAATTTTCTGTAAACAGAAAATTGTCTGTAAATACAAAATTTCTAAAGAATATTTGTATAAAAACTAAAATTTCAGTGAAATTTTCTCTATATAAAAAATGTCTATAAAAATTGCAACAAAAAATCAAAGAATTTTGAATAAATTATAATTTATTTTATTTTTTATATAAACCAATTTCTTACTTTGAATAAACTATTTATGGATAATTTCTTTCTATAATAAAATATTCTTGGGAAATTTGTTTGGCGCTATGAAAATTATAAAATATTTCGAGAAAAACAATAATTATATATATATATTTTTTGTATTAAAAAATTCGATATATTTTATGAGTTCAGAATTTTCAATATGGTTCATAAATACAAGACTCTTGAGAAATTTTCGATAAAAACAAAATTTGTAAAAAACTTACCTAAAAGAAAACATTTAAAAATGTCTACAACTAAAGTAAGTATTTTTGATGAACAAAAAAACATTTTCATTAAATAAATAATCTCTTAGAAATTTTCTACAAATTAACATTTAAATATAAATTGTTAAATATAATTTAATATAAAATTTCAAAGGAATTTTTTTTAACAAATTTATATACAAGTATATATTTTAAAACAATTTCATATATAGTGAGTGAAATTTTGAAACCGATGGTTTCTTATCAGCATGAAACTTGTACCAAGTTTAGTCCTATTAGGTAGTAGTTATGACACAAAATTTCAACGAAATCTGATAAAGACTCTAAATAGTCCTTCTCTAAATAGAACATTTTCTATAAATAGAAAAATGCCTTCATATAAAATATTTTGAAGACAGTTTTCTTAAATACAAATATTTATGAAATTTTTGTATAACAAATTTTCTAACTTTCCATAAAAAAATTAACATAATTTTCTATTAATTAAAAAGCAGTCGCCTATGATTTTGGGGGTCGTGGGTTCAAGTCCCACCGGAAGCTTTTGTCTTTTGCTGCAGATATCTAACCACATTCTCGTTTTCATCCGATTTTTCCCAAGGCCGTAAAATTACATTTACTTTGTATTGTAATTCATATAAAAAAGGTGAATAAAAAATCGAAATAATTTTCTAAAAATAAAAAAATTTTATGAAAGTTTCTACAAATAATTTCTAAAAATGAAAAAAAAATCACCAAATGTCTAAGATTTTTTTTAATCTCCTTTTTTTATAACATGAAAGTCTAAGAATATTTCCATATAAAAATATTTTCTAGGAAATATTAAATAATTTAAAATTTGTAAGTTATTGACACACGATTTTGTACTCTTATTTGGAATTATGTGAAATATAATATTATCAGTCATACGTATCAGTGGCCTAATTATACGTTTTTAGCTCTAAAATTTTGTCATAATAAAAGTAGGATATTTGTATGAAAAAATCTTAAGAATTCCCTTTGGATTTCCTTTTTCTGTAAAAATTCAAAGATGGAAATATTTTTATTATAAATAAGTTTAGTAAATCTGTCAAATCAATTATAGTTCGTTTACTACATTGAATAGTTTAGTTAATTAGTCAAATTTCTTATAGTCCATTTACTATATCCTACAAAGTGTCATCTACTAAAAACACCTAAAGAAACTTATCTCTCTTTTTTTCAAAAGCACTTTATTTTCCAATTATTTTGTTCACTTTCTCTGGAACAATTTTGTGTAACAATCTAATACAAAGTTAACAAAGAACAACCATAAAATATGAAAAATGCAGAAGCGAAAAAACAATATGAAAGATAATTGTCATTATGTGAAAAGTTTAATGAGAACCAGAGATGGAACCATATCTGAACTTTCCCAAAAAAAAAAAGAAATCATAATGAGAATGAAGAATATATATTTCTGAAACAACAATTTATCAAAAGTTTATGAATCGCTGTACTTTGTCAAACATTAATAAATGTCATATGGATGTTTCAAGAAAGACAAGAGAAAGGACGCCGAGAACCCCAGAAACTTTCGTCAAAATCCTCCTCATCATCATCCTCATCAATGTGCAAAAAAGGTAATTCATCGATTTCAAAGAAAAAGCAGAAAATGGCGAAAACTAAAGTTAAGACAGACGGACGGACATAAATGTCTGTGTCCAGAAAATTTGGGTGAAAGTCGTAAAATTCGAATGAACGATTGAAGGACAAACAAAACAAAAAAACAAACTAGGTTGAAAAATCACAGAAAGTGAACTTTTTACATTAAAATTGGGCACGACAACTATAAAGGAGATGCTGAGAAAGGAAGGAAGGAGAAGAAGAAAGAATGGAAATGAAACAGTAGCAGCAGCAAACATAAAAATCGAACAATTTGTATGAGCCAAAGAAAAAACTGGAATTAAAAATAAAACAAAGTGCTTCTTTGGTTACAGACGACTACAGATGTAACTTTAATTTACAACCACCCACCCTCACACACACACTCTCAATCACTCATACATATCCCAGAACAGCCATTACCTCAACCATGGCAAATGCCAACTATCCTTAAGGCTGTATTTCTTCTCTCCCAATAAAGGTTCAATAAAAAATGTCCTTTAATTGCACAAATTCTCAATTCTCTGTTCTATACAAAACTTTATTTCCTTGTGATGTCTTTGGATTTTTTCCGCTTTTTCGTTTTTCTCTGTGTTCCGTTGAATTTGTGTATTTTTTCTTCGAAATTGGAAGAAATGAATGAACGAACGGGAATAATTGTCAAATGCCATTCTTGGTCATTTCTATATACATCTATATATGTGTGTGTGTGTTTTTATTGATGACAGGAGACGTATCATTGTATCGTTGGCATTAATAGTGTTTACACCACTTCAACTCTCTCTAACTGATTTGTGGGGGTGTAGCATTAGGTTGTAACGACAAGAAGGGGTTTCGACAGTACCATTAAGAGTGGAGGAAAAACGGGTTATTATTACCACATTTTTAAATACTTTTCCAATATTTCACATATAAAGAAAAATCTCTTAACATTAATTTAGCATATAGCTATACGCAATAATAACATCTTTAACACTTTTTTGTTAAACGTTAAATTTATCGGTGAAGATGCAATCTAGAAGTTCTTCCAGATCGCAATAATAACATTTTTGCCACTTTTTTCGAAGTTCTTTTTTTTTCTGGGTCCATTCATTTATAATACGTATACAACAGTTTTGTAAATGATTGGATTCTCCGAAAAACAGAACTTGCAAATAGTGATGAAGATATTATTATTGCGATCTGGAAGTACGTCTAAGTAGAATCTTCATCGTCACCAGTGTAAACATAGTTGCTCAAAAAATAAAAAAATTTTTTATTTTATATTTAGGAAACAATTTTTATTTAATTTTTAAAAACCCTTTTTTGTCCAGCCGTAAGTTGAACCTGGCTCTTCCAGCGCTGCAGCAGCATAACATCGTATGTTAACGCTCAGGACCACAAACGAGTTCGAAGTACCACTGTCCAGATATACATAGAAACATTTTAGTACTTTTTAGCGAACTTGTGAAATATTGGATCTTATTCACTGCTTTGGATGCTCTCTTTAACTAGGAAAAAATAATTTGGGGTATTCGGGTTCAAATCCTGCAGCGATTATTTAACTTTTTATATTAGAGTTTTAATTTTTCATAATATTTTTATTAATTTTTTTTTTTGAAGAAATCTATTTTGAATTACAAAATTTTAATATTTTATATATTTCATAAATTATATATATATTCACAACTTTTGCAAAATAGATTCTTTGGAAGTAAAAAAATGCACCATATTTTTCTTTTGCAAGTACTTAAAATGTGGTTTCTTAGGTAGTACTTTCATATTTGTTTTTTGCTGGGGACATCAATGAAAATTACTGACACGCCTCAATGACGAGATATAGGCTTCAAGCACCGAAAGGTTGGCATAACACTTCGAAGGAATGACCAAAGGTCTTATGTATGTTGAGCGGGAATCCATTTCAGAATAATAAAATAATAAAGGGTTTTCCAACAAGAAGTGTTATTTTGGTATTCGGAAAAATTCCATTTTTTGAAATAAATGATCGGATGTCTATTTCATAATAAAGAGGAAGGTATGCCGTTAATAATGAAAAACAACATCAGCCAAATGGCCGTGGCTCATGTTGTGGTACGTGGTACGCCTACAGGACCATATTCTTTTCATGAAATTTTCCATAACCAAATCGCAAAGGGGCTGCCCTATGTCCTCGATAGCCTCACGAATTATATTTTTTAGGTCTTGAATCGACGCTGGGCTGTAGACCTTATCTTTCACGTGGCCCCAAAGGGAGAAGTCACAAGGTGTTAAATCACAGGATCTCGGTGGCCAATTGTGATCACCTCTTCGAGAGATAACACGGTCCGGAAGCTTTTCCCGTAACAGAGCAATGGTTTCGTTGCTTGTGTGGCACGTAGCGCCGTCTTGTTGAAAGTAAACGTTGTCCAGATCAATACCATTGAACTTAGACCATAAAAGATCATTGATCATCTCTCGATAGCGCAATCTATTCACCGTAACTGTTGATACAACCTCATTTTCGAAAAAGTAAGGTCCAATGACCCTGCTGGACCAAAAACCGCCCCAAACAGTCACACATTGAGGATAGAGAGGCTTCTCAACCATAACTCTTGGACAATTTTGCTTGTTAACGTAGCCACCGAGGTGGAAATGGGCCTCATCAGTCAAGATGATTTTTCGATGGAATTTCGGATTTTCAAAATGTTCAAGAATTTAAGATTTTCACCATTTTTATAGTGAACTTTAATAATTTCAATGCATTGTTGAATCGTGTATCGTCGTGTATTTTTAGTAATGGCGTGGTTTCCACTTGTCAAATGTCAAAGAATAAATGCATCAAAAGTGACAGCTACCGAAATACCGGGTGATTCAAAAAAACACCTCTTGTTGGAAAACCCTGTATTAAGTTTTTTAAGCTATATCCGTCCGTCTGTCTGTCTGGCGGATATGCCCGAAAACTTTTGAAAAGAGTGATCGAGTGACTTACAATTTTGTAAGTAGTAAATGTTTCTTCTATCTCAGGCTAATGACGAATTCTTTTCTGCAAAAAAACTGCAAGATTTTCGTTGTCCTTTTCTAGAAAAGAGGACTTGTATACGAACTTTTTAAATTTTGAAACGGGAGCTAAGTATATTTCGAGGTTCCACCAGTTCCACCTAAAAAGGGCAAATTGTTTTTATAATTTCACTTCTACTTGGCAAACTTTTTTCACAATCCATCATCACCATATGTTTGAAGATGAGCTATACTTGTCCAGCAATTCTGGAACCGCCTGTTATAAATATTGATATTGAAGTTGTGATCCCTCTTGGTGTAAGGATTACTCTATGCAACAAAAAACAATGTTTTTTCTGTCCAAGGCCTAAAAACTTTTTTTCTGTAGTATGAAGGATATAATTTTAATATTTTTATATATTAATATAAGATATAATTATAATATTTTTATTAATTCCAATTTTCATGGGAGGTTCCTTTAGTATTTTGTCTATATTTTGTGAAGAATAAAAAAACAGAAAAGAACATTTATTCCGAACATATTCCGTACATATTCCGCACGGTATACGGAGAAAAAAATATAAAAAAGTGCTAAAAATCCACCATGAGCAAAAAAAAAAATCGTATGGCCATTAAATTATAAATTGAGCCAACTTGACTAAAGTAATGAAGTAGAAGTTCTTATTTTTGGGGCTACTTTTACATCCGATTCTTAGAATTAAGTCCCAAAACATTGTGTTGTACTGGGTTATTAAATAACAAAGTAAAATTATCATTACTTTTTTATAGCCGATTCAAATTTAAAATTTTAAATGACCCACCCTATACTAAAGGTAACTTCCGTGAAAAATGGAAAAAAATAATATTATTTTTATTTTTAAATATTTTTCTGTTTAAGTTTTTTTAATATTTTATTTTTTAAATTTTTCTATTTAAGAAACCAAATTATATATTATTTTTATTTTCAAATATTTTTCGGTTTAAGTTTTTTTAATATTTTATTTTTTAGTTTTCAAACCATATACCAGAAAATGTTATGTACATTCCTTTGAAAATTTTTGAATTAATCTGATTTAATAGGTGTCACTTTATAGCTCTCTCTCTTTCAATATTGATAACTACAATTTTCGTTCCATCCTACTTTATAGGTGCAGGTAAACTCTCTCATCCACCTAAATCTATCTATATATACATAGATGACAAATAATGTTTAAATGTGTGTGTGTGTATGTGCCTATAGTATCTCTGTGTAAATTGATGTTAAGAGTCGTTAGTAGAATTATTCGAATTGTTTGGTTAGAGTCGGTGATGAAAGCTATAGGAGCACAACTGGACATATGGAGAGTTGGTCAACTATCTGCCGAAGAAGCGGCAGCGGCGAAGAAACATTTCTCGATTGGGGTTTGGGGTACCATAAAATCGCCCGACAAAGAAGCAATTCCATTTTCAATGTGTGTCTGCTTTCATTTGTTCTTCTCTCGTTTGGGTTTCATTCGTTTTGTTGTCATTTCATTTTGGTTTAGTATTAATCTCTGAAGATTTGAAGTGGTCATTGAATGACAGTTGTTATACCTATTTGAATGAGCCATAAAAATAAAAATAATTGTTTTCTTCTGTTCTCTGTGCAGTCAACAAAGGAGGCGGTGTGTAGATAGATAGAGGGGCCGATAGACGAACTTACACAAGGAGCATGAAGAGGAGGAGAAGTGGTGTCCGGAATACGGTCAATGATACGGAAATGGATATCTATCTATCTGTCTATCTGAGGGTATAGCTATTTCATGAGCAACATACCCCCTGTCCTCACAAACACACCGACACACATACCTCCTTTACATACAGCTAGATAAAGTTTTTCATTGTTATTTCGGGGGATGAGTAATGACTAAACGTGACTTATTGAGAATTTATTAAGGATAATTAGTACAAGTTTCCTTTCCTTTTTTTTTCTCTCTCTCTCTCTCTCTCTCGGTCTCTCTTTCTCACTCATGTTTGTCTGAAGTATTTGCTCTGGGGGTAGCGACAGCGTTGAAAGCATCTAAAGTTTCTCTATCTGATATTTTATTGATACTTAAACTCCCACAAGAGTTTTGTGGGGACATTGAAGGACATGAAGTTCTATTAACTTTGTTACTCGTATCTAGCAAATAAAAATAATTTGGTGGGAATAGCAAAGAAATTTACTATTATCTTCTGGTCTCACACAGAAAGGTCATGCTGTGTATTCTTAATGTCTCATTATGGGATGTAGTAAATATTCACAGGGTAAATTGTGGTATCATCTTTAGGAAATTTTCTTTTATATGAAATAATTATAATAATAAATTTAGGATAGTTTGAAAGTACATTACATATTATTTATTCAATATATGAGATTTATTAAAGGTGTCGTTGAGAATCCAGAGTTTTATAATATAAAATAGTATACCAATTATTTGAGAACACAGGACGTATAAGTGTTACTATTAACATAAATATAATTCGATATTATTCATACCGAGCATTGTCTGAAAAATACAAATGTAAATGTCCAACTTTGATCCTTCACTAAAAATTATTCGTATATAAAATATGATTGTTGAATGTAGATAAAATTGCTCATTAATTTCTTCAGAATTTTATTACAATTTTGAAACTTTTTGTTAGGTGATATACTATCCGTCCCAGTTAATATATTATCCGTCTTATTAGGGTACATACAGCGATAAGTAATTTGTATATATTTTTTATTAATAATATAGTATTTCTAAATAATTGTACTGCATTGATTTTTCTGAGATTTTTTTGGAGTTAGCCTAACTCCAGAACCATTTATCCTAATTGATTCAGGAAATCTTTAAACAAGTAAAAGCGTTAAGTTCGGCCATGCCGAATCCTATATACCCTCCACCATGGATTGCATTAAATTTGTACTACGGGAAAAATCTTTGGATATGGAGCAAATCATGAAACTATCTTTTTTATTTAAGTAAATTATTAAAAAAAACCAACGCTGAAAATTTTAGCCAAACCCTTTAGCTGAAAAATGTGGTATTTATGGTTTAAAATAGCTTTTTTGAGAGATACATCTACACGGAGACTACAACAAAATACAATTTTATTTGTGTGGATTTTATTGAGATGAATTCTTGCCAAAATAGAATATAAACTGCAAAGTTTAGTTTAGAAAATGTGGTGTTTATGGCTTAAATAAGCGACATCTATAGGGGAGCGACATCTATAGGTGGACTATAACAAAATATAAATTGATTTAAAATTTTTTTACTGCAATGAATTTTTGTCTTATTTAAATACAAACTGCAAAGATTCAGTTAAAATGCTTAGAAAATGTGATATTTATTGCTTAAATACATATATTTTGGAGCGACATCTATAGGGTGACTATAACAAAATATGAACCGATTTGTAAAATTTTTGCTGTAATGAATTCAAGTCAAAATATAATACAAACCGCAAAGTTTCTGCTAAATTCCTTTAAAAATGTGGTATCTATGGCTCAAACCCCGTATTTTGGAGCGACCTCTAAAGGGGAGCTATATCAAAACATTGACCGATATGACCCATTTGCAATGCCAAACAACCTGTAACTATAAGAAATATTTCTATCAAATTTGATCAACCTAGCTCTATTATTACGGACTGTAGGGTGATTACAATAGACGGACGGACGGACAGACGGACATGGCTAAATCGTCTTAGAATTTTACGACGATTAAGAATATATATCGCGACCTAAGAGTGAAAAGGCGCTAAGTCCACTTTTGCCTAAATGTATTTTTTGAAGCGGAACGTAAGATAAGTTGGATATACATCGATTTGAAAACAAAAATCAAAAAAAATCATATCAGTCCATATACCCTTTATAAAAACATTCATATGCAGTAAGTATGTTGCCTCTCCTGTAAAATTTTAAATATTGGACTTAGCGATATACTTTATGGGCTCTCAGATCAAAATTTAGAGGTGTTACAAATGCAGTGACAACATGAATATACCCCCCATCCAATGGCTGAGGGTATAATAATCCTAAATAAAGTAGCCTTCATCTTCTTCTAATATAATTTTTCATTCCATCAGCGGTTGCAAAATAACTTACAATATATTGCGAAAAATTGCATTTTTGTATATAAAATTTTAATAATTTTCTAATTTAAACCTCTTAAAACTATAAAAAAAATTCACAATTATTATATTATTTAATCGTTAAGTCAAACGGTCATGAATAAAATGAGACAATTCCGAAGAAAATTGATGCATAATTTAAAAAGTTGTAGCTAATTTGCCATAGAAGATCACGTGGCGTATGCTTACTATTAATTATAATATCGATACTTCCATTCTAAACTATGCTAAGTGCAAAAAGGTAGTTTTTCAGGAGAGGGAATCTACATTATATGATTTTTTTAAATTTGTGTGGAATTTCTTTTTAATTGAAATTGAATGACCTGTACTGTTTTGTGAATAACATTTGATTGGGTTGACGGATAAACACCAAATTTTGACTGAATATAATTTGGAATATTTAGAAATTAAAAATGCAATCTCCCTAAAACTATGCTAAGTCGACTTAGCATGTTTCAGAATGGAGGTATCGATATATAACTAAGAAAGTTTCAGTCGGGTAAACCGACCCTCACTTTGTGAGTAATGTAATATTGAATATTACTCGAATTATTCTGTCAATTTGTGTGGGAGGTACCAGAAGGGGTTTATTAAATACACCTATTTTTCGCTGAACATTAGATACCTTAAATTCATTGCACTGTGCCGAATTATAAGCATTTATGTGCACTGGTAAAAACGTTATGAGATATTAAATTGTGGTATGATTTGGGCATTTTGTGTGGGAGGTACAAAAAGGGGCGTGGCGATAACGCCCATTTTTCACAGGGCTATAGACACTATAAAAACATTACACTGTACAAAATTTCAAGTATTTTTATACACTGGTTTTAATGTTGTAAGCTGTTAACTTTTGGTGCAAAAAGGTACCTTTGTGTGGGAGGTACCAAAAAGGGCGTGGCAACAACGTCAATTTTTCCCTTGACTGTAGGCAATATAAAAGCATAATACTGTAAAAAATTTCAAGTTTTTTTATACACTGTTATTAATGTTATAAGCTGTTAACTTGTGGTGCAAAACGGAGCATTTGTGTGGGAGGTACCAAAAGGGACGTGGCAACTTCGCCCATTTTTCTCGTGTTGATAGCGACTAATAAGCTAATACTATGTGTGGAATTTCAGAAGATTCGAATAAGTAGTATAGCAGTTATTAAAGAATCAATTTTTCACAACATTTTAACCCTTTGTGGGGGAGGTACTAGAAGGAATGGACCAATATGGCCCATCTTCGAACTTAGCCGGAGATAGAAAAAAATATTACCACGTACCAAATTTGAAGTCAATCGGTTACTCCTTTCGAGAGTTATCGTGCGCACCAGCCAGCAGACAGACAGACGGACAGACGGACTGGCGGGCATTGCTCATTCGACTTAAAATGACCCAAAACGGGTTTCCTCCGAACATACTTGGGGTCTTAGGTCACTCCTTCGATGTGTTACACTTTTTTCCGTAGCAAATGATATATACCCTCATCACACTAAAGTGAGGGTATAAAAATAATATTACTCATACGCTTCCTTTGTACTGCAAGATAATATTGGGAACAAGTTTATCCATGAGGTCTCAAAACCAGTGCGATTATGCCATTCATTACCAAAAATGAGATATAAAATTACTCATACGTCTTAATGCGCTGCTAGGAAAAGTGATGCCAAAGTTAGAATTTAAATTTCGAATTCTAGTAATAGTTTTTTTTAATGTTTCCTATTTATTCTTAAATGTTATAATAAGATGTCTAGACTATATTGAAAACTAATCAAAAAGAATATTTAACAACATTTCTAGAACCATTCTCATTGTATTCTATTGCATTGGAATTAAAAAGTGTCTTTAAATTAAAAAGCGACAACGCCCAAGAAATATTATTATTATAATTGGTAGGTCAATTATTGAAACTGTTATTACTTATACACATTTAATTATGAAATAGTTTCACCAAATCCAAAATGTATGTTACTTAATTCATACAAAAAATAATAGTTTTGTAATCAAGTCTTATAGGTTTCATTCGGAAATATTATCTGTAAATATATATCAGGTTCACATTCAATTTAAATATTACTCCTCCCCCTTTGAAAATGAAAATTTGTTTCTTAGATAATATTAGGGGGGAGGTCTACTTCCATTGAAAACAATTTCGTAAAAAGGAGGAGAAACAGTTAAGGAATTATTTTATACACGAAAATAACAACATGACTGTACAACTAATTCAATTATTCAACATTATATATCCCTCCCCATTTTCATGGAATATTAACTGTATTTAAATTATAGGTTCCCCTTCTCCTCATTTTTATTTTTCAAAGAATATTACTTACATTTAAATTATAGGTTACCCTCTCAAAAAAAATATTCGATAAATTTATACAATTTTAGCTTTTTTTCTACTCCTATCGAAACAACAATATATAAATGGCTTAAAGGATTTTTGTCATGTACAGAGACATATCACATGAAGTCAAATAGTATTTTCTTACATACATATGTATATATTAGAGTGGGTTTGGAAATAGAGAAATCTATTTAATGAATTTGTTGGAATAAAATAATCTATATTAATGATACCCTCACTTTATACCCTATATATCAAACTTGTAACAAGTGTAACACATCGACTGAGTCATCTAAGACCCTAAGAATGTTCGGCGGAAATCCGTTTTAGGACATTCGAAGTCATTTGAGCAATGTTCGTGTGTCTGTCTGGCTGGTGCACACGATATTTTGGAAAGGAGTAACTTTGTATGTGATAATATTATTATCTATTTCAGACATCAAAGCCTGTTTGAGGAGAAATAATACTTAATAATTTCATCAAAGTCTTTCAAATTTTTTAGAGGTCTGCATTTTAAGAATTTCCAAAGCCATTTAACAATTTACATCACAACCTAGATCGACCCATTTTAATTTACGTATACGTATATGTAAATTTAAATATTCCTTTTTTATTTATTTATATTTAAACTGATTTCGTTTATTTGGAATCGAAAGAGTGAAATACCACAAAAACGATAACGAAACGAACAACCATGAAATGACTGAGCGAAAAAAAGAACGCCGTCTATATTATGGCTTTAATATGTTTTTTATTACATTTTTCAATTTGCCTTGTATTGCATGTCGTTGAATCGTTTTTAAACAAAACATGTAATTGCCGCCCATTAAAATCATGTCAACTAATGCAAACGCTTTAGGGCAAACCAGATAATGACACAGAAGGACTCACCCACACACTCGTGCATGTTAACACACACACACACACATCCTCCTCAGGAGGAGGAGGCGGGGGTTGGTGGTAACATACCATACACCTCGAGTAAATAGAAATTACCCTAATATGGGTAAGAACATGATAAGGATATTTCAAACTGAGTTTAGACGCTTTTGAAGGTGATAAATAAAATACTGCGAAACACTCGAAACATGGTTGTACCAGGGGATTTGCGAAATAAGCTAGTATATGCAAAAATTAAGTCAATGGAGAGGGAGAAACTATGTTTTCGTAAACCGAATCGCACGAATAGTAATAACTATCGTCGTTCAAAGCTTGTTCAAATCGATTTCTTTATATTTAACGAGTAAAAGCGCTAATCTTATATACCCGCCACCATGGATTGCATACAATTTTATTACTGGAAACATCTTTGAATATGGAGCAAATCATGAAACGATCCTTTTTGTTTAAGTAAATTACTAAAAAAAAACCAACGCTGCAATTTTTAGGCCGCAAATTCTTTAGTCAAACTCTTCAGCTGAAAAATGTGGTATTTATGGCTTAAAATCGCTTTTTGAGAGCTACATCTACACAAGGACTACAACAAAATAAATATTTATTTGTATACATTTTATTGAGATGAATCCTTGCCAAAATAGAATACTGCAAACTGCAAAGTTTCAGCTAAATTTCTTAGAAAACGTGGTGTTTAGGGCCTAAATAAGCCTTTTTGGGGGCGACATCTATAGGTGGACTATAACAAAATATGAATTGATTTTAAAAATTTTTACTGTGAGGAATTCTTATCTTAATTAAATACAAACTGCAAAGATTCAGTTAAAATGCTTAGAAAATATGGTATTTATGGCTTAAATACATATATTTTGGAGGGTGACTATAACAAAATATGAACGGATTTGTAAGATTTTTGCTGTGATGAATTCTTGTCAAAGTAGAATGCAAACTGCAAAGTTTATGCTAAGTGGTAAAAATGTGGTATATATGGCTCAAAACCCGTATTTTGGAGCGACCTCTATAGGAGAGCTATATCACAACATTGACCGATATGGCCCATTTGCAATGCCAAACAACCTGTAACTATAAGAAATATTTCTACCAAATTTGATCAACCTAGCTCTATTATTACGGACTATAGCGTGATTACAACAGACGAACGGACGGACAGATGGACAGATGGACAGACGGACATGGCTAAATCGTCTTAGAATTTTACGACGATTAAGAATATATACTTTATGGGGTCTCAGATCAATATTTAGAGGTGTTATAAAAGGAGTGACATAATGAATATACCCCCATCCTATGGTGGAGGGTATACAAATAATTGCAAATAATAGTTTATTGCGATATGTTGTATTTTGTATCGTAAATCAATAATAACATTTCTTTAAAAACACATCGAATGCATATACATATTTAAACAAAATTAAATTATCCATACGCCTCCTATGGAATAAAACATCTTAAACGTTTACTTATTATTAATTTAAACAAGTAAAAGTGTTAAGTTCGGCTATGCCGAATCTTATATACCCTACACGTACATAGCATGTGGCCGCACAAAATAACTTAAACCTAAAGAAAATAACACCGAAAACACACAAAAAATCTATATACATATATACAGGGTGGCTGATATGTAATGCAACAAAGTAAAGCTGTATATTTTTTTAATTTTTTTTTTTAATTTTATTGTTCAAAAGCAAAAAATGTCGGAAATAACATAAAATCTTAGAAACAGTTTAGATTTGTTCGAATTGGCCACCTCTGGCACGTATTATGGCCTTTAAACGGCCGACAAAGCCATCACACGCTGCACGAAAGTGACTCTGTGGTATTTTGGCCCATTCCCGGCGAAGCGCCGTCTTGAGATGATCGATACTTTGGTATTTGTTAGTGTGAATCTTACTCTCTAAAATGCCCCAGGCGCAAAAGTCCAACGGATTGAGATCCGGAGATCTTGGTGGCCATTGTGCGGTAGAAATGAAGCGAGGAACCTCCTTTTTAAGCCATTCTTGGTTGACGCGTGCTGAGTGCGATGGTGCTGAGTCCTGTTGGAATGTCCATGGTCTGCGGCCGATGTGTTTGTCTGCCCAGGGCTTCAATACTGTCTTTAGGACATTTTCCCGATAATATTCGGCATTTATTTTGACCCCATGGTCGATGAATTCGAGCGGGGAGCGACCATCAGCCGTTACGGCGGCCCACACCATTACCATCGGCGGCGCTTGAGTTCTGGTGGCCAATCGAAGGTGTACATTTTCAGCTGACCTCTTTGGCAAGTAAACCCGATTATTTTTTTTTGTTCACAAACTGCTCAATTTGGAATGGCTTCTCATCGGAGAAAACCAAATTCGGTAACTGGCCACTTTCGTGCAAGCGAAGCAACTCCTTGGCTCTTTCCAGTCTAACTTTTTTTGTGCATCGGTGAACTTCAATGGCTTTAGTCCAAGCTCATTTTGTATATGTGTTGTATCCGTTCTCGCGATATGTTCCGCTCACGAGCAATTTTTCTACCACTGCGGCGTGGATTTCGATCAAATCTGGCCTTCACTTTTCGGATCATTTCTGGTGCTGTTACCGTTTTTTTTCGTCCACTTTTTGGACGCGATGCAACACTGCCAGTATCACGGTAACGAGCAATGGTACGAGAAACAAAAGATTTATTCACATTTAAATGCTGGAGGGCTCTAACGATAGCCCACTTGTGTTTTTCCACCCAAATATAAAGCAGTGTGATTGCACGCTTGAATTCCATCACGAATAACTTTTTTTCTGAATGCAATAGATCAAAATGCTTTTGTAAGCTTGTAAACAATAAACTGAATTAAATCTTTCAGCTATCAGAATAGCGGTTTAGAAATGATAGCAACCTGAAGTTGGTTGCAATACATATCAGCCACCCTGTATATGGATGAGAACAGTAGAAATCACAATAACTAAGATGCTATATATGGGAGCTATATCTAAATATGGGCCGATATCGCCCATTTTCAATCCCAAGTTACCTGCAGCTATAAGAAGTATATATACCAAATTTCAGCCACCTAGCACATGTATAATAGATTGTAGCGTGATTACAACAGACGGACAGCCGAACGGACATGGCTAAATCGTCTTAGAATTTTACGACGATTAAGAATATATATACTTTATGGGGTCTCAGATCAATATTTAGAGGTGTTACAAACGGAGTGACAAAATGAATATGAATAAGCATGGTGAACGTTGGGACGTATACGTACTATTATGTAATTCAAAATACTCACACGCCTCCAATTGAAAAATAAGAAATATATTAATGTCTTCTATTAAATTAAATGTTTTAATGACAATTTAGATTTCGACAAGCAACAATTTCACTGGAAACACCCATATGACTAACATTTGTATGTTTTTCTCATATTGCTGTTACATTTCTTTGCTATTGTAACTGCCATCATTATTTGCCCCGAGTATGTGTGTAGTTAAGTTTTTTGTCCTTTGTCCTATGGAATGTGTTTTATTTTTTTGCAAAAAAAAAAAACTCTAGCAAATCTTTTAAAACATTTTACTGTTGTTATTCACTATCGTCCAACGTAAATTATACATATTTAAGGACGTTTTTGTCAGAGTTGTTGGAAATCTTGTGGGTGTTGTTACCATATCCGTGCCGACGACCATTCACTGTCCAAAAGTGAAGCCAGCGCCGCCTCTCTTTCTCTAGTACATGACTCTAATAATCTACCCACAATGACACAGTCACCTCAGAAATAGTGACTAAAAGTACTACATAAATACTAAAGTCAGTGATTTCTATGAGGAGTTTGATGGAGGTATTTTTAGATGACCTCTAACAGTGGAACTATTTAATCTCAGATTTATGAAAAAAAAATATAAATACTTGAAAATTTTGAACAAAGTTTCACTTGAAATGATACTTATTTTTCGGATAACTAACTGTAATGTTTGTACTCACGTTTTTCGAAATTATATTGGTGTACATACCTGAAAAGAAAAAAACATATAATTAGGAATATATTCATATAGTCAGAGAATTTTAGACATGCATAAGAAAAGCAATAATTTCCAACAAAAATGTAAAAAAAATGTTAGAAAAAATATTCTATGAAATTTTTATAGAAAATTTCTATGACTTGAATGTATATATTGTACAGATAATTGAAGCATAATCACGAATAACGTGGTAAGCGCCATTAACGCCGTGTGAACAAAAATAATTTGCAATTAATAAAATACATAAAATTTATAAGAAACCTTTTTTTTATGAAATAGATTTTTAATGCAGCTATGTCTATAATGAGTGAAAAAAAGAAAATTTTGAAAGTGTCTGCTACTTTTAAAACGTTTGTTATGAATTTTTGACCACCTTAATTATGTCGTTTACAACGTTATTCGCAATTATGCTTCAATTGTTATTTTTATAGAAATTCTCTATTTTTTAGAAAAGTGTTTCGACTTTTCTCTAAAAGAGGTTTTTATATAAATTTGTATGATTTTTTTTTATAGAGAATTGGTTTTAAATATTCTACAATGACTTAATTTAAAATATGTAAGAAAATAATTAACACTTTTTCCTTAATTTTTTTTTATAAAATTTCTATAATTTTTTTTAAAAATTTCAATAATTTTTTTTGTTTAGAAATTGATTTCGGATTGTTTTGCTTATTATTGTTATATTTTAAAAGTTTTTTCTTGAAAATTTTATTTAAAAAAATATATATGAAAATTTTCAAAGAAATTCTTTACTTTTTTAGAAAAGTTCTTCAACATATCTTTATAACTGCTTTATCATAGATTTTTTATATAGATTTGTATGCAATTTTTTATAGAAAATTAGTTTGAAATATTTTTTAAATGACTTTAAAAATTTATAAAATTTAATAAAAATAATAATCATTCATTTATGTTAAATTTCCATGGTTTTTGTATAAAATTTCTATTAATTTTTATATAAAATATCTATGATATTTTTGTTTAGAAATTCACTTCGTTTTGTTTTACTTATTATTTTTACATTTTACTAGGTTTTTCTTAAAAATTTCATTCAAAAAAATATATATGAACATTTTAATAGAAATTCTCTAATTTTTTTATAGAAGTTCGTCGACATTTCTCTAAAATTGAAGAAAATAATATCTTTTATGTAAAATTGTTACAATTCGTTATGTACAATTTTTATGATTTTTTATTTAAAATGTCTACTATTTTTTTAGTAATTGACTTTGTATTGTTTACAAATATTTTGATTATTATTTTTATAGGTTTTTCTTGAAAACTCTTAAAGATGACCCATAAATTTGCGTAAAAATCTGTAAAGAAATGTTCTCAAACATTTAATATAATTGTCCATAAGAGTTTCAAAAGAAAAATTCCTATTAACATATAAAAAAGATTTTCTGGATTAATATTATAGCCAAAATGTCTATAAGCAATAAAAGACAATTTCTATAAAAAAAAAAAACATTGTTCTTTAAAAAAATTAAAGAATATTGATTTTTTTGTTTTAAAAAAAAAATTAATAAAATTTTATATAAAAAATCATAGAAATTCTGATTTGTGATTATTTTCTTAAATTGGAAATTCCTAATTTCGAGAGTTCCTTAAAAAATATGCTAGAAACGAGATTTCATTATAAAATTCTCGGATTTTATACTAAAGGATCTATGAAAAATTCATATCACATAAAAATGTATACGGGAAATTTCGTGGAAATTTATATAGAAAATTTAATTTATAGATTTCAAATTCTTAGAAAATCTGATTAATTTGTCCTAACCCTACAAATTTCCAAGATTTTTTTTTTCATTCGCATAGGAGATTTTCGTTAAAATTTGACTTACACGAACATTTTTAACAAATTTTAAAAAAAAAGTTGTGTTTTGTATTGTTTTTTTTTTTTGTAAAAATTTTAATAAAAATTTTTTGTATTGTTTATTTTACAAAAAATATTTAAGTTAAGATTTTTTTAATTTCTATACAAAACCTCTTAAAATTTCTTAGAAACTCCAAAACAAATGCATTCGAAATTTTTACCCGATTCTTTTGCATTTTTGACAGAAATTATTATGTAAATGAATTGAAATATCTATACAGAAAATTTTGGTATTTTGTATGAAAAACTTTGTTTTTTTTTAGAATTTTTTTTGGGCAAATTCTTTTGTATTTTATATATTAGAACATTTTATGCAAAATCCTGTGAAATTTCCGGGAACTTTCTAAAGAAAAACTTTCGAATTTGTATACTCGTATACAAAGTATCCATAATTTCTATGGAATTTGTGAGCAGTTTCTTTAGAATCCTTTTGAAATTTTCTATACAAAATTTCTTCGAAAATGTCAAAAAGAAATTTAAATTAAATATATTGATAATTTTTTTTTAATTTCTGCGAATCTCTTTATAAAATAAATGATTAATAAAACATTATGCTTTCCGAGTAATATTTTCGAATATTTTAAATTTATGTAAAAATAGTTTTAAATATGTAAATTGATTTTTTAATTTAGAATTAATTTTATTTTTAAATTTCTGTAGAAAATTCAGTTGAAAATCTATATGAAATTTGGAAAGCAATAAATATATATATTTTTTTTTACAAATTTGATTTTTTTTTATATTTTTTAAAAGAGAATTTAAATTTTCTATTTCTTTAAATATAAAAAAATCGAGTCGAAAAATGTTTCTAATTTTTGTAGAAAAATCGTTGAAATCCCTGAATTGTATATATAATATGCTGGTAATTTCTATAGAATTTTTTTCCTGTAGAAATCTATTTGCAAAATTTCTTCGAACATTTCTAAAGTAATTTTAAATATGTATTTCTAAAACAGTATTTGAAAATTTCGTTTACGATTCTATTGTTTATCAATTTTAGATTAACAGTGTTATTAAATTTATTTAGAAATTAGTTATACTTTTTAATTTTTAATAGAAAATTTTTATCTTCTATTTCTTTAAATAAAAAATAGTTGATTCAAATATTTTTTCAATTTCTAAAGAAAATCTCTTCAATTTTGGTGGAAATGCCTCAATTAATTCTTTCGAAATTTGTAGCCACTTTTTTTGTAATTTTATGCAAATTAGTAAAAATGTATATAGAACATTTTTATTATTGAATTCCCTTATTTTTTTAAATTTCTGTGGCAAGTTTCTTTTAAAATTCGGTTAAAAGTCTCTATGAAATTTCTATAAAAACATAAAAATAATATTTTTTTTAGATCTTAGAAAATTTGTATTTTTTATAGATTTTTTTAATTTTTAAAAGAGAATTTACAAATTCAATTTTTTAGATATAAAACAGTACTTGAATCAAAGGCTTTTTTAATTTTTATAGAAAGGTCATTGAAATTTCTGAACTCTTAAAATTTTTTATAGAAAATACCTTTGTACATTTTATGGAAACTTGTTCAAATTTTCCGGAAGTTTCTATAGAAAATATGTCGCAAATTTGTCAATGTAAATTCCTAATAATTTCTATATAATTTTTTCGAAGTTCATTTAGAAATATTTTTACAGATCTAAAGTAAATTTAAATATCTCTAAAATAATATTTGAAAGCATAGATTCATTCTCTGTGAATTTTAGATTAACAGTATTACTCATATTAGATTTATAAAAAGGTTTTTTTTTCTAGAAATAAGTTGTATTTTTTTGAATTTTTAATAGAGAACCACCCCAATACATGTTACTATACCTTTTCTTTAATTTTTAACAAAGTAGTTTTCCTATACTGAAAACAACAAAAACGATCTTGAGCCTGACTAAGTGCAAAAACAAAATATGTGCTATGAAAGCAGATCGAAAAAAACAAAAACAAGAAGAATTTTTAGTTTTTGTTTAATTAAATATAAAAAATAGTTGAATCAAATATTTTTTCAATTTGTAAAAAATAATCACTAAAAATTTCGTGGAAATTTCTGAATATGTTTGTAGCGAATTCTTTCGTAATTTTATGAAAATTAGTAAAAATTTCTGTAGAATATATTTACTATTAAATATATTCTACAGAAAAATCTCTATGAAATTTTGATTAGAATTTTCTATAAATTTACAAAAAAAAGTTTTTTGTAGAGATTAGAAAATTTGAATTGTTTATAGATTTTAAAAGACACATTTTCACAATTCACACTTTCATTTCCTTTAAATATAACAACATTTTGTAGTTGACGGATAAAATTCGTTGAAATTCCTGAATTTATTAATTTTTTTAGAAAGTACTCGTACATTTGTACATTTTATGTACAATTCGTTGGAATTTCCCGGAAGTTTCTATAGAAAATATGTTGCAAATTTTGAAGTTCCTTTAGAAATTTTTTTTATAAAATATGGTTAATTTTTTTGTTTCATTTCTAAAGAAAATCGTAGAAATTCCTCAGTTAATTATTTTAAAACTTTTAGAGAATTATTTCGTAGAAAATTAGTCAAAACTTTATGTATAGAATATTTTCTGGAAATTTATATAGAACATGTCTGCTACAGAAAATTTCTTGGAACTTTCTATAAAAAATTTCTCTGGAATTTCTGTAGAAAATTTCTTGTGAATTTCTATTGAAAATTTCTGGGAAGATCTTTTATTTTTGAAACTTCTACACAATATGTCTGTTCAATCTCGTTGAACAATTAAACTTGTAATAGATTTTCGATGTACTAAAAAATTATGTATTTCAACCCTGCAAATTGTGTTTCTCAACTTGGCACTATTGTTATCTTTTAATCCCTTTTGTGCTCCGTCATTTAACTTTAAAACCGAGGTTTCTTAAATAAACAAAACTTAAGATCTGCCTCTTTTTTTCACGGCAGCCGAGGGAACCACATCTCTTCTCAAAAGGACAGGTTTAATAAATACTACTATAAAACGTAACTTGGTCTCTTATTTTTTACCCCCGCATAGCTTAAAGCAGTCACTTCAACATTACGTTCGCTCGTGTAGTATGTAGTTTCCACGAAACTACGTGCACTGAAAAAAAATTTGTCATAAAATTAAAGAAATGCTCCAAAGACGTCCTTAGTCTTCAAAATAAGTACATTTTGTACTTAAAATTAAGAAAATGTACTTAAAATTAAGTAAATTACTTAATATTATTGAAATTATCTATATTTTAAGTACAAAATATACTTACATATACTTTGAAGACTAAGGACGTCTTTGGAGCATTTCTTTAATTTTATGACAAATTTTTTTTCAGTGTGCCTTTTCTCTCTCTCTCCAAGTCTAGGTTTTTTTCATTACAGAAAGGGTACACTACAACTTTCTTCAATGTCTTTTTCACATAATTTTCTACGGAAGAATCTGTTGCAAATTTATAGTTATTAGTGAATATTTATATAAAAAATTTCGGATAAATTTGTCTACATTTCTTTAGATTTCGCTTGGAAATTTCAAAATTAAACAGCCTCCAAATCGGGAAGTCCTTAACCAATAGCTTTCAAATTTTGTGTCATAACTACTATCAAATAGGACCAAAATTGGTATATTTATCATCCCGAAAACAACATTGGTTTTTATACAATTTTTAAATTAAATTTTTACTACTCTCATCTAATAGTTTTACATTTTACATTTTAAATTCTAACATTTTTTATTGAGAGTCCCACTGTCCCATTGGTACAGGTATTTGGTCAGCGGCAGTATATTTCGAAAGTCATTTATCGTTGTTGTTAACGTTGCCACCCCCTTTTTGTTGTTGTCCGAGCAGCGGCAACTTTTAACATTAGTTTAAGGTGTTTCCCGTTCGCTCTGGCAGCTCCCTCTAGGACGGCTCACCCCGTCAAATGAAATATTAATGACAAAAGTGATTTTTAAGTAAGGTTTATGATTACGTTGACATTTTTTGTCCGTTTTGAAATGTACGGCGGATACAGTGAAAATGAAAAAAAAACTTCATTTGTCGACGCAGACCGTTGAGGTTTAAACAAAAAAAAAAGACAGGAGCACCAGCGGCAGAAAACGACCATTGGGTATAGCACCTCAGGAGGAATGGGTGGACGGACGGCCAGCGCGCTAACGTGTCATTAAATTGTCATCAGAAATTTATTGAAATTCCTTTCATTGTTATGATATTTTTTCTTCAACCATTTATAGCCAAGGTTTTTATGCGGAGCAGGTGAAAGATATGTAAGGCTACAAAAATGTCAAGTAATTTTAGTTTTTTTTGTTCAATATTCTTCGAATATTTTGTAGGGCTGATGGGTTTTATGGAAGTGGGATTGAATAAAGGTACTGGATACAAATGGTTTTTAAATAATTCGGAAAATGTCTTGGGAATTTTGCTTGCTTTTCAGAATATTCCTGAAATTAAAGTAATATATATATATTTTTGAGGTCTATACTAATATAAATTTGTGGAATTTCAGGATATTTGAAATATAATTTTCTTTCATAGATTTCTAACATCAGGCATGTTGCATGACCTAAACGTTGTCTACGGTTAGGCGCAACAAAATAAAGTCTGTGACATTTTTTTTAATTTGCCACCAATCTAATAAGTTGTTAAATATTGTTGCAAATAAAATTGGAAAAACTTTGTCAAAATTTTTTAATATCTAGGTAAGCTTCGAAAACATATCTAAAAACAATATTTTAATTTCTTTCCTTTAATATTTTCGTTTCCTTATGTTTTATGATTCGACTCATTAAATTTTTGCATATCATTTGAAATTTGCCTTCCATCTCTCTCCCAATTCAGATATTATTTCAACAACCCTCCTTGTTTCATGCTATGGTTTACTTTAAAAATGTTGCCCCCTAAAAATATGCCATAAATTTCGCTTACACTTTACTCACTCACAGCAAACCTAAACAAGATTTGTTTCATTACATTTCCTTTCTTTTTTAAAGGGGCAGGGGTGTACTTAACTCACACTCATCTCAATAATACCGAATTAGTACTTGTATAATATAAATAAAATCTAAGAACAAATAAAGCAAAAATGACGCAAGAGAAGCTCAGTGCTAAAAGTGGGCATAACAAAAACCAATAGACAGAAAATATAGGACTTTCCAGCCAAGTAGCAGGAGCAGGGCAACAGCCGAGCCATACGAAAACATAATTTGATTTGCTCTCAAAAGCTGTTTGGCTCTGTGTGTGATGAAGCCAAAAAGCAAAACCTAGGAAATGGCAACATTTATTATCAGAAAAAATTCAATGGAATCTAATTCTAACGGTGTTGAATACTCTCTCTCTCACCCTCTCTCTTGTGCACCAGAAACAATAACAACAAAACCTACTACAAAAAAATTGGAAAATGGCAAACATTTATGTCGTCGTAGGGAAGAGGGACTAACTGAAGCCAAAACATCTTTTAAGATTTTATTGAAGGAGAAACGGAAAAAGGAATCTTTATTTTTATGGCAAGCAAACCAACCGAGCATCTAAATGTTTTTTTGTTTCTTCCCCTTCCTAATGTCGTCCTTACTCCTAACGTCCTGTGGAGCAGCAGACGACAACCCGGCCTGAGATGTGGTAGGACAGGGAATGCCAAAGCACTGAGACGTACTGAGTGTCGTAAGTGGAATAGAATTAAAGTAATAAATTAGTTTATTTTAAATGTTTGTAGATAAAACAGCAATTTTAAAGAAATAGGAGGGATAGAAATTATTATTTTAAAGAATACGAAAATTCTAAAGAGTTTTCTATAAATTTTAAAAATTTATTATAGAAATTTCTAAAAGAAATACTATACAAATTTCCTAAAGAAATTTCTGAATAATCTAAATAATTTTCTAAAGACGTTTTATAGCCAAATTCTATAGAATTTTTTTAAGAAATTCTTTCGAATTTTTTGTAGGTTTCTTTAGATTTGTTATGGAAAAATCTTTAGAATTTTATATAAGAAATAATTTAGATTTTTTACAGAAAAATCTTTAGAACATTTTATTGAAATTCTTTAGATTTTATATAGAAAAATCTTTAGAATTTTTTATAGGAAATTCTTCGATTTTTTATAGGAAATTATTAGACTTTTTTATAGAAAATTGTCTACATTTTTTTAGGAAATTCTTTAAAATTTTTTATGGGAAGTTCTTTAGACTTTTTATAGGAAATTATTTAGAATTTTTGTAGGAAATTCTTTAAAATTTTCTTTAGACTTTTTATAGACAATTTTTGAAGTTTTATAGGAAATTATTAGATTTCTCAAAGAAACTTTTTTAGAATTTTTATATGAAATTCTTTGAATCTTTTTATAGAAAATTACTTTGGATTGTTTTGGAAATTTAATAAGTTTTTAAATTTTTAAGAAATATTTACAGAAATTCTTTATAATTTTTTATGGAAAATTCTTTAAAATTTTTTATAAGTCCTACTATAGAATTTTTTATGGAAAACACTTTAGAATTTTATAAAGGAAATCTTCAGAAAATTCTTTACATTTTTTTATAGGAAATTCTACAGAAAATTTGTATAGGAAATTCTACAGAAAATTTGTATAGAAGTTTAAACATGATTTCTTTAGTATTGTGATATGCAATTCTTTAGTGTTTTTTATATGAATTTTTTATGTGAAATTCTTTAGACTTTTTCTTACAGAAAATTCTTTAGAACTCTTTAAAATGAAAAATATTCTTTAAATATTTTTATTGGAAATTCTTTAGAATTTTTTACAGGAAATTATTGGATTTTTTATAGGAAGTTATTAGATTTTTTATAGAAAATTGTTTAAATTTTTTTTAAAAAATTCTTTAGAACTTTTTATAGGAAATTCTTTAGAAACTTTTAATGGAAATTCTTAGAACGTTTCATAGGAATTCTTAGAACGTTTCATGAAATTCTTTACAATTTTTATAGGAACTATTTAAAATTTTTTGAAGAAAACTCTAACTTTTTTTACAGTGAATTTTTTAGAATTTTTTTAGGAAACTCTTAAACTTTTTTAAATAGAAAATTCTTTACAATTTTTTATAGAAAATTCCTTAGAAATTTGTATAGCTAATTCCTTAGAATTTTTTATATTAAATACTTTAGAATTTTTAATAGGGAATTTGTTCGAATTTTTTAAAGGAAATTATTTAGAATTTTTAAGGGAAATTATTTCGAATTTATATTGGAAATTATTTAGAATTTTTTTAAGAACTTATTTAGAATTTTCTATAAAATTTTTTATAGACTCCTTTTTATAGGAAATTCTTTAGAACTTTTTTAAAAAATTCTTTAGAACTTTTTTAAAAAATTCTTTAGAACTTTTTTAAAAAATTCTTTAGAACTTTTTTAAAAAATTCTTTAGAACTTTTTATAGGAAATTCTTTAGAAACTTTTATAGAAAATTCTTTAGAACTTTTTATAGGAAATTTTTAGTATTTTTTATATGAAATGCTTTAGAAGCAAGTCTTTAAAATTTGTACAGAATTTAGAATTTTTTTTAGTAAGCTATTTAGCATTTTTAAAGTACATTATTTTGAATTTGTTTAGGAAATTCTTTAAAATTTTCTATAGATTTCTTTACATCTTTTATTTTCCATATATTTTCTTACAGAATATTCTTTAGAATTATGCATCTTTGCATCTTTTTTATAGAAAATTACTTGGATTTTTTTTAGGAAATTTTTTTATAATTATTTTTTATTCTTTAAAATCTTTTATAGGAAATACTTTAGAATTTTTTTCTAAGAAATTCTTTAGAATTTTTTATATAGAAAATCAATTAGATTTTTTTATACACAATTTTTTAGATTTTTTTTTTATAATACGTTCATAGAATTTTTTATAAAAAACTCTTTATCGTTTTATATAGGAAATTTTTAAGAAATTCTTTAGAACTGGTTATAGAAAATTCTACAGAAAATTTTTATAGAATTTTAAGGTTATAGGATTTTTTTAAGAAATTCTTTAGTATTTTTATATGCATTTCTTTGGCGTATTTGATATTTTTTAAAGGAAATTCTTTAGAATTTTTAATAGAAAATTATTTAGAATTTTATATAGGGAATCTTTAGAAAATTCTTTTAAAAAATATTGTAGAAAATTTTTATAGTATTTTAAATAGGATTTTTTTGGAGTTTGTTATAGGATTTTTTAGGAAATTCTTTAGTATTTTTTTATGCAATTCTTTGGCGTATTTGATAAATTTTAAAGAATTTTCTATGAAAACAGTCTATAAAAAAACTTAAGATTTTTTTATAAAACAAACAAACTAAAGATTTTCTACATTAAAAATTCCAAAGAATTTTCTATATATAAAGAAATTTCAATATAAAAAATTCTGAAGAAATTTCTATAAAAAATTATAAAGAATTTTCTATTAAAAAATTCTAAAGAATTTTCTATTAAAAAATTCTAACGAATTTTTTATTAAAAAATTCTAAAGAATTTCTTAGAAAAAAATGGTAAAGAATTTCTAAGAAAAAAAATTTCTAAAGAATTTCTTAAAAGACTAATAACGTATTTCCTATAAAAATTTTAAAGAATTATCTATCAAAATAATAAAGAATTTTCTATAAAAAAATTCTAAATAATTTTCTATAAAAAAATCCTAAGGAATTTTCTATAAAAAAGTTCTAAATAATTTTCTATACAAAAAAATCTAAAGAATTTTCTATAAAAAACTTCTAAAGAATTTTCTATAAAAAAATTCTAAAGAATTTTCTATAAAAAAATTCTAAAGAATTTTCTATACAAAATTCTAAAGAATTAGCTTTAAAAAAATTCTAAAGAATTTTATATGAAAAAATTTTAAAGAATTTTCTATAAAAAACTAAAGAATTTTACATAAAAAAATTTTTAAAGAATTTTATATAAAAAAATTATAAAGAATTTTCTATAACAAAATTATTAAGAAAGTTCTATAAAAAAATCTAACGAATTTTCTGTAAAAACAAGAATTTTCTATAAAAAAATTCTAAAGAATTTTCTATAAAAAATTCTAAAGAATTTTCTATTAAAAAATTCTAAAGAATTTTCTATTAAAAAATTCTAAAGAATTTTCTATTAAAAAATTCTAAAGAATTTCTTAGAAAAAAATGGTAAAGAATTTCTAAGAAAAAAAATTTCTAAAGAATTTCTTAGAAGAATAATAACGTACTTCCTATAAAAATTTTAAAGAATTGTCTATGAAAATAATTGTAAAGAATTTTCTATAAAAAAAATTCTAAATAATTTTCTATAAAAAGAATTCTAAAGAATTTTCAATAAAAAAAATTCTAAAGAATTATTATAAAAAAATTCTAAATAATTTTCTATAAAAAACTTCTAAAGAATTTTCTATAAAAAACTTCTAAAGAATTTTCTATAAAAAACTTCTAAAGAATTTTCTATAAAAAAATTCTAAAGAATTTTCTATAAAATTCTATAGAATTTTTTAGAAAAAAATGGTAAAGAATTTCTAAGAAAAAAAATTTCTAAAGAATTTCTTAGAAGAATAATAACGTATTTCCTATAAAAATTTTAAAGAATTGTCTACCAAAATAATTGTAAAGAATTTTCTATAAAAAAATTCTAAATAATTTTCTATAAAAAATCTAATGCATTTTCTGAAATATATTCTAAAGAAGTTTCTATACAAAATTTTAAAAATTTTCTATGAAAACCGTCTATAAAAAAACTAAAGATTTTTTTATTAAACAAACTTAAAGATTTTCTATACAAAAAACTCCAAAGAATTTTCTATATATAAAATTCTAAAGAATTTTGTATATATAAAATACTAAAGAAATCTCTATATAAAAAGTTCTAAAGAAATTTCTGTAAAAAATTCTAAAGAATTTTCTATTAAAAATTTTAAAGAATTTTCTATTAAAAAATTCTAAAGAATTTCTGATAAAAATATTCTACAGAATTTTGTATGAAAAAATGCTACATTTTCTATGAAAAATTAAAAGAATTTTCTATAAAAAAATTCTAAAGAATTTTCAATAAAAAATCTAAAGAATTTTCTATAAAAAATTCTAAACAATTTTCTATAAAAATTAATTTTAAAGAATTTTCTATAAAAAATTCTAACGAATTTTCCATAAATATTTTTAACAAATTTCCTATAAAACAATGCTAAAGTATTTTTTAAAAAAATCTATCATTCTCTCACATCCCACTTTTATGTTATATTCACAGACCGAAAAAAGCATTAACAGTGTCTGACATTCATATGTATTTTTTCTCGATTTGTTGCCATTCAAAAAACGCTTGTTATCCATTTATCTTCTGTGGCTCTCTTGCTACCCTCTCTGCCTGCTATTCCATCTCTTACCAAATGTTTCGCAGTGTTGTAACTGTTGTTGACTTTTCGTAGCATATTTCTAGGCTGTTGACATTTTTCATAATAGATTGCCTGTATATTTTATGGGATATTCCCTGAGATTCGGGTGTACGTGTGCGTGCATCACAGTCTGTGTTTTTTGGTTTGGTTTTTTCTTATTTGGAACCTCAAAAATTCATGGTTTTAGAATTGAAATATGTTTTGAATTTCCTTCCTTCCTTCCGGTCTTTGTGATATCGGAGAGTAAGAGAGGGAGAGTGGGAGCAAAATATATTATATGAAATATACTAAGGAACGAGGATGGAATGCTAAGGTTTGATGTGTTTAAAATAATTGTTTTAAAGTTGAGAATTTGAACAAATTCATTGGCTTTAAAATTGTCAGGATTTTTTTTAATTTATGCAATTCGAAAGGTACTTTCCTGATGTTCTATTGAAAAATTGGGGAAAATACTTCAAATAGGCTCTTTATTTCTCAGCTTTAATTTTATGAAAATTCACTTCTAACAGTCTGCACTTTTTCTCACATTTTCCAGTATTTGATCATACTGCCCTCGTTACCCAATTTCTTGGCACAAATGCCGCAATCATTCCAACGCAGTTTATTTTTCTTATTCTTGTTGCCATTTACATTCGCTGTTGCGTTCAATTCATTTAGCTCGCCAAATTGTATCCTTGAATCTTATGGCGACCCTGTCTCACGCCACGGAGAGAATGAGAGAGAGTAACTTTGCAAATGCGTCTGAGTAAATGTTGTGGTCGTTGTTCTCTGCCAAAACCAGCAGAACGCAAATGCTTAAAAATATTTATTGTCTGCCGTACATATTTTGTTTTTAATATTTATGATCATTATTCATTTTATCATCTGATCACTTTTGTCCTTTGGTGCGTATCGTATGTGTATAAGAGAATGAATTGGGCTGTGTCTGCATTTGAAGCACTCACAGCACTTGTTTGTTAGTGTCAGGATGAGAGCGTGTGTGTGCTTTGGACTAAGTATGTGTTGTTTGTCTATGTTTTTTATGGTTTTCATGCGTGTCTGTTGTTAAGTATATTCGCTTATTTTTCTTTGCTTTTTTTTTGGCTGCTCATTTTTTTGCCATTTACCAAAAAGCCTTTTTTTAGACAACCATTTGACTTTTATGCCATTCGTATTTACACAACCATAAATTATTGATTGAATTTATTGTATGGCTTTTTCAGTCTGGGGTTTTCTGGTTTCAGTTGTGGCTGTGGTTCAGGTTCTGTGCTGGTCTTTTTGTTTCTGTCTGAAGTCTGTCGTCTGCAGTCTTCAGCGAGACAATATCAAATGTGAAATAACCGCGATTGTTAAAGTGTTTAATGGTGTGTTAATAGATTAATAATAACAATTGAATGTTGCTCGTAAATGTAATTTATTATTATTCAAAAACAAAATGCGAAATTTGCACTTAGTATAACATACGAAAAGGATAACGTATTTGTATCCATATACGAACATATAAATAAATATTATATATTTTAATAAAGAATTTGCTAAGGCATTTTCGAAAAAAACTTCCAAGCAATTTACTATTGAGAAAAGCTATTTACTAAAAAATTTCAAAAAAATAAATAAACATTTTCTATTAATTTTAACCTATTATTCAAGAAATTAAAAAAAATCAGAAAAAAAATTATTTTGACCACACATACATTTTAAATTTTAATTAAATAGCTCTGGAAATACGAATTTTGCAAATATCTTGACCACTCCGCCATTTATCACCTAGAAAAGAATTCAAAAACACATATGAGCCCAAACTGTAGCTATTGTGTAATTCTTAGCCCATTCGCTCTTATGGTTTCGGATATCATGCGTTACTAACAAACGTACAAAGGATTTTAGATATAAAGATACTTTGGAAAATTCTTTAACATTTCTAGAAAAGTCTTTAAAATTTTTCATAAAAAGAAGAGTGCTCATTTTCTGATGAAATGATGTTTAATTTTTTTTTTTTTTTGATTTCAATTCATTGTACTATATTTTCCGAAGATCGTATGAACCCACGGGAATCCTTACATTATAGGCCCTCATTCACATGTATGTACATTCTACTGGTCTTTGTTCTCAACTCTGTTGGACACAGATTCTCAGGGCATTATCTGTCCATCATCCATACGAATATTTCATCACGTTTACATTTACTCAGTGAAGATTAAAATCGTCATGCAATTTTATCATCAATGTTAAATCTACCACTGCCTTTCACACACAATTTCATCAATATCCCACCGTATATCTTTCATTCATCAAAGTAATCTGCCATGGCACATGTGATGACTGGGAAGTCCATGTACTCCCGCATTGGGAAAATGGCAAATACATCAAGCCTTTACCCCTCCCCTTACCCCGCAGACACTTTTATCCATTTGTGGCAGTTTCCAGCTGTGGGAGCATTATCATTCAGGCGAATTCTCCGTAATACATACATATATGTGTATATACATGCACGTAGACATGCACTTACTTAGCTGAGCCCTTCACACACACTCTGTCATGCATGTCGAACATGTATTAATCGGAGATTTCTACCTTAAGCCTTATCATTAAAACGGATAATAACTAAACATTCAAATGCAAATCCTGACATAAATGTTCCAAAAACATGCAAAAAATCTTTACTGGATTTTGCACCCAAACTCCGCAACAAAAGGTGGAGACACATACATGCTTATGTAGAAATGCTAGGATGTACACATATTTGTTTTACAATTATTATACCCTCACTACGGACAAAAAGTGTAACACATCGAAGGAGTGAAGTAGGACCCCAAGTATGTTCTTAGGAAATCCCTTTTGACACATTTTAAGTCATTTGAGCAATGCCCGTCCATCAGTACGTCTCTCTGGTTTTAGCGCACGATAACTCTCGAAAGAAATAACGGATTGACTTCAAATTTGGTATGGGATTATCTCAAAATTTCGGAGAAATTTTCTATAAATACAAAATTTCGGAGAAATTTTCTATAAATACAAAATTTCGGAGACATTTTCTATAAATACAAAATTTCGGAGAAATTTTCTATAAATACAAAATTTCGGAGAAATTTTCTATAAATACAAAATTTCTAAGACATTTGTTTATAATTACAAAATTTCTAAAAAAATTTCCTTACATACAAAATTTTGGAGAAGTTTTCTATAAAAACAAAATTTCTAAGATATTTTTTTATAATTACAAAATTTCTAAGAAATTTTCCTTACATTCAAAATTTCTAAAAAAATGTCTATAAATACAAATTTTCGGAAAAAATTTCTAAAAATACAAAATTTTGGAAAAATTTTCTGTAAATACAAAATTTCGGAGAAATTTTCTACAAATACAAAATTTTGGAGAAATTTTCCATAAATAAAAAATTTCGGAGAAATTTTCTATAAATCAAAAATTTTGGAGAAATTTTCTATAAATACAGAATTTCGGAGAAATTTTCTATAAATACAAAATTTCGGAGAAATTTTCTATAAATACAAAATTTCGGAGAAATTTTCGATAAATACAAAATTTCGGAGAAATTTTCTATAAATACAAAATTTCGGAGAAATTTTCTATATATACAAAATTTCGGAGAAATTTTCTATAAATACAAAATTTCGGAGAAATTTCCTATAAATACAAAATTTTGGAGAAATCTTTTATAAATACAAAATTTCGGAGAAATCTTTTATAAATACAAAATTTCGGAGAAATATTCTATAAATACAAAATTTCGGAGAAATTTTCTATAAATACAAAATTTCGGAGAAACTTTCTATAAATACAAAATTTCGGAGAAATTTTCTATAAATACAAAATTTCGGAGAAATTTTCTAGAAACACAAAATTTCGGAGAAATTTTCTATAAATACAAAATTTCGGAGAAATTTTCTATAAATACAAAATTTCGGAGAAATTTTCTATAAATACAAAATTTCGGAGAAATTTTCTATAAATACAAAATTTCGGAGAAATTTTCTATAAATACAAAATTTCGGAGAAATTTTTTTATAAATGCAAAATTTCTAAGAAATTTTCCATAAATACAAAATTTTTTTATAACTACAAAATTTCTAAGAATTTTTTTATAAATTTTAATTAAATACAAAATTGCTAAAAAAATTTCCTTAAATACAAAATTTCTAAGAAATTTTCTATAAATACAAAATTTCTAAAAAAAATTTCTATAAATACCAAATATCTAAGAAATTTTCTATAAATACAAAATTTCTAAGAAATTTTCTATAAATACAAAATTTCTAAAAAATTTTCTATAAATACAAAATTTCTAAGAAATTTCTATAAATACAAAATTTCTCAGAAATTTTCTATAAATACAAAATTTCTAAGAAATTTTCTATAAATACAAAATTTCGGAGAAATTTTCTATAAATACAAAATTTCGGAGAAATTTTCTATAAATACAAAATTTCGGAGAAATTTTCTATAAATACAAAATTTCGGAGAAATTTTCTATAAATACAAAATTTCGGAGAAATTTTCTATAAATACAAAATTTCGGAGAAATTTTCTATAAATACAAAATTTCGGATAAATTTTCTATAAATACAAAATTTCGGAGAAATTTTCCATAAATAAAAAATTTCAGAGAAATTTTCTATAAATACAAAATTTCGGAGAAATTTTCTATAAATACAAAATTTCGGAGCAATTTTCTATAAATACAAAATTTCGGAGAAATTTTCTATAACTACAAAACTGCGGTGAAATTTTCTGTAAATACAAACTTTCGGAGAAATTTTCTATAAATACAAAATTTCGGAGAAATTTTCTATAAATACAAAATTTCGGAGAAATTTTCTATAAATACAAAATTTCGGAGAAATTTTCTATAAATACAAAATTTCGGAGACATTTTCTATAAATACAAAATTTCGTAGAAATTACCCATAAATACAAAATTTCGGAGACATTTTCTATAAACACAAAATTCCTAAGAAATTTTTTTATTAATACAAAATTTCTAAGAAATTTTTTTATTAATACAAAATTTCTAAGAAATTTTATTAATACAAAATTTCTAAGAAATTTTAACAACATTTCTTAGAAATTTTATTAACACAAAATTTCTAAGAAATTTTATTATAACAAAATTTCTAAGAAATTTTATTAATACAAAATTTCTAAGAAATTTTCCATAAATACAAAATTTTTAAGAAATTTTCCATAAATACAAAATTTCTAAGAATTTTTCCATAAGTACAAAATTTCTTAGAAATTTTTCCATAAATACAAAATTTCTAAGAAATTTTTTATAAATTTTAATTAAATACAAAATTGCTAAAAAATTTTCCTCAAATACAAAATTTCTAAGAAATTTTCTATAAATACAAAATTTCTATAAATACAAAATTTCTAAGAAATTTCTATAAATACAAAATTACTAAGAAATATTCTATAAATACAAAATTTCTAAGAAATTTTCTGAAAATATAAAATTTTTAAGAAATTTTTTGAAAAGAAAGATTTAAAAAAAAATTTAAGTAAATAATATATAATATATAAATAATATTTTCTAAATTTTGTATTTTTAGAAAAATACCTTAGAACTTTTATATTTATGGAAATAAATACGTATATTTAAGAAATTTCCTGTAAGTACAAAATAGCTGAGAAATTTTGTATAAATACAAAATGTGTAAGGAATTTTCTATAAATACAAAATTTCTGAAAATAAAAATTTTCTATAAATACAAAAATCCCAAGAAATTTTCTATAAATATGTCATTTCTAAGAATATTTCTGTAAATACAAAATTTCTAAGAAATTTTCTATAAATACAAAATTTTGAAGAGATTTTCTGTAAATTCAAAAATTTTTATAAATAAAAAATATTTAAGAAAATTTCTATAAACACAATTTTGAAGAAAGTTTTTAAAATCAAAAATTTCTTATATCTTTTTAGTAAAACTTCAGTTTTCATCAGCTTAACCTAAGCTACCCCAGCGTAATTATACACTTCCTTTCTTTCCGGTAAGTGGGCGAATATGAAGCATAAATACCAAATATCTAAGAAATTTTCTATAAATACAAAATTTCGGAGAAATTTTCTATAAATACAAAATTTCTAAGACATTTGTTTATAATTACAAAATTTCTAAAAAAATTTCCTTACATACAAAATTTTGGAGAAGTTTTCTATAAAAACAAAATTTCTAAGACATTTTTTTATAATTACAAAATTTCTAAGAAATTTTCCTTACATTCAAAATTTCTAAAAAAATGTCTATAAATACAAATTTTCGGAAAAAATTTCTAAAAATACAAAATTTTGGAAAAATTTTCTGTAAATACAAAATTTCGGAGAAATTTTCTACAAATACAAAATTTTGGAGAAATTTTCCATAAATAAAAAATTTCGGAGAAATTTTCTATAAATCAAAAATTTTGGAGAAATTTTCTATAAATACAGAATTTCGGAGAAATTTTCTATAAATACAAAATTTCGGAGAAATTTTCTATAAATACAAAATTTCGGAGAAATTTTCGATAAATACAAAATTTCGGAGAAATTTTCTATAAATACAAAATTTCGGAGAAATTTTCTATATATACAAAATTTCGGAGAAATTTTCTATAAATACAAAATTTCGGAGAAATTTCCTATAAATACAAAATTTTGGAGAAATCTTTTATAAATACAAAATTTCGGAGAAATCTTTTATAAATACAAAATTTCGGAGAAATATTCTATAAATACAAAATTTCGGAGAAATTTTCTATAAATACAAAATTTCGGAGAAACTTTCTATAAATACAAAATTTCCGAGAAATTTTCTATAAATACAAAATTTCGGAGAAATTTTCTAGAAACACAAAATTTCGGAGAAATTTTCTATAAATACAAAATTTCGGAGAAATTTTCTATAAATACAAAATTTCGGAGAAATTTTCTATAAATACAAAATTTCGGAGAAATTTTCTATAAATACAAAATTTCGGAGAAATTTTCTATAAATACAAAATTTCGGAGAAATTTTTTTATAAATGCAAAATTTCTAAGAAATTTTCCATAAATACAAAATTTTTTTATAACTACAAAATTTCTAAGAATTTTTTTATAAATTTTAATTAAATACAAAATTGCTAAAAAAATTTCCTTAAATACAAAATTTCTAAGAAATTTTCTATAAATACAAAATTTCTAAAAAAAATTTCTATAAATACCAAATATCTAAGAAATTTTCTATAAATACAAAATTTCTAAGAAATTTTCTATAAATACAAAATTTCTAAAAAATTTTCTATAAATACAAAATTTCTAAGAAATTTCTATAAATACAAAATTTCTCAGAAATTTTCTATAAATACAAAATTTCTAAGAAATTTTCTATAAATACAAAATTTCGGAGAAATTTTCTATAAATACAAAATTTCGGAGAAATTTTCTATAAATACAAAATTTCGGAGAAATTTTCTATAAATACAAAATTTCGGAGAAATTTTCTATAAATACAAAATTTCGGAGAAATTTTCTATAAATACAAAATTTCGGAGAAATTTTCTATAAATACAAAATTTCGGATAAATTTTCTATAAATACAAAATTTCGGAGAAATTTTCCATAAATAAAAAATTTCAGAGAAATTTTCTATAAATACAAAATTTCGGAGAAATTTTCTATAAATACAAAATTTCGGAGCAATTTTCTATAAATACAAAATTTCGGAGAAATTTTCTATAACTACAAAACTGCGGTGAAATTTTCTGTAAATACAAACTTTCGGAGAAATTTTCTATAAATACAAAATTTCGGAGAAATTTTCTATAAATACAAAATTTCGGAGAAATTTTCTATAAATACAAAATTTCGGAGAAATTTTCTATAAATACAAAATTTCGGAGACATTTTCTATAAATACAAAATTTCGTAGAAATTACCCATAAATACAAAATTTCGGAGACATTTTCTATAAACACAAAATTCCTAAGAAATTTTTTTATTAATACAAAATTTCTAAGAAATTTTTTTATTAATACAAAATTTCTAAGAAATTTTATTAATACAAAATTTCTAAGAAATTTTAACAACATTTCTTAGAAATTTTATTAACACAAAATTTCTAAGAAATTTTATTATAACAAAATTTCTAAGAAATTTTATTAATACAAAATTTCTAAGAAATTTTCCATAAATACAAAATTTTTAAGAAATTTTCCATAAATACAAAATTTCTAAGAATTTTTCCATAAGTACAAAATTTCTTAGAAATTTTTCCATAAATACAAAATTTCTAAGAAATTTTTTATAAATTTTAATTAAATACAAAATTGCTAAAAAATTTTCCTCAAATACAAAATTTCTAAGAAATTTTCTATAAATACAAAATTTCTATAAATACAAAATTTCTAAGAAATTTCTATAAATACAAAATTACTAAGAAATATTCTATAAATACAAAATTTCTAAGAAATTTTCTGAAAATATAAAATTTTTAAGAAATTTTTTGAAAAGAAAGATTTAAAAAAAAATTTAAGTAAATAATATATAATATATAAATAATATTTTCTAAATTTTGTATTTTTAGAAAAATACCTTAGAACTTTTATATTTATGGAAATAAATACGTATATTTAAGAAATTTCCTGTAAGTACAAAATAGCTGAGAAATTTTGTATAAATACAAAATGTGTAAGGAATTTTCTATAAATACAAAATTTCTGAAAATAAAAATTTTCTATAAATACAAAAATCCCAAGAAATTTTCTATAAATATGTCATTTCTAAGAATATTTCTGTAAATACAAAATTTCTAAGAAATTTTCTATAAATACAAAATTTTGAAGAGATTTTCTGTAAATTCAAAAATTTTTATAAATAAAAAATATTTAAGAAAATTTCTATAAACACAATTTTGAAGAAAGTTTTTAAAATCAAAAATTTCTTATATCTTTTTAGTAAAACTTCAGTTTTCATCAGCTTAACCTAAGCTACCCCAGCGTAATTATACACTTCCTTTCTTTCCGGTAAGTGGGCGAATATGAAGCAACATATCAGTGTTACTTACACACTTACAGAAAATGCAGTATTTCAAAAACGGCAGATAAATTATCATTACGTCATTACAATTATTGCGAAGAAGCGAAGAAGAATTATCATCAATGCCCTTCACTAAATGAAAATTACTACCGATGCTTCAGCCTACCGCAGAAGCGAAATACAGACTGAAGTCGGTGTGTGGCACCCACGGTTCTCGCAAACTTCCTGTTCATCCAGACATTCACAGACTATCAGTGTAGCTCATATCCAGCCTGGTTTTCATATGCCTTCTTTCATTGTGTAATGTCAGTCCAGATCCTGGTGGCAGCGGCGGCCTCACGGCTCTTTTTCGGGGCGGGAGGTTTATTCAATGGACGCAAGTATATATGTCTTGTTTTACATATGAAACTCATAGTGACATCTTGTCGATGGTTATACATACTCACACAACAACGTATATACATATACACGTATACAAGACCTGCCCGAAGGATCAGGTTGTAGGAGTGTATTATGGTCGCGGAGCGATACACAGAGACGAATACACTCAACCGACCGAAACATGGGTATTTGTATGATTATCTCTGTGCGCAGACACAAACACTTGAAGACCTTCCCATATTGACAGCACATACACAGAAAAGCGGGAGGACTTAAGCAAATATCAAAACTAAAACAGTGGTTCAATGAAGGCCATGAAAAGAATCCTGCCAAACGTTTCTCCAAATCGCCTAATCTGTACTCACTAAAGATATATTATTGTCTCTAGTGATTTCAGAATGGATTTGAGTTGGAGATTCATATTTTTAAATAGCGTTGAATCTGCTGTCAAGTATTTATTCTACATTGAATACTACAGCTTTCCCAATTTATCCATTCCCCAATCCACTGTGTCCTTAACGGAGCGTTCTTTTGCTTTTACGGTATCTTGGCGCTGCTGTAAGCCATAATATCGATTAAGGATTATGATAATGATTGTGTGCTTAAATTGTAATTGCGCACGCACACACACTAACAATTACTTCACACAAGCAAAGATACATGAACTCACACACACCACTGCAAACATTTGCCAACAACTACAACAAAAAGCGTCTGAGTGTCAAATTGTGCGTATGTATAGGATAAAGGACATTCGAGCAAGTGTAAGTACATATCTCAGGCTTTGTGTGTGTGTGTCTTATTTCACGAAGTATAATTTTAACAATCTTTGCTTGAGTGTTAACGTTTCAACCGTGTAAAAAAGCAACCGTAACCTCCTCAGCAAAAAAAAAACGAATATTTGGTGGATAAACGCCAATGTTAACATGCGGTTGGTTTACATGATAGCAAAGTTTAACTTACCCTTCTTCAATGCTGTGCTCCTCATACAAGTGTTGAGGGACAAGGGACTTGAATAAATAAACAAACGTGGTGCTTGATAACAGAGGAATGTTGACAATTGGAAGGAGTTGTATGAAAACAATGAAAAATGTTTGCCAATAAAAAATCGTTCATAAGGAAACGATGATGTTAGTTAGCTAGCTATTCATCATAAAAACTTCACGTTAGTTAACTTTTCGTGTAGAAAAGTTGACGTTAGTTAACTTTTCGTATAGAAAAGTTGACGTTAGTTAACTTTTCGTATAGAAAAGTTGACGTTAGTTAACTTTTCGTATAGAAAAGTTGACGTTAGTTAACTTTTCGTATAGAAAAGTTGACGTTAGTTAACTTTTCGTATAGAAAAGTTGACGTTAGTTAACTTTTCGTATAGAAAAGTTGACGTTAGTTAACTTTTCGTATAGAAAAGTTGACGTTAGTTAACTTTTCGTATAGAAAAGTTGACGTTAGTTAACTTTTCGTATAGAAAAGTTGACGTTAGTTAACTTTTCGTATAGAAAAGTTGACGTTAGTTAACTTTTCGTATAGAAATGTTGACGTTAGTTAACTTTTCGTATAGAAAAGTTGACGTTAGTTAACTTTTCGTATAGAAAAGTTGACGTTAGTTAACTTTTCGTATAGAAAAGTTGACGTTAGTTAACTTTTCGTATAGAAAAGTTGACGTTAGTTAACTTTTCGTATAGAAAAGTTGACGTTAGTTAACTTTTCGTATAGAAAAGTTGACGTTAGTTAACTTTTCGTATAGAAAAGTTGACGTTAGTTAACTTTTCGTATAGAAAAGTTGACGTTAGTTAACTTTTCGTATAGAAAAGTTGACGTTAGTTAACTTTTCGTATAGAAAAGTTGAAGGATAACTTTTCGTTATCCTTCAGAAAATTTGACTATGATTAATATTTCATCCGATGAATGTGCGTTAAGATTGATTAGAATAATCTCTGTTTACGTTCGTGAACATGTTTGCGGTCGCTTGGGAGTCCAAATTTATGCACTCATGTGTATGACCCTGAGCATATGAATGTGCGTGTATGTGTGTCGTCGCCTTATTAAACCTACTGCCGGAAGGATTAACAATGCCTTCCCCTCACTAAACTCGAGAAGGGATGTGATGTTGTCGCCAAGGACAATATACTGATGACGACGACGGTGATGATGTTGCTGATGAGTGTGTTGAGCCATAATATGCCACTTATTTCAACAATTTCCACACAACCTAATAAATGCCACGCCGCTCTCCTACATTCCGGTGGGCGGAGAATATACGTATCCAAATTGTTAAGCATGACAGGAAGTTCGCCGAACCGCCTTGTTGTGTATGTACCTCGAAGACAACCCCAAGAAATGATCACAATGCAAGACGAGTAGTTTAGGATAGTGATTAGATGTCGGACAGCCTCAACATTGACCAAAAGGAAGTTTAAACAAAAGAGGAAATCTGATTGGTGGCTACTTCGTGGGTTGTGGATTGAATGAAATTACTCGAAATTGCTGTCACAGGAAACAACACACGTGCCTCACTCTTTGTGTGGTTCAGAAGCCAATTATCGTAGGACATCTTGAGGGCAGTCACTTGTGGGTTATAGGTAGAAATTCGATAGGTTTATGAAACATTGTGTGTGTGTAATATTTAATATGAGTTTAATGGCGAATTCGTTTCTGCAAAAAAGTGCATCACTTGCATTGCCCTTTTCCCGAAAACTGCACTATTGTATCACTTTTTGGAAATTTGGAAATTTTAGTTGTGCTAAATTCGAGTAACTTTATTACCAAATTTCAAAAAAGTAACACAAAAGTACCGTTTTCGGAAAAAGGGCAATGAAAATGTTGCACTTTTTGCAGAAACGAATTCGCTACAACTTGTAATATGTAGTTTTTATTTCCAGAAATTAATACTTCAAATTTTGTAAAGAGTTTAAATCATGTTGGAATTCTGTGAATTCTCTTTAAATTGTTCGTTTGCTCTGACATGCACCGTATAATTAATTTCTTAAAGGATTTAGTCTTATCAATGTTATAATCTACAGCAATGGGAGTAAAAACTCATTCTGGTAAGTAAAAAATAACCTCAGTAGTACACAGGGTTTCACAACCGCACTCAAACACACATACATATAAATATACTTTAAAGAGCCACACAGCACAAAAATGAGGGTCCTCTTTCACGTACACAAGCTGGTACGTCACTATGTACATACACACACCCCCAAGAATCAAACATATACACATTCACACATAATCCTTTTAAAATGGAAAATATATACATAATACGAAATGACACGCATTTAGCGACTTAATTATAATTGTATAATTAAGCCTTAAACGCGAACACATACACATAGAATCTCATGCGCAATCATACATAGGGAATGTCTTTCAGGTATGAGACATTGCATGGATAACTGTAGGAAAGGACGAAAATAGTAGCATTGATTTTGATGAGGAATAATTTACTATGTAAAGACTACTAACGTCTACTTTTTTTAGGACAAAAATAGTAACTAACGTCAACTTTTCTATTGGAAAAGTTAACTAGCATCAACTTTTCTACTGGAAAAGTTAACTAACGTCAACTTTTCTATAGAAAAAGTTAACTAACTTCAACTTTTCTATAGGACAAGTTAACTAACGTCACCTTTTCTATAGGAAAAGTTAACTAACGGCACCTTTTCTATAGGAAAAGTTAACTAACGTCACCTTTCCTATAGGAAAAGTTAACTAACTTATGTCAACTTTTTTATAGGAAAAGTTAACTAACTAATGTCAACATTACTATAGAAAAAGTTAATTAGCTAATGTCAACTTTTCTATACGAAAAGTTATCTAACTAACGTCAACTTTTCTATACGAAAAGTTAACTAACGTCAACTTTTCTATACGAAAAGTTAACTAACGTCAACTTTTCTATACGAAAAGTTAACTAACGTCAACTTTTCTATACGAAAAGTTAACTAACGTCAACTTTTCTATACGAAAAGTTAACTAACGTCAACTTTTCTATACGAAAAGTTAACTAACGTCAACTTTTCTATACGAAAAGTTAACTCACGTCAACTTTTCTATACGAAAAGTTAACTCACGTCAACTTTTCTATACGAAAAGTTAACTCACGTCAACTTTTCTATACGAAAAGTTAACTAACGTCAACTTTTCTATACGAAAAGTTAACTAACGTCAACTTTTCTATACGAAAAGTTAACTAACGTCAACTTTTCTATACGAAAAGTTAACTAACGTCAACTTTTCTATACGAAAAGTTAACTAACGTCAACTTTTCTATACGAAAAGTTAACTAACGTCAACTTTTCTATACGAAAAGTTAACTAACGTCAACTTTTCTATACGAAAAGTTAACTAACGTCAACTTTTCTATACGAAAAGTTAACAAACGTCAACTTTTCTATACGAAAAGTTAACTAACGTCAACTTTTCTATACGAAAAGTTAACTAACGTCAACTTTTCTATACGAAAAGTTAACTAACGTCAACTTTTCTATACGAAAAGTTAACTAACGTCAACTTTTCTATACGAAAAGTTAACTAACGTCAACTTTTCTATACGAAAAGTTAACTAACGTCAACTTTTCTATACGAAAAGTTAACTAACGTCAACTTTTCTATACGAAAAGTTAACTAACGTCAACTTTTCTATACGAAAAGTTAACTAACGTCAACTTTTCTATACGAAAAGTTAACTAACGTCAACTTTTCTATACGAAAAGTTAACTAACGTCAACTTTTCTATACGAAAAGTTAACTAACGTCAACTTTTCTATACGAAAAGTTAACTAACGTCAACTTTTCTATACGAAAAGTTAACTAACGTCAACTTTTCTATACGAAAAGTTAACTAACGTCAACTTTTCTATACGAAAAGTTAACTAACGTCAACTTTTCTATACGAAAAGTTAACTAACGTCAACTTTTCTATACGAAAAGTTAACTAACGTCAACTTTTCTATACGAAAAGTTAACTAACGTCAACTTTTCTATACGAAAAGTTAACTAACGTCAACTTTTCTATACGAAAAGTTAACTAACGTCAACTTTTCTATACGAAAAGTTAACTAACGTCAACTTTTCTATACGAAAAGTTAACTAACGTCAACTTTTCTATACGAAAAGTTAACTAACGTCAACTTTCCTATGCGAAAAGTTAACTAACGTCAACTTTTCTATACGAAAAGCTAACTAACGTCAACTTTTCTATACGAAAAAAGTTAACTAACGTCAACATTTCTATACGAAAAGTTAACTAACGTCAGCTTTTCTATACGAAAAGTTAACTAACGTCAACTTTTCTGTACGAAAAGTTAACTAACGTCAACCTTTCTATACGAAAAGTTAACTAACGTCAACTTTTCTATATGAAAAGTTAACTAACGTCAGCTTTTCTATACGAAAAGTTAACTAACGTCAACTTTTCTATACGAAAAGTTAACTAACGTTTACCATCGTTATCTTTTCTGTAGAAAAAGTTTTCTATCGTCAGCTTTTCTATAGCAAAAGTTTACTATCGTCAACTTTGCATTAGGAAAAATTTACTATCGTCAACTTTTCTATAGGAAAAATTTACTATCGTCAACTTTTCTATAGGAAAAGTTTACTATCGTCAACTTTTCTACAGGAAAAGTTTACTATCGTCAACTTTTCTATAGGAAAAGTTTACTATCGTCAACTTTTCTATAGGAAAAGTTTACTATCGTCAACTTTTCTATAGGAAAAGTTTACTATCGTCAACTTTTCTATAGGAAAAGTTTACTATCGTCAACTTTTCTATAGGAAAAGTTTACTATCGTCAACTTTTCTATAGGAAAAGTTTACTATCGTCAACTTTTCTATAGGAAAAGTTTACTATCGTCAACTTTTCTATAGGAAAAGTTTACTATCGTCAACTTTTCTATAGGAAAAGTTTACTATCGTCAACTTTTCTATACGAAAAGTTAACTAACATTTACCATCGTCATCTTTTCTATAGGAAAAGTTTACTATCGTCAACTTTAGGAAAAGTTTACTATCGTCAACTTTTTTATAGGAAAAGTTTACTATCGTCAACTTTTCTATAGGAAAAGTTTAATATCGTCAACTTATCTATAGGATAAGTTTACTATCGTCAACTTTTCTATAGGAAAAGTTTACTATCGTCAACTTTTCTATAGGAAAAGTTTACTATAGTCAACTTTTCTATAGGAAAAGTTTACTATCGTCAACTTTTCTATAGGAAAAGTTTACTATCGTCAACTTTTCTATAGGAAAAGTTTACTATCGTCAACATTTCTATAGGAAAAGTTTACTATCGTCAACATTTCTATAGGAAAAGTTTACTATCGTCAACATTTCTATAGGAAAAGTTTACTATCGTCAACTTTTCTATAGGAAAAGTTTACTATCGTCAACTTTTCTATAGGAAAAGTTTACTATCGTCAACTTTTCTATAGGAAAAGTTTACTATCGTCAACTTTTCTATAGGAAAAGTTTACTATCGTCAACTTTTCTATAGGAAAAGTTTACTATCGTCAACTTTTCTATAGGAAAAGTTTACTATCGTCAATTTTTCTATAGGAAAATTTTACTATCGTCAACTTTTCTATAGGAAAATTTTACTATCGTCAACTTTTCTATAGGAAAAGTTTACTATACGACAAAATTTCTATACGAAAAGTTAACTAACGTCAACTTTTCTATAGGAGAAAATTTACCTTGGTATTATAAAAAATATACTCTTTGCAATTCTTACGGTTTAATAGGACTTTATTTCTCATAGAATCGCTCATAATTATGTTTATATGTATAAACGTTTTTGGGCGACATTCATCTAGAGAAATGTACAAAGAAAATATTGCGTGTTGCTAAAACATTTGCATAAAACTAATTATAAATTCAATTACTGTATAAAGTTAAGCAATTCACATATGTACATAGATACAAATACATAATCATACACACTTATACACACACATCGGTATTGCCTTACAATTCGGAAAATTTCAATGACTTTTTTCGTCCTTTTTAAAAAAGAGCTGTTCATATAAAATAAACTGACACATGAACACATAGCCATGTTTGTCCGCTCATAGGCGTTGTAAATTGTATTTGCTTATAGTTCTCTGTTAGAATTTAGAAAGAAAAAACCTATTCAAGTCCTTAACATGAGATTATAGTGTAGACCAAAGAACACATTAATTACATATTGCCCCCACAAAGGCCCTAATTCATGTTGTCGAAGCGGAACCGAAAGAGAAGCCGTTAAGCCATAGAGTGACAGAGAGCGAGAGCGAGTGGAGAAAGGATAAAGTCATTGCGACAGCTTTAAGTGATTTATGACATTTAGCATAAATGGCACACACGCCTTGAAGTATGCAATGAATTTATCAAAAAAAAAAAACAACGAACGAAGGCTATCAAATGTAAATAAATGCAATGCACTTTGACTGTTTGTGACCATGTAAAAAAAAACGTTGACTGAATGGACATTCTATTCGCCTTTATAGCCAGAAATGTTGGAAAGTATTTTTCATTTAGTTGCAACTCTCAACTGTTTTGCTGTAATGCAGTATGTATTGTAAATTCTTGGATAAATCTAAGGGTTTGGGAAGAGATTTACTTTCTGACACGGAGGGACCGAGGGACCCTTTGTGAGGGAGGTACTACACGCAAAGAAAAAATTCGTTTCTGCGAAACGAAATATTAGACAACTACAATTCTCGTTTACAACGACTGAAATTTCTTTTGTTCAGAATATGTTTCTGTCACAACAAACGAAATTTCAGTTCCGGCAAACGAGAATTGCAGTTGTCTAATATTTCGTTTCGCAGAAACGAATTTTTTTTTGCGTGTAGAAGGGGTGGATCGATATGGTTCATCTTCTAATATTATCATTATCATATCTTCATTCATTATCATATCATATCATATCATTAATATTATCAAATATTAAATTTCAAGCTACTCCGTTACTCCTTACTATGGTTATCGTGCCCTTAAACCAGACAGATAGATGGACGGACATTGCTTAAATGACTTAACATGTCATAAATGGGATTTCTGCCGATAGGGCTTCGGTTACTCCTTTGATGTGCTCACATTTGGCCCGTAACAAACCCTCCTCCACTAAAGTGAGGGTATAATTATTATCACATATCTTCTGTTCCAATAACTCAGTGTTTTCCTATTCGGGTTTTTAGATTACTTTAGCAATGACTGCAGCCTTTACATAATAACCGAAATTTTTATATTCTTTCTGGCCCAAAAATGGAAATTTCCATAGCATATTTTTTAACATTTAATTGTTTGAATAGAAATAATATCAGCATTGCCCCACTGTGTCCGTTAGCTTCGACTTTCTCGTATTTCGGTATAATCCAATTCTACTCTCTCACAGCTCTAGACACTTTCATAGAGACCTTTAACGACTTCGTGGCATGCATATGTATGAATGCAAGTAAAGGGTATTACTGCGTCTGAATGAGAAAGGGTGTGCGTGTGTGTCTGTGTGTCTGTAATGCATTTACCATCGGAAGTTATTTCAGACATTTTTATTCACTTGGTTTAATCTGCTCAGCCAACAACAGAAACAACAACAATAAGTGCGGCTCTCTGCTGTAGTGAAGTCCAGAACCTTTGCTTTTGGCTAACCGGTTAGCATTAGTATTTTTGGTGTGTGGGAGAGTGTGTATAATGCAACTCCGGCGAATGTGTTTACCTTTGCGTTTTTTTTGTTCTCCTCAACGGGAGAGTGGGAGTGAGTCTCAGTGTGTTGAATGTTAGTTATACAAACGCCTATAAAAGAGTTAACTCTCAAAGGTAGAACTTCTGCACGAGAGTGAAGAAGAGTGTGTGAGTGTTTCGTGTTTGGATAACTGTGTGGGTGCGTATGTGCGTTTTTAATTTATAATCGTGATAACGTATCTGCTAAGCTTACATGCAAGTTGTGTTTATTCGTATATTATGTTGTTGATGTTTTGGCTTTCTCCCGATTTCCTCTCCCACTTTGGAGTAGAAGAAAAACAACAATTGTTGCCGTCGTATTTGTCTTCTGCTTCGGTGAATGGGTAAACAGGAAACAAGGCACAGTGTTTCATCACTATGCACGTAATGGCATAGAGTACATTTTATTGATTTGTTAATTATTATGATTTGGTAAATGGGAACAAATTGATAACCTTTTGCGATTCCATATTAATAACATATCACTCATTAATCGCAAAATCCGAAATTTCTCCTGAAGGATAATATCACATTTAAACAGCGATTATTATTAAATAATATAGATTTTAGGTTTAATTTGGTAAATAATATGATTTCGAAAATTGTAAATTTAGGTAAGTATAGAGAAAAAAACAACACATAGAACATATCACACATTCATCGCAAGATCCGAAATTTCTCCTGAAGGATAATATAAAATTTAATCAGCGAATATTACACAGTACAACACATGATTTTCGGACTCAATTGTCAGAACTGGAAATGAAAGAAGCCCCAAAAATAAGAACTTCTGCATCATTCGTTTGGTCACGTTGGCTCAATTTATAATTTAATGGCCATACGATTTTTTTGCTCAAGGTGGATTTTTCGAAAAAGTGGTGGACCTTTGCGTTCACTGTTTCGACTGAAATACATAATTGTATTTCATCAACACTTTTTGCATATTTTTAATCAAAACTTGGAGATTTGTCAAATGTTATTCTTCACGAATAGTTTCACTATTTGTTCCTTACAAAACCCAGCAGATTATTGATTGTTTCCACGTTTCTTTGTCGCCTGACATACCACTTCTCAAGAATCTAGGTGACAAGACACTGTGCAATGCGTTTTCCAAACGCATTTTCCACATTTTGAGTGTTTGTGCACCTCCTGCACCCACTTCGTGAGTGTTCGTGAGACCTGGCATATATGCATGTGTGTGGTTTTGATAATCGCTTAGATTCCATTTTTGTCGGCATTTAAACTTCACCATAGGAAACGGAAGTGCACAGGTACGCTTTTATTGTGTGGTAAAACACTTCAAAAATTGTTGGCATTTTTTCTCACATCGCCTTCTACCTCTTTTGTGAATTGAAATTGAAAATGCAGCAATTCAAAAGTGTAGCACAATTTCATGTTTCAATTTAAATTTAAATTACAATCCACCCAATGAGAGCTATACAGTTTTGTTGAAGCAATTTTTTAAAGTTTCATTTCACTTTGCCGTTGTTTTTTCCTGTGTTAGTTTCAATTCCAATTTGTAGTGGCGGCACAAATGCAAACACCGGCAGCCAATGCCAATGAATAAAAGTGGAAAAATTAAAATATGCACTTAAGTGTTATTTATGGCGGCAATGGCAGCAGCAGCGGCAGCAACAACATTTGGATGCTGCTTCGAATAAAAAACAACAATCAAAGAAAAACGCCAAAGCAGCAACATCATAGAGCAATGTGCAGCAGCAACAACAAATATCGCCAACACCATCAACTATTTTAATGCAAATATTTGCATTGGCAAATGAAATCGATGGAAATTGATTGCATTAAAGTTCTGCTGAGAGACCGACAAACAGACCACCAAAACACAACCCGAAGCAAATAGTTATGCAGGGGATAATCGGGAAAATTGGATAAGTCCATATTGACAAGAATCTCCAATTTGACTATACAATTATATATAATAAAAATGTTATTAAGTTTTTGTAAAAAAGTTTGAGTAGTTGAGCTCGAGGTCAACTACTTAAACTTTTTTACAAAAACTTAATAAAGTACAAAGGTCGAATACCAAAAATAATAACAACTAATAAAAATGTTAGTTTATATTTTTCGTTTTTTAAAATATTTAAAAAAAATAAAAAAACATGCTGATCGTGTGCAGTGGATTATCTAAACTATTTGAGAAAATGGAGTTATCTCATTTATCAAATATACCCCTATACTATTTAAACACTCTTTCAAATGATTCTCAACTCCAATCATTCGTTTTTTTAAAAAAATTAAAAAAAAATGCCTAAAAATTCTTGTGAATTTTCTGAAAAATTATTTTAAGAAAATGGACTTATGTCATTTATCAAAAATACCGCTAAATACCACTCTTTCAATTGATTCACTCATCCGTTTTTAAAAATATGTCAAAAAAATTTGCCTAAAAATTCTTATCTATTTTCTGGAAATCTAATTTATGAAAATGTAGTTATCCCATTTATCACAAATACCGCTATAATATTAAACACTCTTCCAAATTATGCATTCCTCCACTCACACATTCTACGTTAAACAAACGTTCAAACCGATGGACTGACAGACGGACCGACAGACAGACTGACCATCCCCATCATCAACAAATAAAAGTGCAGCTAAAAAGTTATTTTTGTTAATAAACAATTTGCTGAAATACAAACAAAATACCAAACTAAATGCGAAAGTGTTTTTTCAGCGTTTTTTTTTTTCTCCCCCGATTTTTCTTTTTTCGCTCTGCTCAAAATCCTTCCTGCGTATTGCTGTTTATTCATTGATGTAAAATACATACAATGAATTAATCAATTTTAAATTGATATCAAATTGGTTGTTTTACTCTATATAATCGTACACAAACAATGCTGCTGCTTTTGTGTGAAATTGATATTCTATTGAAAAATCAATTAAAATATAATAAACCCGTTTTACAATAAATTGGCTTAGAATACGAATACAATATAAAAAGTGTACACATCGGCCGGCACTGCAGAATGCAGGTAAATTGGCGATAAACAATTTTGTCTATATAAAAATTGCAATTTCCCTAGAAAAACTGCAATTAGGGTGGAATTTATTTCAATTTTCAAAAATAAATTTATTTAATATTTAAAAGAATTTACAAATAAGCTTTAATGAATATCAATAAAAATACAAATGCAAGTAAATATAAAAAATAATAAATACAAGAAAGCTACATTAATTACTACTATTACTAAAATTAATTAAAGTGCAAAACACTTATAGACAAATATACTTTCCACGGCAAAGACCCAATTCACTGAGGGGCTTTCGTTAAATATTTAATTTACCCATTGTTCTCCTGCTTTTCAGTGGGCCAATGATAGTTTAATTAGTACTACCCGTATTTTATTTCCTCCAACACTTGATTAAATGTTTCCTCTTCCCAGCCCTCCGCGCAGTTTTCTCATCGTTTTCTACTTATTTCTGTGCCTCATTTCAATTTTCATAAGTAGTCTCGAAATATAACAAAACAATATTCAAAAGTTTTACGGATGAAAAGGAAAACAACAAAAAAGTTGCTTACAAAATTTCATAGAAATAATAACGTTAAGAGGTGGTCGAGAGAAAAATTTAAAATAACATGAAAATGGCATCCACACAAAACTAAGCGGAAAACTCAATAGCCTCCACTCTTGGCGGCCGTCTCAGCCGCCTCTAGTACAACAGTAAAATGGGCAACAGGAAAAAAGATCCAACTCCTTTTCAAAAAAAAAATAAAAAAACAAATATGTACACTGAAAAATCTGAAATTTGCTATAAATACAAAATTTCTGAGAAATTTTCTATTATAAAAAATTTCGGAAAAATTTTCTATAAATATCAAATTTCGGAGAAATTTTCTATAAATACAAAATTTCGGAGAAATTTTCTATAAATACAAAATTTCGGAGAAATTTTCTATAAATACAAAATTTCGGAGAAATTTTCTATAAATACAAAATTTCGGAGAAAATTTCTATAAATTCAAAATTTCGGAGAAATTTTCTATAAATACAAAATTTCGAAAAAAAAATTCTATAAATACAAAATTTCGAAAAAAAATTTCTTTAAATACAAAATTTCGAAAAAAATTTTCTATAAATAAAAAATTTCGGAGAAGTTTTCAATAAATACAAAATTTCGGAGAAATTTTCTTTAAATAAAAAATTTCGGAGAAATTTTCTATAAATACAAAATTTCGGAGATATTTTCTATAAATACAACATTTCGGAGATATTTTCTATAAATACAACATTTCGGAGAAATTTTCTATAAATACAAAATTTCTAAGAAAATTTCTATAAATACAAAATTTCTAAGAAAATTTCTATAAATACAAAATTTCTAAGAAAATTTCTATAAATACAAAATTTCTAAGAAAATTTCTATAAATACAAAATTTCGGAAAAATTTTCTATAAATGCAAAATTTCGGAGAAATTTTCTATAAATACAAAATTTCGGAGAAATTTTCTATAAATACAAAATTTCGGAGAAATTTTCTATAAATACAAAATTTCGGAGACATTTTCTATAAATACAAAATTTCGGAGACATTTTCTATAAGTAAAAAATTTCGGAGAAATTTTCTATAAATACAAAATTTCTGAGAAATTTTCTATATATACAAAATTTCGGAGAAATTTTCTATAAATACAAAATTTCGGAGAAATTTTTTATAACTACAAAATTTCGGAGAAATTTTCTATAAATACAAAATTTCGGAGAAATTTTCTATAAATACAAAATTTCGGAGAAATTTTCTATAAGCTTCGGAGAAACTTTCTATAAATACAAAATTTCCGAGAAATTTTCTATAAATACAAGATTTCGGAGAAATTTTCTATAAGCTTCGGAGAAACTTTCTATAAATACAAAATTTCTCCGAAATTTTCTATAAATACAAAATTTCGGAGAAATTTTCTATAAATACAAAATTTCGGAGAAAATTTCTATGAATTCAAAATTTCGGAGAAATTTTCTATAAATACAAAATTTCGAAAAATAAATTCTATAAATACAAAATTTCGAAAAAAAAATTCTTTAAATACAAAATTTCGAAAAAAATTTCTATAAATACAAAATTTCGGAGAAGTTTTCAATAAATACAAAATTTCGGAGAAATTTTCTTTAAATAAAAAATTTCCGAGAAATTTTCTATAAATACAAAATTTCGGAGAAATTTTCTATAAATACAAAATTTCGGAGAAATTTTCTATAAATACAAAATTTCGGAGAAATTTTCTATAAATACAAAATTTCGGAGATATTTTCTATAAATACAACATTTCGGAGAAATTTTCTATAAATACAAAATTTCTAAGAAAATTTCTATAAATACAAAATTTCTAAGAAAAATTCTATAAATACAAAATTTCGGAGAAATTTTCTATACATACAAAATTTCGGAGAAATTTTCTATAAATACAAAATTTCGGAGAAATTTTCTATAAATACAAAATTTCGGAGAAATTTTCTATAAATACAAAATTTCGGAGAAATTTTCTATAAATACAAAATTTCGGAGACATTTTCTATAAATACAAAATTTCGGAGAAATTTTCTATAAGTAAAAAATTTCGGAGAAATTTTCTATAAATACAAAATTTCTGAGAAATTTTCTATATATACAAAATTTCGGAGAAATTTTCTATAAATACAAAATTTCGGAGAAATTTTTTATAACTACAAAATTTAGGAGAAATTTTCTATAAATACAAAATTTCGGAGAAATTTTCTATAAATACAAAATGTCGGAGAAATTTTCTATAAGCTTCGGAGAAACTTTCTATAAATACAAAATTTCCGAGAAATTTTCTATAAATACAAGATTTCGGAGAAATTTTCTATAAGCTTCGGAGAAATTTTCTATAAATACAAAATTTCGGAGAAATTTTCTATAAGCTTCGGAGAAACTTTCTATAAATACAAAATTTCCGAGAAATTTTCTATAAATACAAGATTTCGGAGAAATTTTCTATAAGCTTCGGAGAAATTTTCTATAAATACATAATTTCGGGAGAAATTTTCTATAAATACATAATTTCGGGAGAAATTTTCTATAAATACAAAATTTCGGAGAAATTTTCTATAAATACAAAATTTCGGAGAAATTTTCTATAAATACAAAATTTCTGAGAAATTTTCTATATATACAAAATTTCGGAGAAATTTTCTATAAATACAAAATTTCGGAGAAATTTTTTATAACTACAAAATTTCGGAGAAGTTGTCAATAAATACAAAATTTCGGAGATATTTTCAAAATTTCGGAGATATTTTCTATAAATACAAAATTTCGGAGAAATTTTTTATAACTACAAAATTTAGGAGAAATTTTCTATAAATACAAAATTTCGGAGAAATTTTCTATAAATACAAAATGTCGGAGAAATTTTCTATAAGCTTCGGAGAAACTTTCTATAAATACAAAATTTCCGAGAAATTTTCTATAAATACAAGATTTCGGAGAAATTTTCTATAAGCTTCGGAGAAATTTTCTATAAATACAAAATTTCGGAGAAATTTTCTATAAGCTTCGGAGAAACTTTCTATAAATACAAAATTTCCGAGAAATTTTCTATAAATACAAGATTTCGGAGAAATTTTCTATAAGCTTCGGAGAAATTTTCTATAAATACATAATTTCGGGAGAAATTTTCTATAAATACATAATTTCGGGAGAAATTTTCTATAAATACAAAATTTCGGAGAAATTTTCTATAAAAATAAAATTTCGGAGAAATTTTCTATAAATACAAAATTTCTGAAAAATTTTCTATATATACAAAATTTCGGAGAAATTTTCTATAAATACAAAATTTCGGAGAAATTTTTTATAACTACAAAATTTCGGAGAAGTTGTCAATAAATACAAAATTTCGGAGATATTTTCAAAATTTCGGAGATATTTTCTATAAATACAAAATTTCGGAGAAATTTTCTATAAATACAAAATTTCGGAGAAAATTTCTATAAATTCAAAATTTCTGAGAAATTTTCTATAAATACAAAATTTCGGAAAAAAAATTTTATATATACAAAATTTCGGAAAAATTTTTTATAGATACAAAGTTTCGGAGAAATTGTCTATAAATACAAAATTTCTAAAAAATTTTCTATAAATAAAACCGCATCACTACATCTCCCAATAGTTTCCTTGAGGAAGCTTGTTCAAAACCCAGGTACAACTTACTTAGGATCATAGGTCACTCCACTACGGTGAGGGTGTAAATATAAAGTTCAGAGTCTAAGAAAGTTTCATAAAAGTTATTTATGTAAAGAAATTTGTTTTGAAAATTTGTTAACGCAGATATTTAAAAGATTTAAAGGACGTAATATTTGCAGTGTACTACAACTCCTCCTGGCCAACCAACAACCTTTTAAATGCTCAGCAAATTTTTCTGGCATTTTTTTTTTGCCACAATTTGTAAAAATTTTTGCATATCATGCTGGCGTTTGGTGGCGACTACTTTACAGAATTTGTTTCCCGAACTCTAAAAGCATAGAGTAACATGGACAAGAGTTACGGTTAGCGAGGTTAGCTATAGGTCCTGGCTACAAAAAACCACGACCGAATTGTAGTTTGGCTGGCTCTTTTCTGTGTTTTTGATGTTTAGAGGTTGTTTTTTGATTTTTTTCAATTACTGGAAATGTTAAATACAAATTTTTTCTGTAGCTGCAAATAATGGAGACCAGGTAAATAAAACAAAAACGAAACTGGCCAACAAAAATCGACAGCGAAACATCAACGACAATCCACAAAAACAAAATATATAATAAAATAAAACAGGCAAAAAGAGCCAGGAGCAACACGAACAAGTTAATGAATTTGCATGAATGAATATTTGAGAAGCTGGGGAAATTTAGCAAAAAACCCCCATTTAATTTGGAGATTTTTTTCAGGAACAACAGCAACAACAACAACAACTCAAACAATGACCTGGTAAAATAAAGCAGTAAAGGAGTCTGCGGTTTTTCCGATACAGTAAAGGCTTCAACAAGAATTTCTTTCATTTAAATTGTTGTTTTTTTGTGAGTTGTTTGGAAAGCATGAACATAAAATGAAAATTAATTTTTCTTAGTAGCACTGTCAGCACTAAAAATTAATTATTTGTCATTTACTCCTTTTTAGTAAGTGGAGTGGAGTTGAGTGGAATGGAGGTGTGTGTGTTTTATGCTTATCACAAAGGAACCTTTAATTAGCTTTAAAAGCCTTTTCTGTCATAGCCATGTGTCAGCGGTATTTGAAGTCAACAAGTCGTTGGTTTTTATTACATTCACGGTTTTTAGCCATTCTTCTGACTGGGGGGGGGGAGGGGAAATCCACTGGACTGGAAAATAGTTTCCAGTGTCGGGGATGATGTCTGACACAAAAGCACTGTGGGTATACCAGGACCATTTGTAGTTGCAGGACATAGAAAATACAAATGCAATAAATTAAAAATGAAATAGACGGCAAAATCGTATAGTTAGAAAGACAGTTAAAGTGATAAACTTTAGATAAGAAGGAAAATAGTTATTGTAATGGCTAGAGTATCAACAGGAGACAACTCGGCAACGAAGATAAGAGTTTTTATTTATTTATTTATATGAATTACACTACAAAGTAAATTTATATTCTAAGTTTACGGTCCAGAAAAAGGCCGGGTTACAAAGACCATATTGCTAAATGTTAGCAGCGACAGACCAGAGCCTCTGGTGGGAATCGAACCCACGACCAAAGTCATAGGCGAGTACGCTGCTAACTCGCTTTAAATATATAATACATTTAAATATCTATATTAATATATATCTATGGTTTCACATCCTTTTTGAATAAAATCAACGATACTAATAGTTCATTTTTAATTTTATTTCAGAACTCGACAAATTTAAAATCAAACAGTGCTTCCTCAGACCAAACCACAATATGGAGTATTGAAAAATTTGAAAGGTAAATAAAAGTATTATATAATTTATTTAGATATTTTCGTTGACCTTTCCCAAATAATCGAATTTGTACAAAAATGGCTTAGTTCAAATCTTCAAGATTAGATTCCATATTTATCATATATGTGGCACATTGTGATAAAATTCATTTTCAAGGTTTGTTTTTTCTTCAGTAATTGCAGAAATTTCTAAATATTCCTCCCTAAAACCACTGTACTGCCATCATCCCTGTCAGCTCAACACATACCCTAATGAATGCCTCTGCGATCTCTTAAAAAATATTAGCTAACTTTCAAACAAGACTCGCGCCATTCATTCCACGGGCATTTTTTCGGAGTTTAACTTCGTTTCATTTTCAAAAAAGCCCAGAAACTTCAACACTCACTCCATTATAAACTAACACATAGTCAGTCAACGGCACAACACAACACATCCAACCGAAATCATCTACAGGAACGGTGGCATTACACACTACTACTCCAAAGACAAGTGACAAAAGAAGCTGTCACTCATTGTCAAAGCTAGTGAGTAGTAGTTATTCCTGTTACTCTACGGCGCTCTTCGCTTCGCTTCTCTTTTCCTTTTAATTTTTTGGTAGAAGATGTGGGGAAAAGTTAAAAGCCCAACTACTTATTGTCCTTTCATATGCCATTCCCTGAAAAAATAAAAAAGAATGGCATTTTTCATTCTATGTTTCATGTGTGTTGGTTTTACTGTCAGGGGGCAGGGGGAATATGCATACAGACACATACAAATCTACGACGGACTGTATATAGCCTACGTATGATCCACTACCACTCATTATTACTTCAGCTTCCTATAATAAGGCCTTTTAGAGGGTCTATATTTGCTTTGCTTTCAGGTGGTCATCTACCTACTCTTTGGTAGGCTACCAGGATGGTCATCTACTCTATGATAGACGACCATCATGGTTATCTACTCTATGTAGACGACAATAATGGTAATCTACTCTATGCTAGACGACCAGAATGTAATCTACTCTATGGTAGAGTAACAGAATGGTCATCTACTCTATGATAGAGGAGAAGAATGGTCATATACTATATGGCAGAGGACCAGAATTGTCATCTAGTCTATGATAGACGACCAAAATGGTCATCTACTTTATGGTAGATGACCAAAATCTACTCTATAGTAGACGACCAAAATGGTAATCTTCTTTATGGTAGACGACCTGAATGCTCATCTATTCTATGGTAGACGACCAGAATGGTCATCTCCTATATGGTGGAGGACCAGAATGGTCATCTACTGTACGGTAGACGTTCAGAATTGTTATCTATTCTGCGATAGACAACCAGGATGGTAATCTATTCTGCGATAGACAACCAGGATGGTCATCTATTCTTTCGTAAACGTCCAGAATAGTCATCTACTCTATGGTAGACGACTAGAATGGTCACCTACTCTATGGTAGTCGACCAGAATGGTAATCTACTCTATAGTCGACGACCAAGATGGTAATCTACTCTATGGTAGACGACCAAAATGGTCATCTACTATATGATAGAGGACCAGCACAGTCATCTACTCTAGGGTAGACGGCCAGAATTGTTATCTATTCTGCGATAGACGGCCAGGATGGTCATCTGTTCTTTCATAAACGTACGGAATGGTCATCTACTCTATTGAAGACGACCAGAATGCTCATCTATTCCATTGTAGACGACCAGAATGGTCATCTACTCTATGGCAGTCGACCAGAATGGAAATCTACTCTATGGTAGATGACCAGAATGGTAATCTACTCTTTATGGAGTAACAAAATGGTAATCTACTCTATGGTAAGGACAAGAATGGTAATCTACTCTATGAGAGAGAACTAGAATGGTTATCTAGTCTATGATAGACGACCAAAATGGTCATCGACACTATGGTAGATGACCAAAATGGTGATATACTCTATGGTAGACGACCAGGATGATCGAAATCTTTATGGTAGATGACCAAAATGTTGATCTACGCTATGGTATAGGACCAGAATGGTGATCTATTCTGCGATAGACGACCAGGATGGTCATGTGTTCTTTCATAAACGTACGGAATGGCCATCTACTCTGTGGTAGACGACCAGAACGCTCATCTATTCTACGATAGACGACCAGAATGGTCATTTAATCTATGGTAGATGGCCAGAACGGTAATGTAATGTATGGTAGATGACCAGAATGGTCATCTACTCTATGCTGGTCGACCAGAATGATCATCTACTCTATGGTAGACGGCCAGGATGGTCATCTACTCTATGGTAGACGACCAGATTGGTTGTGATTTGAACTGTAATATTCTTCTGGTTCAAGACTAACCTACTTCTGTGAAATGATATTTTTACATGGCAAAATATATTGCAAGTATGTCATTGCGTAGGTAGTAGTAGGAGCAACTGCAAAGATTATGTGCGGTGCCCAAATGAAAAGAAAACAAAAAGTCTTCTGAAACTAAACAAGATCGATATTAGTATGATGATGAGTGTTCTAACGGGACACTCAAGCCTACAAGCACATCTTCATCGCATAGGTCTAGCAGGAAACGACGAATGCAGGGCATGCAGGGAAAACATCGAAACGATGGAACATTTTCTGGGTCACTGCCCGGCTTTCACACATGCAAGATTCCAACATTTCGGGTCCGACATATTACCAAACTTGACTCATCTCAGAAAATATGACTGGAAGATACTGAGAAAATTCGTGTCTAGTACCGATATTCTGTAACTCGTGAGGTATAAAAAGATCATAAATAAGGAGCGCACAACAGGCCGAACCACTGGCTTAAGTGTATGTCCATGGACATGAGACGTTTAAACGTCTCCTCTCTTCAACGTAACCTAACCTAACCCATGTCATTGCGTGTCCCAGTCCTCAGTTACATATATGGCTGGAATGGAATGGATATCGATATTTATCACCTGATTTCGCATCCTACATTAAGATCTCTGTATTGACTAAGTGTATAACTAAGGGAAGCGGATTGTCTTCGATCCAATTTTCTAACTAAAGAAGTACTGTTAAAAGGCCTTCCAGTTTAGGATAAGCATGAAAGTGCATTTCTAAGCCCCTTTAATATGAATATCTTTTCATATATTCTCTGTATAAAGAAATGTATAATAGAATGCCTTCCCCCCCTCCTCCTTATGTACACCGCTACATTGTGATGTAAATGCACATTTTCACACACTTGTCTTTATGTTACTCATACACTGGTAGTGTTGGTGGAAAAAAACCTGTTGTCTCTCCGTCCCGTGGTCTGACTTTTTGCCCATTTGCGTTGAGGTCTAGCTGTCTAGCAGTTTGGCTGCTTACCTGTCCGTCTATACGTCTCTTAGTCGGCCGGTCGGCTCGCCTGCTTGTCTGCCTTTTGTTCATAACATTTGGCTCCCCTCTTCTGGAATTCACTCACTCACTCACACACATTTTTTTCTCCCTTGTTGCTCTTCTGCCCTCTTTGATTTTTTTAAGGTCCTTCGCCCTAAATTCCTCCCTTCATATGCCTGTTTTTTTCCTTAGCAGGGAGGGAACAAAGGGGTTTTTGAGGGGTCGGTCCTAGGTTTGCTGAAAAAATATGGCAGTTGTTTCAGAACCAGTTGTAGCAAAAAAATAATTAAAAACTTTTGCGGTAATAGCAAAAGTATATTTACTATGAAACCAGAAGCAGCAGTAGCAAAAGCAACAACAACAACAACATTAGTGGCAACAACAACAACAAGTAATAACTTATGTGTTATATTAACTTAACAAAGTCAAAATGTTGGTGGAAATTTCAAATGCGATAAAACGCAACCCACGTGGTTGTTGGTTGCCAGGCTAGATGACTGGATGCATACTAAAAGCGCTTAATATAATTAAGGTCTTTAGCAAAAAAACTCGAGACGGAGACAAACAACATCATCACGGCTTGTCAAAGTTTGTTGATGGCAACTAAAAGTGGTGGTACTTACCCACAAACTACATGTCAAAGTAATGACAACTTATAGTATGGAGAATATAGTTATGGTTGCAAAGGGACGTAAGTCGAGGGAGGAGAGGTCTACAAAAATATGCTGGATATTTTGGCAATTAGACACATACAAAGGACTCAAATACAAAGACGTTTTTTATGTGATGCAATTAAAAAACAAATTTGTATGAGAGCCTTGAAGGACATCAATTAAAATTTGAAATTCGTGATGTGGCAATAAGGTGCAAGTATCTAACAGACCAATTCCTTAAGGGTAATATCTACAAAGTATTTTTTACGAAAAAGTAATCAATTCGTACATTTAGCCAAGAAATGGATAAAGGGGAATTTGTAAGCATAATTTTTGAGTAAATTTTGATAACGTAGATTAAATCATCTCTGCTGTATTGGCTCTGCGGCTCTCTTGAAGACCAGCGAACGGGTTACGAAAACATTTTCATATAGAAATATCATAAATTGTTTGCAATTTTCAACTCTCATTGACTCCTCCGGATTATTGATAAGGCTCCGAGTTTGAGAAGACCTGGGCTGGACAAAACGGTCAGAGCTAAAATAGTGTTTTTTTGTGTCAGCGACCTAACCTTCATTTGTGTAGATTGAGGCATACTCTTTTATAAAATCAAAACAAAAAATATTTTTGTGGTATTTTTTATTTTTTTTTTTTCTAAAATTACACTTTTTCATTGAAGTTACATTTAGTATTTGGACCGTGAACAAAAATTATATGAGCTACAAATATTGGGAATATCAGTTTCACATAGAGACAGTGGTTTAGTAACTGTCTTTAAGACAATTAGAAAGAACTGTTTTTTTTCAAAACAAAACGTCTTTTTCTGGCACGAAAAAAAACCATACAAATATTTAAAAAATGCTAAAAAAAATTACTTTTTTTTTAAACGAAAAAAATGCATTTTTGAAAAAAACTATAGATAAAATTATATAAATTACGATCCATAATCTAAAAATAAGAGAAACTCACAAAATATTTTTTTATATTTTTTTTTTGGACATTTTGTTTGTGAGTTACCAAAAGGGGGGGTGGCAATAACGCCCATTTTTCACGGGACTGTAGGTACTACAAAAGCATTATACTGCACAAAATCGCGAGTATTTCTACGGACTGGAATCAAAGTTATAAGCCGTCAACTTTTTGTGCAATATGATCCATTTGTCTTGGAGGTACCAAAAGGGGCGTGGCAACTTCCCCTATATTTCTGAAGTTGATAGCGACCGAAAAACTTATACTTTGTGTGGAATTGTGAAAGTTTCTGAGATGTAGTATAGAAGTTATGAAATAATCAATATTTCACAATATTTCACATTCCCCTTCGTGGGGATGGTACTAGAATAAGTGGACCAACATAGTCCATCTTCGACCTTAGTCTGAGATAGAAAGAAATAATGACACACACCAAATTTGAAGTCAATCGGTTAATCCTGTCGAAAGTTATCGGGCGCACCAACCAGACAGACAGACGGACTGGCCGATGCACATTGCTCAAATGGCATAAAATAACCCAAATTAAATTCTTGCCACACTTTTGGCCCGCAGCATCTGATTAAGGGACATTTTGCGATTTAAAATTTTTATTTTGGAATTTTTTTTATTTTAATTTTTGAATGAAGAACCTCTTAAAAATATTGTGTGAAAATTTGGGATGATTCAGAACAAAACTAACCAAGATACATCAATCTAAGCAACCGCGCCTCAGACGTGAATCAGTATAACAGAAAAACTTTAAAGCAATTCAACTTTTTTCCAAGACGCTTTTCCAAGCGTTTTTCCCACAACACACGTTTTCAAAGTCGTTTTCAAAGTCCATCATAAATTAAAAACTAATGCAAAAATCGCTTTTTTCTCTTCCAGATGTTCCCAAAAATTGAAAAATAGAAATTTCGAAAAACCCTTCCTGAGGACAACGATTATCTAACAAAATAATTTTAGTTTTTTGATTCCAGATGATCCATCACCGAGTTATGATGGACACCGCAATTCATCTTTTTTCCAAGACGATTCCGAATAATTGCTCCCATTGCCATATGTTTTTAAATTTCTTTATGAAATTTTTACACAATATACTTCGAAAGCTATACTATAATATACCATTGGTTTAAGTCACAAGATTTTAAGTATGTCGTCACAAAAAAAAATCACAAAAATGTGTCTTTTTTGCACGAATTAACGTTAACGCACCCTTAAGCGGTATACAACTTTATTCTCGGGCCGATATTTATAAAATTTGGTACAAGGAAGTTCCATGAGGAAAATTTCATAAAAATCGGTTCAGATGTATGTATAGCTCCCATATGTATATATGTGTATACCGATTTCGCATCTACGCGGTGTAGAAGCCATGATTTTGCTTGAAATGTTTACGAAATTTGATACAGAAAAGTTGTTTGTGCTTACAATAATATCTGCCAAACTTGATGGAAATCGTTTCAGTTTTAGATATCGTCAGTTTAGATATGGTATATATATATATATATCCATATATGGATATATACCTATGTATATGCCGATTTTGCATATAAGAGCTAGAAAATCAGCATTTTTGAACAAAACATTATCAAATTTGGCAGATAACTGTTTCTTTAACCAGGAACGTTACTTGGCAAATTTTAAGAATTTCGGTTCAGATTTATATACAGCCTCTATATACATATATATCCCGACTTTGCATCTAAGGTTATATAAACCGCATTTTTGAACATATCTTTGTAAAATGACAGTTTTGAAGAATATCGTTTCAGATTTAGATATAGCGTGTATACTTATACTTATATCCCGATTTTGAATCTAAGCACTATTTCAATTATTTATAACTAGCGGACCCGGCGAACTTCGCCTCGCCCCAATTTAACGCCTTCAGATAAACTCCAGAGTGATAATAAAACACAGATAGTTAAAATTTTAATGCGATTTGTTTAAAAGGAATCGAAATCAGTAGAGAGCGATGTGATAAACAACAAACAACGAAGACAGAAGACAGGCAACGTACAGATGACCGTGCGAAAAACAGGGAAATTCGAGATTAATTCCACAGACTTCCTACGATTGGTCTTGAGATTTATTGATTGTCATCGCAAAAGCCAATCGTACAGGGAACTGAATCCGCTTGAATTGGAATGAAAGATCAGTTGGAATAATCGGAATTCGTGGGATAAGGACTTCCTCTCCTTTGAATTTTCCCTTGATGATCGTCGCCTGAATCACATTGTCCATCAGTTTCATAATGGACAACCGCGAACTATGCACAATTTCGGATGATTCAGATTCCGCAACATGATTATGATCGATTCCACCTTCAGCTGTAAATTATGCGGCGGAGCTCCTGGCACATCAAGCGAGTTCGATTTTACTTTGAATAATAAAATTCATGCTATCGACGTCCTTATTCTTCGCTGCTAATATTGCCCGTTCACTAATCTAATCGAGATTTGGAATCACTTTGGTGTTGAGTTCCTCGTTCGACGATGTGAACTCGCAAAAATTTGCCGGGAACAATATCAATGCAGTGGAAACATCAACAATAATTTGGCCATTGCCAAGCGCCAACAGTTGTTTCGAGAATTCAAGAGCCGATGAGTCGTTCTGCAACGCGACTCTCATGTTCGTGGTCAATTTCAACTTCTTGACATGCCGCCACAAAGACCACGATTTCAGGCATGCATTAATTTCATCGGCAGTAGATTTCGGGATGACGGAAACATCAACGCAGTGGAAACATCAACAGTAATTTGGCCATTGCCAAGCGCCAACAGTTGTTTCGAGAATTCAAGAGCCGATGAGTCGTTCTGCAACGCGACTCTCATGTTCGTGGTCAATTTCAACTTCTTGACATGCCGCCACAAAGACCACGATTTCAGGCATGCATTAATTTCATCGGCAGTAGATTTCGGGATGACGGGAAGCGTTTGACGAAAATCTCCGGGCAGCAATATCATAGACTCACCAAATTGTCTCAAATCACGTCGTAAATCCTTCATCGTTCGGTCAACTGCCTCCAGAGCTCGTTTATGCGCCATCGTGCATTCATCCCAAATTATGATTTTGCAGTGCCCGCAATCCAATAAGATAACCTTACCTCTTATACTCAAACTTATTATCTGAAAAAATTTTCGAACTGATAAATATCGCGTTGAATTTTAATTGATCGTAATGCTTGTACCGTTTGTCGATGTGATACGCGAAATCAGTGTAACAATACGCAAAACTCGAATGAATTGCAGCAAGAAAAATAGCACATACTCGTACATATGTTTAATAGGAAACTTTTTTGTTTAATAGAAAATTAATAAAAAAAATTGGATTCAAAAAGAGAGTAGTAGATAGGAACAGTAGGAATCTCGAAAAAAATAGCAATTTTCGATTTTCCCAATTTTCCGACTTTTCCGGAGGGTTTTCCCAAAATTTTCTTTCGTAACAACCTTCTCCAGGCAAATACGAAGAACTGAAAAAAAAAATCATCCAAATCGCTCCAGCCGTTCTGACGTGATGCCATTACACAGATGGACCGTTTCATTTTTATATATATAGATAGATAGATAGATAGATATTTAAACTTATTCTGCTCCGATAGGGTGTTCCTTACTGGTTTTACCTATTTCCGTCCATATCTTGATATACTCGTTTATCTCATATAAAAGTCCAAGTCATTTTATGCTCTATCAGGCGTCTCTAATTCTATAACTGTGACACTTACATACTTGTTCTTACTATAAACGGTCCTTAATCACAGAAATATTAGAAATGCATATATTTGAGGTGAAATTCATAAGATTTTTTCAAATGATCAGTAGTATGTTTAAGTTTGTAGATCCAAATTTGTGTAATTTTCCCGAATTATGTTCTCCTAAGGACCTATTATATTTTTTGCAATAATTTGTAGTATCCCTTTGAGTGTAGCCTTCTCAACACCTAACCTCATTTCCATTTTGGAAAATGATTTTGTGGTTATCTTCCCTACAGAGACGGAGAGGCAGACAGACTTGTTTTAATTTAAATTTCGAGGTTTTTTTTGTTGTTTTTCGACAAGCATTTCATTTTCTGCTTATTTAGATTTCAAAGAGTTGACGTGCAGAGCTGGTCTAGCTACGCTGCGCTGAGACACTTGCCGCCCTCGTTGCTGATGCTTTAGTTGACTTTAACAACATTTTCAAGTCGGATTGAGTCCTGCTGCCACTGACTCTGCTGCGGTGTTCTGGTTTGGCTTTTAGCATTTCTTTGTCACACTAATTTCCTGCTCGAGTATGCACAAATGCTTGCTTGCGTTCTAATGCCGCCTCACGTTTCTCCCGCTCTCTAAGCGTGACGTTTGGTTTGGTTACGTTCGGTTGCAGAGACTGTCATTGGGATTTCTTTCTAGGTTCTTTTTTTGGGGTTACGGTTAAGTTTCAGGTTTTTAAAAATTCTGCTTTCTCATTTGGCTGAACTGAGCTGAATTTGTAATTTGGAAAACATGAACTACCAAAACATGCAGAGCGAAATTTTTTGGACCACCAAAAAGAAGCAGATGGGAGGAAGAAAGGAAGGCAAAGCCACAGTGAAGACGTCTGACGCTCAAATCAACAGACGTTTGGTTGGCAAGGCAGGCACATTGAGGTTAACAAAAAATATGGCAGCATTGCAAAGGTAGTTGTTGTTTCAAACAACCAAAGCGATTGTTGTTGCCACTTCATCTCCGATCTGACTGACGATTGCGGCCGCCTGTCTTTCTTTGTTCCCACTCAGACAAGTAGAAAACTGCTTGTCAATATGGGAAATTATTATGGGGGTCTTATTTCCATTCATCCATTCCGTGCAACGCCAATCTGCTCCATTCTGCCAGTCACTCAGTCAGCCGCCATCCATTTTATATTGTATTTCAGATGGGCAATTTAAATATTAATGATTTCAACAATTGAAAAATAAACTGAATTAAGTATTTTATGCAAGTCAAAGGACAACAACAACGAAAACTCTCCAAAAATGGAAGGATTTAATGTCAAGAGAAGTACATAAATTAAGTATAAAAAGCAGAAATGGCAAAAGAATCAGGTTTTCTCGAGACGACGAAAACGAAGTGGTCTGCCACAAATCTGAAGAGCAGCTATTAGAACCATTTAAAAAATAAATATGCCAAGAATTAAGAGTATTTACAAAATCATTGACTGAATTTAGGTTAACCACGTTTGAGAGCGAGCATAAATTGTGAACAGTGTTTTCGTGAAGATTTCTGCAATTATCCTTCAAACGAAGGACAAATTATGAGTTGAGATTTGTTAACATCTTGAATGGTTTAAATAAGATTACGTTTTTAGTTGTATGGGGGGAAATTAATTAGTTATTAGTAATATAATATTAGTTATTGATTTTTGACAATTATAAACGTGACAACAGAATGATATTCTACTTTAGAGAAAACCGGGATGTTTATTTGCTCTACAGTAGACGACCGGGGTGTTCATCTACGTATTAGAAGACTACCAGGATGTTAATACACCCTATAGTAGACGACCTGGATGATAATAGATGACCAGAATGTTATCTACTCTAAAGTAGATGACCATACTCTATATCAACGACCAGAATGGCAATCTACATTATATAGACGACCAAAATGATAATCTTCTCTATATCGACGACTAGAATGGCAATGTACATTATATAGACGTCCATAATGATAATCTACTCTATTGTAGACGACGGGAATTATAATCTAATCTATAGTAGATGACCGGATATTCAATCTATTCCATAGTAGACGACCATAGTGATAATCTACTACCAGATGTTCATCTACTCTACAGTAGATAACCATAATGTTTATATACACTATAGTAGATCACCAGAATGGTAATGAACTCTATAGTAGATGATCAGAACGGTCATCTATAAAAAGTAAACGACCAGAATGGTTATTTACTCTACAGTAGACGGCCAGAATGGTCATCTGCTCTACATTAGGCGACCAAAATGGTCATCTACTCTACATTATATGACCAGAAGAGTCATCTACTCTATAGTATAGAACCAGAATGGTCAGAATGTTCATCTACTCTATACTAGACAACCAGAATGGTCAGAATGTTCATCTACTCTATAATAGAGAAGCAGAATGGTCATGCAATCTGCAGTAGACGACCATAATGTTCATCTACTCTATAGTAGATTAGCAGAATGGTTATCTACCCTATAGTAGACGACAAGAATGGTTATCTACTCTACAGCAGATGACCAGAATGGTCATCTACTGTACACTAGACGACCAGAATGGTCATCTACTCTACATTAGACGAACAGAAGGGGCATCTAGTGTACAGTAGGCGAAAGAATGGTCATCTTTTCTTTATTAAATGACCAGAATGGTCATCTTTTCTTTATTAAATGACCAGAATGGTCATCTTTTCTTTATTAAATGACCAGAATGGTCATCTTTTCTTTATTAAATGACCAGAATGGTCATCTTTTCTTTATTAAATGACCAGAATGGTCATCTTTTCTTTATTAAATGACCAGAATGTTCATCTACTCTGTAGTAGATGGACCGGTATGGTCATCTACTCTACAGTAGACGACCAGAATTGTCAGATACTGCATAGTATACAACGTGAATAGTCATCCACACTATAGTAGACGAAGAGATTGGCCATCTACTCTGTAGTAGATGAAGAGATTGGTCATATACTCTATAGTAGCGGTCCAGAATGGTCATCTACTCTATAGTAGACGACCAGAATGGTCAGATGACCATTCTAGTCGACCTCTATAGATTAGATGACCTTTTTGGTAGTCTGTATTATAGATAGTTGAAGCTCATTCTGATCCTCTTAAATAGAGATGACCATTCTCATGGACTTTTATATTGTAGATTATCATACTGCTCCTCTACTGCAGAGTAGATGACCATATTTTCGCCATCTTTAGAGTAGATACTCATTTCGTATGTCTACTATGGAATTGATACTATACATGTTGGCGTCTATTCTAATCATCGGCTATAGATCAATTATAACTATTGACTAATCGTTTCATTAATACCTCAACCTAAGCCGCAAGCGACAAGGTCTTGAGTTCGAACCGTATCTCCGGCATAAAATTACTAAATTAAATTGAATATTTTGATAATGAAACGTTTTATTTGCTATCTGCGAATCCATGATAAATTTATATTCCGTAGATATTTATAAACTTAAATCAAGTCTCTAATACTATAAAATATTTTTAATCATATTTTCATTTTAATGTATAATTCTATTAAACCTTGAAATTTATTTCACTATATTATTTTTTCTAAATTAAACTTGGCAAATAAAAGCATACTTTTGTGCATATGACAGGCAAAAGTTTTGTTGTTATGGTGAAATACAAACTTGCCACAGTTTTCAATTTATGCACCTTTGGAAATGGATTTTTGCCATAAAATCACAAAGTTTATATTAAATGGCTTCTACATGGTGTAATTCCCCCTTCCCGGTGGACTAAGCCAAAAAGCTTCTCACCATTACCAATACCTGGAGGATGGTGCAAATTCTCAACGTTTTTCTGCCCTCATTTCCTTTTACCTTTACCCTATCTTCTTTTCATACAAAAGAGTTTTGTGTGTTGTTGCCATAAAACTGTCAACTACAATTTTTTGTTTATTCCCCCATACACACATAGACAACGCTGTATGAACGCTGTATGTTTTTTGTGTGTGTCTGTCTGTCTTTATATGTGTATAATATACTTTTCTACGAATGTGACCTTAGCTTCATTTCCCTCTCGCTGCTCTCCCACCATTCAGCACTCACTCTTTCTTGCCCTATATTCCACCTGTTCACACCATTAATTCCATTGTTTATATGCAAGTTTCCGTCTCTGAAGGATTTTTGTCAGAGGGGGCTAAACGGTACAAATGAATGCCTTTCACTTTTGCCAAAAATGAAAATTTTTATGCATTTAAAATTTTTTATTTATCCAACTTTGTATTGTTCAACTTTTCCATGTGTGTGTGTGAGAGAGAGAGAATGTGTGCGAGTGCCTGTAAGTGATTTTGACTATGATAAATTAAATATGTGTCATTTCCGGTAACTAAGATAAACTATCTCGAGAGAATAGTTAGTGAAGTTAAATAGAATTTTCATATATTTAAGTGATATAGCTTATTATGTGAAAGTTTATTAATAAAGACACATCGGGACAGACACCATTGCCTTGAAATTTTTAAAATACTAGTCTTTTGTTGTATTTAACGTTTAATGAAAAATTGTCATAACTGATAAACCGCCAGACAAAAGATCACATAAAAATCATGACGTATTTAAAATTGATATTAGCAAATATCAGAAAAAGTTGATATATAATATATCAATATATGGTACTCGTATACATATGTCTTAATGTTATCTTTAAGTCGATTTATTCATCTGAGATATTCTTACTTTGTATGTATACATATTTTTGTTTATTTTATGTGACCTTCGCCAACCGTTTTCAGTTACTAAACTGATTTTTATTTGCCATTATCTGTAATGCAAATACGAGTATATTTATTCGATTCCATAAAACAAACATAACCCATTTGTACAAAAGTATGCCATTATTTTGAACACAACAAAATTTTAAACCACTTCAGAGACTATTTCATACTATAAATCCCAATTGTCTGACTATTTGTTTAAAAAGATTGCAGACGTATAGATTACCGTGACTGTGGTGTTCCAATCTAAACTCTGTGTGAACTTTTAGCATTTCTTTGAAATTGTTATTTGTTGTAATTTTCTTGCGAAAATAAATATTTTTCGAACGAGAGAAAAAAAAACAAAGTTTATTTGCATATAGAAACAATTGCAAACATGCTGGTCGTTACAGATATTCAAAAATATATAAAGTGGAAGGCAAAAATATTTCGATATATGGATATTATTCGAAAAAATTGGGAATATAATTCTAAACTTCTATGGAAGTTCATTTTAATATGATTTACTTCCAGTAATAAAAATCCTCGTTTTATGTGTCAATTCGCTCCATTGAAAAACGGAATGAGGAAATGACAAAAGGGGATGTGATCAAGTACGGCCTAGAACGAGTATGACCTTTGCAGGATTTGTTCTATTCTATGAGGGCTATTATTTGATGGATGACTCAGTAAATCGACAAACCTTTTATACATGTTACATATCAGATCAAAATTGAATTTTCCGTATTTTATCAAAAATCTATAGAAAAAAGATTGTCGTCTACTATAGAGTAGACGACTATTCTGGTCGCCTACTATAGAGTAGATGACTCTTCAGGCCGTCTACTAGAGTGTTTATATCTCTTCTGGCCATCTACTATATAGTATATTACCATTCTGGTCGTCTGCAATAAAGTAGGTGACCACTGTGGTTTTCTGCAATAAAGAATGTGACCGCTCTGGTCGTCTACAATAGCGAAGATGACCATTTGGTCGTCTATAGTAGAGTAGATGACAATGCTGGTCGTCTACTTTAGAGTATATTATAATTTTGGTCGTCTACTACAGAGTAAATGACCATTATGGTCTTCTACAATAGATTACATGCCAGTTCTTGCTGTCGACAATAGATTATATGCCAGTTCTGGTCATCTACTATAGAGTATATGACCGTTCGGTCGTCTACTATAGAGAAAATGACCATTCTCATCGTCTACTACAGAGTATATGAACACTCTGGTCAGCTACTCTAGAGTAAATGGCTGTTCTGGTCGTCTACTATAAAGTTGATGACTATTCTGGTCGTCTATTCTGGAGCCGTCTACTCTTCGGGCCGTCTACTATAGAACAGATGATTATTCTGGTCGCCTACTATGGAGTATATGGCCACATTCGGGTTGTCGTCAATATAGTAGGTGACCACTCTGGTCGCCTACAGCAGTGTAGATGACAAGTCTAGTCCTCTACAAAATAGTAGATGACCAGTCTTGTCGTCGACAATGGAGTATTTGGTCATTATGGTGGTCTACAGTAAAGTAGATGTCAATTTTAGTCTTCTACAATAGAGTAGGTGACATTATGATCATCCACAATAGAGTAAATTACCATTCTGAAAGTCTACACTAGAGTCGATGACTATTCTGGTCGTCTACAGCAAAGTAGAAGTCCATTTTAGTCGTCTACAACAGAGTAGTTGGTCATTATGGTCGTCTACAGTAAAGTAGGTGTCCATTTTGGGCGTTTACAAATGAGTAGATGACCATTCTTGTCATCTAATATAGAGTTGGTGAACATTCTGGTCGTCTAAAATAGAGTAGACGGTCATTCTTGTCATCTACAGTAAAGTAGATGTCCATTTTGGTCATCTAAGATAGAGTAGGTGACCATTTTGCTCATCTGCAAAGAGTTGTTGAACACTCTGGGCGTCTATAATAGAGTAGAAGGTCATTCTGGTCGTCTGCCGTAAAGTAGATCACCATTTTGGTCACCTACAGTAGAGTAGTTGTTTATTTTTGGCGTCTACAGTAAAGTAGATGTCTATTTTGGTCGTCTACTATAGAGTAGGTGACCATTCTGGTCATCTACAATAAAGTATGTGACCATTTTGGTCATCTGCAAAGAGTTGGTGAACACTCTGGGCGTCTATAATAGAGTAGATGGTCATTCTGGTCGTCTGCAGTAAAGTAGATCACCATTTTGGTCGTCTACAGTGGAGTAGTTGGTAATTTTTGGCGTCTACAGTAAAGTAGATATCCATTTTGGTCATCTACGATAGAGTAGGTGACCATTTTGCTCATCTGCAAAGAGTTGTTGAACACTCTGGGTGTCTATAATAGAGTAGATGGTCATTCTGGTCGCCTTCAGTAAAGTACATCACCATTTTGGTCGTCTACAGTAGAGTACTTGGTAATTTTTGGCGTCTACAGTAAAGTAGATGTCTATTTTGGTCGTCTACTATAGAGTAGGTGACCATTTTGGTCGTCTACAATAGAGTAGGTGACCATTTGGTCACCTACAATAGAGTTGGTGAACATTCTGGTCGTCTACAATAGAGTAGATGGTCATTCTGGTCGTATGCAATAAAGTAGATGTTCATTTTGGTCCTCTTCAATAGAGTATTTTGTCATTATGTCATTCTACCGTAAAGTAGATGCCCATTGGGTTATCTACAATAGAGTCGATGACCATTCTGGTCGCCTACAGCAAAGTAGATGTCCATTTTGGTCGTCTACAGTAAAGTAGATGTCCATTTTAGTCATCTACAATAGATAGGTGACCATTCTGGTCATCTACTATAGATATGGTGAACATTCTGATCGTCTACTACAGAGTAGATGACCAAGTTGAGTTTGTATTTTGTTACGTTTTCCTTATTTTTCCTTTATTATATGTATATACGTATGCATATATATGGTTTTTGCACACTCTCTCGTCTTCATTGCACCAAACCATTCGCCAGTTTAAACTATAAAATGATGAACATCAGTGGTGCGGGTTTTGAAGCGCAAGAGAGATGGTGAGGGATAGCAAAGGGAGTTATGTCTCTGTAACAACTGAATGACCACAGAATTGCATTTGAAATAAACTCAAAAATGTGGCTGACCCAAATCAAAATCCCGCCATAATGCTCAATTGCCAACAGTACTTTATGCCACTCACCGCCACCGCTACAGTGGCCACCAGAAGTACAGCGGGCGCGCAGCAGACACACTCGAGAACAAGTAGCTTGCAACAGACTCCAGCACTCCCATAGGCCATCACCCTCACCCTAACCATATTTTCTTTTTCTATCCCAGCCGTAGGAGTGAGGCAAAGAGAGATATTGCAATATCACCATCAATGCTACACAAATTCTTTGCTCTAATGCCACACAATTCATATTTTTTTAGTGTTTGTTTATGACTAACACAAAAAATAGATTCAAATTCTCCCAGCATTTTTTCATTTCAGTTCATTTTTTCCTTCACTTTTGTTATTGTTGCTGGGAGAGGAAAACAGAGATAAAAAGGACGTTCGTTGCATTGCAATTCATTCATTGAATTTGGAATTTGAATATAGAATAACTCGTAATGGTTTCTGGTTGTGCAGTTGAGTAGTTGTTGCTGCACTTTATATTTGCGAGTAACTTTATGGGTGCATGTGAGTGATTCCATGTGAAATTGGGAAAAAGGCATTTACATTAGCAATTTTGCTGTAAATTTCTGAAAAAACATTACTCTCAATTTTAATAGATAAAAATGCAGGTCCATTCTTGACAAGCATAAATACTCGATATCAATATTTAATTTAGCGGCAGAAAATTCGTTGAGTTCGCTATATTATTATAATGGAATGACTCATATATAAAAGAGACAAAGAGCAAAGCATGAGATAACAGTACCAGAGTGTTGTTTGTTGTCAGTTTTGTATTGGTATTTGTGTTATGGCTTTAGGTTTATTTGGGCAACTAACTCCCAGTGTGTATGTGTGTGTGTGTATACGGGTACGTCACCCTCTACGACTCTCTCTATCACTGGGTGAAAAGCTGTCAGTGTCACAGTTATAATATTTTTCCAAAACAAAAGCAACACACTCGTGTCAGTGTGTGTGCCTAAGTGCCACTGAATATTTATATCAATGTAACGCCATAAAAAACAAACATACTCCCTCTCTTACCTCTCCTCTAAACAAACAACATTTCTATATATTTGTCTGCGAAAAACGAATATTCGTATTTCTAACAATAACAGCCAAACAAAGCGGGAGTTTATACGTATGATGCGATTACCCGAAGGGTGGTCGGGGGCGAAGGTGAAAAATTTACATAAATATTTTATTGGTGTATAACGTCAGTTTTGACAACATTCAACATAAAGCCTGTCAGTCATTCAGATACATACATGTATGTGTATGTACTTCTGGGCCGACCAAATGAATGAATGATCATGGCCCCTATCGCAGGACCTGACACGGTGGTTCATACATTTATTCATTTATCTTCTCTTTAGTTAAACAAAATATATGTTTTCACAAAAAATCGTTCAAAATTAAAATGTAGACACTATCAAGATAAATCCCTTGACCTGAAATAAATATTTCTATTAGTTTATGAATATTTTATTTTGAAAATTCTTTGACAAAAATTAAATATTGAACCAGTAAAGAGGTCATACAAGATGAAAAGACCGATATTTAAATATTTATAATTTGATATTGAAATATTTAGCTAAGAGCTAAAGAAGTAAAAGTGTGAGTGTTGTATTTTTGATTTAAAATTGTATATTTAATAAAGCCAAAGGACTGCATAAACGAAAATTAAAATGGTCCTTATATACTAGGGCGGGTCGATTTAAAAATCGCCCATTGCTCAGTGAAAATCGTATTCTAGGGATCAAAATAAGAAACTTTGCCGAAGAAACCATACCTCTAAAACGAATTCTGATGTCCCGGAAAAAATCCCACTTTGACCCATTTAGAGTGCTCCAATCGAGTCCAAATGTATGGAACCCCCAGGGGGTTCCAGGGGGTGTGCCACTGGCATGGGTGGGTCTCCAAAGTTAGTGGGGGTCGGTCATACATTTGGACTCGATTGGAGCACTCTAAATGGGTCAAAGTGGGATTTTTCAAAATTTGCCCCTACCCAAAAGTTCGACCCAAATTCCGGGACATCAGAATTCGTTTTAGAGGTATGGTTCCTTCGGCAAAGTTTCTTATTTTGATCCCTAGAATACGATTTTCACTGAGCAATGGCGACTTTTTTTTGTCTCCCCACAAATCGACCCGGCCTATTATATACTATAATCACACTTTAGTGAAGGAGAAGCTATCGAAGAAGTATCTGTGGATCCTATATATTTAAGGCGGATATCCGTTTCCTTCCATTTTTGAGTCATTCGTCTGTCTGTCTGCTTGACGAGGGCGGATACTATCGGTAGAAGTCGCATAATGACTTAACATTTTGTATATTTTGATATTTTCTTCTAACATAGGCTAAGTTCCAACATGGACCATACTACTCTACTCCATGGATAATTCCCTCAGAAATGGTTACACCTTTTTAAACACATTGTCCTTTATAATTGACTGTTAAGTCGTCTTGTCTTTATAGGCGACTAAGAAGCTCGGTTCGGAAGTGGATCCAGAAATTCAAAGAAATGTAATAATAGGAAAACAACTCAACGTGTTAGACTAGGTCATTCGATTTTTTTATGCTTAAAAGTGAAATGAATATTCTTCACTTTATTTTGATATACCTTGATATACCAGACCAAAAAATAGATAGAGCTCCAACAACCAACTACAGGCTTTGGTGAATGTCCAAGAACATGAAGCGTAGTAAATCTGCCTGCTCTTTAAACATAATTTTCAATAAAAATAAGATTTGGTCCTGTGACTAACTTAGCGGGTAACATACCCCCGTCCTCTGTTGTAATCACGCTACAGTCCGTAATAAAGAGCTAGGTTGATCAAATTTGGTAGAAATACTTCTTTTATTTGCAGGTTGTTTGGGATTGCAAATGGACCATATCGTTTAATGTTTTGATATAGCTTCCCTACAGAGGTCGCTCCAAAATATGGCTTTTGAGCTATAGTTACCACATTATTAATGAAATTTATCAGTTCATTATTTGTTATAGTCATCCTTTAGAGGTCGCTCCAAAATGTACACATTTAAGCCATAAATACATTTTAACTAAATCTTTGCACTTTGTATTTAATTAAGACAAGAATTCATCACAGTAAATTTTTTTAAATCGGTTCATATTTTGTTCTTGTCCACCTACAGATGTCGCTCCCAAAAAGGCTTATTTAGGCCATGAACACCACATTTTCTAAGAAATTCAGCTGAAACTTTGCAGTTTGTATTATATTTTGGCAAGAATTCGTCTCCACCTAGCTCAATTATTGTAGACTGTAGCGTGATTACAACAGACAGACGGTGTTACAAAAGGAGTGACAAAATTAATATACCCCTTATCCTATTGCAAAACGGAAAGCCATACGGAGTGACAAAATAAATATACCCCCCATCCTATTGCAAAACGGAAAGACAGTTTCAACATCAAAATAAGGGTGAAAAGCTGCAACAGTAATATTAATGTAATTAATATTAATCATTCGCTAAGCATTCATGTGATTCAGGTGATGTGATTTTGTGCTTTTGTTTCTGAAATTAAGAACTAAAACGTTTAACATTTATTTTGCCTAGATACAGCTTCAAAGTCTGTATTCTATATCCCATTATTATGAAATTTGGCACAGAAGAGGGGAACACAACAGTCAACACTGCGCGACTTGAAGTAACAAACGTATAGACACAATATATTTAAGTGTTTCTTCAAATCTTCTGTCTGAACTTTAGGGATGTCACAGTTTTTATCCGATATTTATGAAATTTTAATAACAGTATGCCAATTCTATTCATGCCAATTCTGTTCATTCGCACAGTATCTCTCCTAATATAATGTTTTGGCAATACAGAAATATACAAATTTTATAACACAGTGCAACAACCAAAATGGGAATGGGATGAAACCAATTACAAATGAATGTTGACATTATCCCTAACAAAACCTCCATGGGTTTTTTTCAGTTCAGTGCTAGATTTTTTTACACGCATTTGAAGTTGGTAATTTTGAACCGCTTTTTCAATGAAAATCGACAAGAAGTAGCACCATTTGCATGTCACCGCCATCTATCGTGTGTTGTAGGTAATAAATGATTTCCTCGACCCCAAAAACCGTAAGATACCAAAACTTTACATGATAATAAAAATAAATAATCATTATTTTATTAAATTTTCAACGATCTTTTCTTGTTAGACAGCTTTCCAAAATCATCAACTTCAAATGCGTGTAAAAAAAATCTCGCACTGACCTGAAAAAAACCCTTGAGGGGTTTGTTATGGATAATGTCAACTTTCATTTGCAATTGGTCTCATCCCTTTCCCATTCGGAAAGTTCGATTTTGTATCAGAGTGTAATTAACAAATAGTAGACCTCATACAGATTTTCAATTCTGTAGAATAGATGGGATTGCGTTCAGCCAGTAAAATATTTTTCCCAGTAGCTTTAGTATCTAATTTGTTGTATTACACATTATTTTCTGATTATTTCATATCTAATCTTTAAATTTTCGAAATTACCTAATCCTTAGACTTTCGCTACGCTAGCAGGAGATTCGATATCCATTCGAGCCTGAGTATTTTCACATCTAATATCTGCACTTTTTATTTACATATATTCATTTCCCACTGCATATAATTAGAAAATCCTTAATCTTTCCCCCACGAAAGAGGTGCATAATCATTTCTCAAAATACGAAATTCTGCACCTCTAACCTTCCAACTAACCTCAGAAGCAGAAGTTCCATGTCTCCAATGACAAGCAGCGTCAGACATTAATATGTGCAGCACCTGAATCTTTAGAGTTTTCTTGCTTTCTTGCAGGTCCTCTTGACATGGCAGCATGAAAGTTTTGTCTAATACAAAACGTGATGATTTGAAACTTTTTTGTGTCATACCAGACCCATAATCCCCCACTTCCTAGCCCTCCACCTCTCTTTCTTGTTCAGCAGCCATCAACCACAACCAAGTCTTCGAAGAAGGGCAAAAAAAACAAATGTCTGCAAAACTTTTATTGCCATATTGCAAACAAGATTTCTCAAAAAAGTACACAAAAAAACGATGAAATCCAATTCAAAAATTTTCTATTTTTGTGTGTCTATGTCGGAGGAGTGCTGTTCTGTTATACGATGCTAATGTCATTGGCAGCTGTTGCAATTTTCCTCAGAACAACCATTCAAGGAGTGAAGGAACGTACGAACGAACGAACTTAAAAGCTTGAAAACATATCGAAAATGTGTGAAACAAACCTGAAGGAAAGTTTAACACTTGTCAAGAAATGTGCTAAAGGCTACTGTGGAGTGGGGGACAGAGGTGATTATGAGGATGACAAGGAGGGCGACGATGCTATCAATGACGATGATAGTGATGATGATGATGATGCGAAAGCTTATGGACGTGGCGTTCATATGATAAAGAAAAACATAGACAGTCAAATGAGCCAAAATTTTGGAATTTATGCATGTGAGAAAGAGTGTCCTTTAACACAGGACAAGTAGCTGTCTTCAGTTGTAGACACGAAGTTAACATTGGGTCAAATGCTGTTTTTTTTTGTTTCGTAAAATAAAAACAAAATTTTTGTCTAGAAAATGATGAATTGTCTCCATTATTTTCTGGCCCAGGAAACGAATGATTAAATGACTATTACAATAAGAGTCATCATATGCTCAGATGTTCTTTTAGAGTGATTCAATTTCCATGACCCCAGCTTAATATACCGAATCCGTAAATCTCTCATTAAATTCACATATTCCTAATTCCTCAGTGTATTACTTCCCAATTAGGATAATATAAAACAAAAATGTTATTAAAAGTGAGCTACTTATTTCCTTCCCCAAAAACATTGGTATCGCATTTGAACTGAGCATAGGAGATAACCCGGAAATAAGCTAAGACTGAAGCTTAATCTAATGCACATGTAGATATGGCTACACTTGAAATTGCAGCTGAAGAAAAATATGCGAATATAACAAAACCAACATCTTAAGAAACCAAAGACTTAAAGGTTGAAGTAGCAGAGCATAGAACACAGCACAGCAAGAACATTTTCAAATTGAAATGTAATCCTGCTGGCAAACAAGTGGCTGCCAGCCAGCCAGCCAAGATTCAGGACGAAGATCATCAGACCAACTGTGAGACATTGCCACATTTGCACAACGACAGACGATACGATACAATAAAATAAAATATCACAAACCAAAGCCAAGCAGCAGCAGCTTCGTAAAAAGTGAAGAAGCAAAAAAAAAAACAAATAATGAAGCGCGTAACATTCACAAGAAAATCTCAGGACACATTACAAAAAAAAACCTTTATAAGGAGATTTTCTATTCGTTTTTGTGTCTTGAACCTGCCTGCCTGCATGCATATGCATGTATTGGCAGTTAGAGTTAGTATTAGCAGAAATCTGATTTTCTCCACACATACGACAGTCGCAAATTGCCACAGGAGTTACAGCGTAAGAGGCTGCCTAAACGTCCGTCCCTCCGTTCGTCACTGTGACTGTCTTTTTGTCTCGTTGTCTGTCTACTAGCCGTTTATATTCAGACTTCTTTCCATGCGTCTTTCCCTTATTCTTGGTGTCGACTGACATTGTTGCTTTTGACAAGAACACGAACTACTATTGCTGCCAATGTTTGTTTATTTCGTTGTATATATATGCGCACATATATTTTCTTATACAATTACACTTACACATACATAAGCTTATCCAAGTTACATTGGAAGGCGAATACACATACACATAGGCGTACTTTATAGGTTGTACCGAAAATGATAAATTTAATTTTGAAGTAGGCAAAATATTCCAGATTTTAGATGTGGCTATCTGTACGAATAAGTAACATGAATATAATTAATATTCATTATTCACCAGGTGGGTCAAACTTTATATGTTTTTGGGTAAAGAGTGACTCGATGAAAAGTTTTGAGAGGACATACCAAATATTTGGGGCTACAATCTTGCTAAGGAGGATAACTACTAATATAAACCGCAATTGTTTACATAGAATTAGGCATTTCATCATGGAAAGACTTATGCCTGAACAACGTTTACACGTGTCATTCGCCAGTTACCAGTCGAAATGCTCGAAGGAGCCATCGAAAATTGGACTCAACGGATGGACCATCTGAGACGTAGCCGCGGTCAACATTTGATAGACATAATCTTCAAAAAATAAATGCCAAAGAATTTTCTTTCAAATGATAATAACCATTCCCCATGGAATTTGAATTTTCTGCTTTTTTTTCTTCAAAAAGGTAGGGAACCTCGAAATGGATCATCCTATAGATGACTTCAATGGTCTTCTGATATAGAGTAGATGACCACGTTGGTCGTCTGAAATAAAGTAGATTACTTCAATGGTCTTTCGATATAGCGTAGATGATCCCAGTGGTCGTCTAATATACTTATAGAGTAGATGACCCCAGTGATCTTGTAATATACTTATAGAGTAGATGACCCCAATGGTCTTCTGATGTATAGCAGATGAACCCAGCGTTATCCTTATATATAGTAGATGACCCCAGTGGTCTTGTAATATACTTATAGAGTAGATGACCCCAATGGTCTTCTGATGTATAGCAGATGAACCCAGTGTTATCCTTATATATAGTAGATGACCCCAGTGGTCGTCCGATATAGAGTAGATTACACTAGTGGTCGTCTGATATGGAGTACATGACCCAAATGGTCGTTTAATATAGATTAGATAACCCCAATGGTCGTCTGATATAGAGTAGACGACACCACTGGTCGACTTATGTAGAGTAGAAGACCCCACTGTTCGTTTGATATAAATGGCACCAATGGTCATCTGATATGGAGTAGATGACCCCAGTGGTCGTCTGATATTGAATAGATGAAACCACCGGTCGTCTGAAATAAAGTAGATGACTTCAATGGTCTTCTGAAATAGGGTAGATGAAGCCAGTGGTCATCTGACATAGAGTAAACACACCAGTGGTCGTCTGATATGGAGTAGATGACTCCAATGGTCGTCTGATATTGAAAAGATGACCCCAGTAGTCATCTGATATAGAGTCGATGACCCCAGTGGTCGTCTGATATTAAAAAGATGACCCCAGTGGTCATCTGATATAGAGTCGATGACACCAGTGATCATCTAATAAAGAGTAGATGACCCCAGTCGTCATCTGACATAGAGTAGATTACCCCAGTGGTCATCTAATATAAAGTAGATAACCCCAGAGGTCATTTGATATAGAGTTAGTGACCCTAGAGGACATTTGATATAGAGAAGGTGACCCCAGAGGACATTTTGTATAGAATAGATGACCCCAGTGGTCATCGCATGTTATCCATTTTAGGAATGATGGCTAAACAGTTTTCCAATCATAGAGTACTATACTATACCGTAGATAACAACCCAAAGGCTTTTTCTAAACGGTGCTGTGGTATAAATGACATCATATTGATGATGCCCAACAGTTTTTTTTATCATACAGTTGATGACCCCACATATCATCTCTTCTGGCGTAGATGACTCAACAGGTCGTCTGGTACACCCACTTTAATGGCTCCTCCAAATAATAGACTTTCATAAGGTCTTCTCTAGAAGTGAACTTCCATCAGGTCTTCTCTATTAGATAACATTTTGAGTTTCGTGAACAGATGTGATACTACTGATTATCCTTAAGTTTTTATATTAACTTTATTTATTGCATTTTCGAAAAGAAGTCCTGTGGACATCTAGAAATGAAGATTTTCCTTAAAATATTCTATAATATGAGAGTTTTTAAGGATTTCTTCAGAAGATATATTTCCTATAAATAATGGCCTTCCTTAACATATTCTATAAAATAAACCATCCCTAAGGTTTTCCCTAGATAAAGGCCTTCCTTAAAAAGTGAACTCTAAAAGTGAACCTACCTTACAGTCTTCCCCAGATGAAGACCTTGTAGGGTTTCATATACGCGTTAGGGTCATGTGATGCTAAATTTTATTTCTTAAATTATTCTGTAAAATAAAACATTAGTTAGACTGCCTTAAAAAATGTCCTCTATGATCTTGGAATGGAACACTTTATTGAGATCTTCCTTAGCAGAAACCCTTCCTTAAAATCTTTTGCAAAAGAAAACCTTTCGTAATATATTCTCCAAAACAAGGCCTAAAAATCGTCTCTAGAATAAAAAGTTTCTTATGATTAATATTAAACTTACTTTACTCATTAAGGCTCTCTCTAGAAGAAGGACTTTCTTTACGGTCTCATGAAAAATATCATTCATAAGATCTTCAAAGAAAAATCCTATCCCTTAAAATCCTAAAAAAAAAACTTCCTTTAAAAAGTCCTTCAAATACAAATCTAAAGTCATTTTAAATAGCATTGAACTGGGAATTTTGAGTCAATATGTTTTTCTTTTTGTTCCTCAGCAAGGTTTATAAAGGAAGACGTTCCTCTACAACTGAAAAATGTGTTCTGTCCTTCATAAAATATCTTCTTGAAGGTCTTCCATAAACAAGACCTACATTAAGATTGTCTACTAAAGTAGCCCTTCTATAAGATGTTTTATGAAAGAAGACATTTCTTAAAGTCTTTTGTAAAGAGAACGTTTTTCAAAGCATTCTTACAACATACTATTCTTGGAGAAGAACTACCCAAAATCAACTCATGGCATTTGTGCTTCGTTGAGTGTGAGTAACGTTAATTCAAATATCATTCATCATAATTTCACAGATCAATAATATATGACATGTTTATAATGTTATTATAAATATAATTACAAAATTAATTGAGCAAAATAATTAAAATAAATACATAGTACATGTATATTTTCAGATTCAGAACATTGTGCAATTTTTTCCTATTTTTTAAGATATATTAAAAAATTTGCAACTTTGGATATTTTTTTATCATAAGCAAAATTGTAAAGCTGAAAGGGATCTATAAGATTATTGTTACGCGATCATGTTTGAATAATGTATCAGAGTTGTTAAAAAAATCAAAGCTTTTTCGGATGCTATACATTTTCGCAAATTTTTGTAGCGATCGAACAATATTAGTTTCTTTACATAAATCTTACTAATGATTGATTGAAGAAATATCTTGGAGAACTTTTAACCCTTTGACGTCCACTGTGACATATATGTCCCATGCAAATTGTTTTGCAATTTTTACGATACTTATGTCTAAAATGTCCCAATTTGCTTGAAATTTAGTTTAGTTTTTTAGTCAGAAGAAAACCTACGTACCATTTTTTTAATTTTTCGAGGAGTAGCTCAGAGAAGTAAAAAAAGTTGGTATTTTCGTCAAAGGGTTAAAACTCTACAATTTCACTTATTGCAAGGAAACTCGAAAACTGCGTTGGTTCTTCGTGGAAATTTCTATTCAAATATAAAATCGTAAACAATTTTCTTGGAACACCCTATTATACATAGACCGCACATTCATTGCTTTAGCAATTGAAGTCCCAGACAATGATATGTTTTGTCGAAATGCGTGAGGATTTCTCTAACAATGTCTCCGTGTATGCGAATATAAATGTATATACGTGTATGTGTGTAAACGTTCGTCGTACATGTTTAACAGACATTTTGTAGTTGGTAAGCTTCCACTTCCGTTTTGTAACGGAAGTTGGCTGGCAATTCAATGGCGGCGACAGCAACCCAAGCAGCATCGTTATCATTGCCTTCATCATTGTCGTTGTTGTCGTCGCCGTTGGCTGCTGCTATTGCTACTGCCGCTTTTCGTGCATTTTCAATTTGAAACATATGCTCGAATATCAATTTGTGTCACAATTGTTTTGTGTGAGAGTGTGTGTGCGTGCGTGTACGAATATATATATATACGTTTGGCTGAGTGTACATTTCTTAGTTTATGACTGCGTTTACGAAACGAGGACAGTTTTCCTACATTTGGTCACAATAAATGTTCAATTAATTCAAATGTCTGGCAGAATATAATTCAATGTGTATGAGTGAGCTAGACTTGAATAGTTTTTTAATCAGACTTGAAAATAATCCAATTATTGAATCATTGAACTTAGCAATAGATTGAACTGTTTTATAGAGACGGACGTGACTGTGCTTAAATATGTATATATATATAAGGCGGTTTGGTTGGGTGTTAGCAAAAATTGATCACTAACACATTTGTGGAGAATGACTGGAGAATTCTTAGCCAAATTTAAAGTGATACCACATTGTAGAAATATAGAATATATAATATAAACAGAAAAAAGATTAAGGAATTAAAATGAGTGGTCTTTGGAGCTTTTTTCTAAATTGCTTGTTGATGTTGTTAATGACAGAACAAAAATAATTCTTAAATGAGGAATTGAGGATTTCGTTTGTGTGTTATCGTCATTAATACAAAAACGATCAAAACACATTTGTCCCTTAGTGCGTATACGTAATATAAATTTAAATTAAATTTATCATACGCACAAATCTCCAGAAATAAACTAAAAAAAAACAAGTAAAAGCGTTAAGTTCGGCCATGCCGAATCTTATATACCCTCCACCATGGATAGCAAACTCAAACTCAATAAAAATAACACCGAAAAATACAAAAAATATAGTATAGTATATATTTGCAATCCCAAACAACCTGCAACTATAAGAAATATTTATACCAAATTTTATCAACTTAGCTCTATTATTACGGACTGCAGCGTGATTACAACAGACGGACGGACGGAAATGACAAAATCGTCTAAGAATTTTACGACGATTAAGAATATATGTACTTTATGGGGTCTCAGATCAATATTTAGAGGTGTTACACACGGAGTGACAAAATGAATATACCACACATCCTATGGTGGAGGGTATAAAAAGGAAATATTTTTTGAAAAATTAGTTTACATATTAATTTTATAACTTATTTTTGCTGGTACTCTACTGAGAGTTATGCCTTCGGGCATTTCAGGTGACGATATATTAATGAATTCGCAATAAAAATGCTAATAAAATGCAAAAATACTGACAATACTAATATAATATGAACCTAAAAATAATGTCTAATCATAAAATTTTATCAATTTTCCCATTCCTCTTTTCATTTCATGTACCCCATAAAATCGTAATTTAATACTACAGGTAAGTTTTTTTTTTAAATTTATATACATATTTTATTCTCACGCATCACATTATCAAAATATTAATTTTTCTTAAATCTTTGTGCATTTTGATCAAAATTATAAGATGGCTATGGTACTTTACAACTTATATTAATTTTAAATTGTATTAATTTTCTACTGGAAATATTGAGTCATATGGTCCTTCCTTCGATAAGATAATTTACAAAATCAATATGTTCGGAAGGAAGGTTTATAAGGGAAGACATTACTACTGAAAAATGTCTTGTGTCTTTTATAAAAGATCTTTCTTCAATGTATTCTATAAACAAATTCCTCCATTAAAGTTGTCTACTAAAGTTGTCCTTCTATAAAACGTTTAATAAAAGAAGACATTTCTTAAGGTCTTCTGTAAAAAGGACATCACTTAAAGTTTTCTAACACGAAACATTTCGTGGGGAAGAAAATCCCAAAGGTTAACTAATGAACATTTTTTTCGATAAGTAGTCTTTCCATAAAAGGTCTACGCTAACACCTTCTTAAACAGTACCTCAAATAAATTTGTACAATTCAAGTCCTTCCTTAAAAAGGACGCTCTTTAAAAAGTTTTAACAAGAAACATTTCTTAAGGAGTCATTGATAAACTACACAAGACCCATCCACTTAAAATTTTTTTTGATAAAGCATTGCATAAAATATTTATGTCAAGCTCCTCTAAAAGAAGACCTCAATCAAGGTCGTTCACTAAAAAGAGCCCTTCCATAATATATTCCACTTAGAAAATCTTTTTTAAGGCCATCTGTAGAAAAACGATGCATTTCAAAGAGTTATTACAAGAAATATTGCTGAAATAGTAAACTTCACAAAGCTCATCTACTGGGCATTTTTTCGATAATGCTATCCGTAAAACGTCTATATTAAGATATTCTAACAGAGAGCCTAATGTTGTCCACTAATAAAGTCCTTCCATAACACAGTACAGCATTTTTTAATTCATTGATTTGGGACTCAATTCTGAGAATTGGACGCGAAAGTAGCCCCAAAAATAATAACTTCTGCATCAGTTGTTTAGTCAACTTGGCTCTATTAATAATTTAATGGTCATACGATTTTTTCGGTTAGTTTTGTTCAGCATTTTTTTCTCCTATTCAATATCTACAACTTTGCTTCAGACACAAAAGAGATATTCTGTAAGGTATACCGAGAAATGAATATAGAAAACGTGCAAAAAATCCGACTTTAGCAAAAAACGCATGGCCATTAAATTATTAATTGAGCCAACTTGACTAAACGAATGATGCAGAACTTGTTATTTTTGGGGCTACTTTCAAGTCCAATACTCGGAATTGAGTCCCAAAATCATGTGTTGTACTGTATAATATATTCCACACAGTAGACCTTCTTAAAGTATCTATATGAAAGGAAGTAAGGAGTCCTTAATATAAAAACAGTTATTGAGACAACCTTTAAACTAAATCTCCCCAAAGTCTGTCTTACAATAATACCTTCCCTAAGATCTTCGGAAAAATAAGAACTTACTTAGGTTCTACAACGAAGTCCTTACCTAAAAACCAACAGTAAAAGAATACCATAAAGGAAGTTCTTCCATAAGGAAGTTCTTTTATTTATAAAACAAACATTCAGGTATTCTATCAAAGAAAACCACCCTTAATTTGTTCCTCAAAATATGATCTTCTTTAGAGTTTCCTCGAAAATAAAGCCCTCGATAAGGACTGTAGCAGAAGATTTTCGCTAAGGAGTTCTCCTATAGTTAAGGTATTCTATACTCAAGGACCTCACTTAAGGTCTTCGATAGCAAAAAACATACTCTAAGGTCTTCTGAATAAAAATAGCCCTCTTAATATATCTTATAACATTAATATACATATTTGCCGGACTTAAGAATGGCTGAAGGAATTTTGTATAGTATTTTTTAGCTGATGTGTTTGGTTATCTATATGACTTATATAGGAGAAGACCTTCCCTTTACTCTTGTAATACTGTAGACTTTCCTTAATGTCTACTATATAAAAAGCCTTTCGCAAGATTTATCGTAAAAATACCATTATTTTAGCCTTCTTTAATGCAGTACCATTCGTATAGTCTTATTTGGCACACCTTAAAATATCCTCACTAATGTCCCTTCGGTTCAGCGGTCATCTGTCGCAGACGAAGAATTTTCATTTCTTTTCCTTCCTTTAGTTCTGCTATATCACACGCCATCCCTAAGGTCTTCTATTACTGAGGACATACCTTAAATTATTCTATAGCACAGGACCTACCTTAAAATATTCTATAGCAGAACACTTACATTTAAGGTCGTCTAACAAAAAATCTTCCCTATGGTCTTATATACCATAAGATCTCGCTTAAGGTTTTCTGTACACTAAAATCTTAAATAAGATCTACTATCCATAGTAGATACTTGTTCACAAGGTCCTATATAAAATAAGGTATTCCTTAAGTTATACTAAAGCAAACGATTTACTTCCTTACGGTCTTATATAGTAGAGTACCTTCCATAGGTACTTTTACGGTTTAAGATGACCTGTGTTGAGTTATTGTAGAGCAAATTAAAATCAATTAATGAGAAGGTCGTTAACGTATTCTATAGTCTTTCCTTGACACAGTACTGCACATGAGTTTTGGGACTCAATTCTATGAATTGGAAGTGAAAGTACCCCAAAAATAAGAACTTCTGCATCATTCGTTTAGTGAAGTTAGCTCAATTAATAATTAAATGACCATACGATTTGTTTTGCTCAAGGTGGATTTTTTGCACTTTTTCTATATTTTTTCTCGGTATACCTTAAAAATCGTCATTGTCATCTTTCATAAAATCATATTTAATGTAAATTATTCTAAAGCAAACGATTTACTTCCTTAAGATCTTCTACAGCATAATAAGCTGTCGTATAGAATAACACTTCCCTTTAGATATACCAAGAAATCTTCCCAAACGTCGTCTATACCTGAATATGTTCCCCAAAATGTTATTAATACCAAAATCTAACACTTCCCTTACGGTTTTCTATACCAACAAATCTTCCTTACGTCCTTATTTCAGATGACTTTTCTTAAGAATTTTTTAGACTTCTACAGCGGGGGATTTGCCTTAAAATCTATTTTATACCAAAAACTCATCCGTAAAGTATTCTATAGCAGATCATCTTCCCAGAGACTTTCTTCACAAAAAGATCTTTCCGAATGCCCTCCTAACAGTCATCAACAGTAGAAAATCGTGCATAAAATACTAATGAAAAACATGTAAAAGCTTTAAGTTCGGCCATGCCGAATCTTATATACCCTCCACCATGGATAGCATGTGACCTCACAAAATAACTCAAACCCGAAGAAAATAACACAGAAAAACACAAAAAAAAATATAGTAGATGAGGAATCACGACAAGTTAGATGCTATATATGGGAGCTATATCTAAATATGGACCGATATCGCCCATTTGCAATACAAAACAATCTGCAACTATAAGAAATATTTGTACCAAATTTTATCAACCTAGCTCTATTATTACGGACTGTAGCGTGATTACAACAGACGGACGGACGGACAGACGGACATGGCTAAATCGTCTTAGAATTTTACGACGATTAAGAATATATATGTATACTTTATGGGGTCTCAGATCAATATTTAGAGGTGTTACAAACGGAGTGACAAAATAAATATACCCCCCATCCTATGGTCGAGTGTATAAAAAGGTATTCCTAAATAATCTGTTAAATCAAACGATTTACTTCCTTAAGCTCTTCTGCAGCAGAAGTATTTCCAGAAGGATTTTTATAGTCTTCTATAGCAGATGATCTGTCTTAAGGTATTATCGGGACTGTTCTGTAGCAAGGTGATTAGATATCACGGTGATTTTAAAATCGCCGGCGACTTAATATCAATGTTGGAGTTCGAAATCGCCCGGTTTATTATTCATAGCCTCCCAAAAAAGATTGTTCGAATTATGTTCAGGTGATTTCGAACTCCAAAAGTGATTTTAAGTCGCTGGTGATTTTAAAATCACCGTGATATCAAATCGCCGTGATTACAGAACAGACCCGTATGTAACGGATAATTTCTCTTAAGAACTTATATACCTAAAACAATCTTCCCTAAAGTCTTCTATGCCTGAAGAACTTCCCTAAAGTTTTCCGTGCCAGAAAATCTTCCTGTTGGTCTTCTTCTACGGTAGAATTCCTTGCAGTCATCTATAGCAGAAAATCGTTCATAAAATCCAATAAAAAAAAGCAAAAAAAAATTACTTACTTAAGGTCTACTACAACATAAGACCATCCATAAGGACCTATTCGAGTATACTGTTTTATAGAAGAGGACACGTCTTAAAGTAGTATGTAGCAGAACATTTCCTTGCAAAAACATTTCGCTGAACTCCTCTATACCAGAAGATCTCAACTTGTGTTTTCTGTACAAGAGGTTCTTCCTTCAGGTATTCTATGGCAGAATCTTGCATAAGCTTGTATAGAAACTAAAGCTTTACTTGAGGTCTTCTAAAGCAGAAAAGGAAAACAAGACTTTCCCTGAGGACTTTTAAGTCTTCTAATCTCCTGTCCTTAAGTGCTATTTCGCAGAACATTTCCCTGGATGCCTTCTGTACCAGAACATTTCCCTAAGGTTCTCCGAACAAGAATATCTTCCTTCAGGGGTTATTTTCAGAATACATTCCTTGCATTCATCTATATTAGAAAATTGTTCATAAAGATCAAAAGTAAATAATCAAATAGACATTTTATAGCAGACCACCTGTCATAGGGCATTATGTACAGGAGGTTTCCATGAAGAGCTGTTATACAAAAACCTTTTTCGTAAGCTCTTCTATACCAGAATACATCCCCAAGGCTTTCTGAGCAAGAAGACATTCCTTCAGGCCTTCTATTACAGAAAAACGTTCACAAGGTCCTACTTGGGGTCTTCTAAAGCAAAATGTTTACCTGCTCTTCGCAGCAGAATACATTCCTTAAAGACTTTAAAATCTGCTGTATCAGAAGAACTGTCGTTAAGTGCAGAACACTTCCGTGGAGGTCTTATAGTATCAGAAGATCTCCCGTTAGGTCTTCCATACCAGAGTTTTCGTACAGGAGTAGAAAATCTTTCATACAGTGAAATAGAAAATAATGCCTTCCTTAGAGTCTTCTAAAGCAGAAAATTTACTTCCTTAAGGTCATTGACAACAGACCTTCTGCAGCAGAGGACCCTATTTAGAGTAGTATTAAACAGAAGACTTCCCTGAAGGTCTGTTATACCAAAGTAAGGTTTTCTGTGCAAGAAAACTTTCCTTCCGGCCAGGGTAGAAAATCTTTCACGAGGTCCTATAGAAAAAAGGCTTATATAAGGTCTTCCAAAGCAGAATTTTTACTTGCTTAGGATCTTCATTCCTTAAGGACTTTAAGTCTTCTATAGCAGAGGAAATGCCTTTAGGTGCTATCTAGCAGAACACTTCAGTGGAGGTATTCTATACCAGAAGATCTTCCCTTAGGCATTCCATAATAGAAGATCTTCCCCAAAAGAAAATCTTCCTTCAGGGGTTCTATGGCAGAATATATACCTTGAATTCATCTATAGCAAATGACAATCTTTCATAAAATCCAATAGAAAGCAGAAAATTTACTTCCTTAAGGTCCTCAAAAATGTTTACCTTAAGAACTGCTGTAGCAAACGACCTGTTTTAGGATATTATATAGCATTAAACTTCCCTGAAGATCTTTTATTACCAAAAACTCTTTCGTGATCTCTTCTATAACAGAAAACTCCCCAAGGTTTTTTGAATAAGAAGACCTTCCTTCAGCTAATCTATGGCAGAAAATGTTTCACAACGACCTATAGAATATAAAGCCTTAACTGAGGTCTTCTAATGCAGAATTTTTACCTGCTTTAGATATTCCACATCCGAAGACCTTCCTTAAGAATTTGTTGTCGTCTATGACAGAGAGCCTGCCTCAGGGTATAATGGAGCAGAACACCTCACCCATAGCAGAAAATGATTCAAAAGGCAGGACCTAAAGATAAGACCTTCCGCTTAAGGGTCTTCTAAAGCAAATCTGTGGTCACAAGGCATAACAACATAACTCGAGTTATAGGCAAATTGCGTTTTTGATGCCACGATGTTCTCCATATTCGATTACACATTGTGACAAATTTTGGAGATGATACCTTGTTTAGTTGTTTAGATGTAAGACAAGAATTATTAGCATATCTCGCTGTGTCACTACATTTCATAACGTACATAACAGCATATCTCAAATTGTTTTTCTTTGAAAACTGTGCTTGTCTTTTTATTCCCCAGTTATCTTTGGGCTATTGAAGATGTAAATTGTATGAAGTCGTAACAGCATATCTGAGTTGTGTTATTATTCCAAATTGAACTAGGGCTAGCACAAAAGCATAACTCAACTTATGCTGCTATATTTACTACTGAATGTTGTAAATTTCGACATCATCCTTTGATTTATCAGCATAAGTCGATATATTCTACAATATGTAATAAAATTCATTTTGTAAGAACGACCCAACTCGAATTGTGTGTTTTGTAACTTAATTTATATAAAAAGGGAATAACAGCATAAAACAGTTTTTAGCCTATAACATTTATAATTAAAATAATTATATAAATGTGTTCGTATTAATTCATTTCACTTCTAAGGCCTGGGAAATTGCAGGCGTAAAATTCAAAATAAGTTTATAAATATTTTTGCTATATCGATTCAAACCTTGTGACCACAGAAATATGCATGATATTTGATATTTTTCTATAAAGGAATCCTCTTTTAAAACTTCTATAAGGGAATGACCTTTGTAAAAGCCACTTCTAAAAGATGGTTCTTCTGCTTTTGTTAAGAACTTCTTCAACAGAAGACCTTCTATGAAGGTTTTCTATAACAGAATATTGTGCCTAAATTCTTCTCTAGTTATTTTCCCTACTTTTTATACCATTATTTAGCTGCCAGCGAACATGTCAGCATGTGTTAAGTCCTACACTGCAGTTCGAGTAGTTAATGTGGCATCATGTATTTCAATTGCCACACACAGTTTTTCAGCTTAGTTTTGTTTTAGACCTCATCATCTTCATCTACAATTCTTGTTTGTAGAGCTTCGTGTTTTTTTTCCTGCTGTTTCAATGGTTTTTGTGGCATTTGTCGTCGTCGTAGTCGTCTTCATCTTTCCGTTATTCAATTTAATTTCTATGCCACTGTCAGGGCGACAACAATCAGCATTCATAGCGCCACCAGCTAGAGTGAGCTAGCCAAGAAGTGGATGATGAAGATGGAACTGTAGTTGCAGCCACAGCCGCAGCTAGAGTTGGTAAAAGTGGTGGTGCTGCTCCTTCAGTTGGTGGTTATTGTAGTTCATGTGGATTCCTCTTGAACTTTTACAACTTCCTTTGGGGGGACAACAATCCTAAGAAATGCAACGACCGACACAACACATCTTTAAGAACAAAGCAAACACACTTGCTCTCGAGGTCTGTGTTTGCACAAAATGTCAGTGAATGTGTTGTGTGTGATTGCATTTAAAGATCTATCTCTCTCTCTCTCTCTCTCTCTCTCTCTCTCTCTTAATATGTTTGTTTTTGTGTGATTTTTTACTCGTCTAGCAACTATTTTGCAGTTGTTGTAGTCCTTCTTTTTCAGGGGTTTTTTCTAAGTAAAAGCACGTCTTAAGTTTTAATCGTTTTCTTATGATGTAATCTTTCTCATTCTTATTATTGTTGGTGGTGTTGCTCTTCGGGTGGTTGATGTGTTGTTTGTTATTCGTGTTCCAAGTGTTGTTGCTCCTTGTCCTGTTGTTATACTATTGGTGTTGTTGTTGTTGCTGCTCCTGCCGGTATGTGGTTTCGTTGTTTGTCGTTCAAATTTTCTACTTGATAATCGTTTTATTTCGTTGCTGATGCTGATGCTGATACTGATGTTGATGGAGCAGCAGCATTCTGCTGTTGTTGCTGTCGTTGCCTGTGAGTATTTGTGTCGCAGGATCTATTGTCTCTCGGGGTGTCCTTTACCGCATTTATTTGTGTCGTTGACATATGCTGTTTACTTACATTTTTTCCGCATCACAACGACCCGTTCCTTTTGCCTGCAACCTAAACTCACATCAAATATCTGACGGGGTCTGTCTGCCTGGTATATTACGTATACGAGTATATGTACACAGTGATATCCTTGATATCCTTCCGGTTAACTCTACTGCGTTCACGTGTATATGTATGGGTGTGTGACTGATTTTATATTTGCTGTTTGCTTTTTGTGTGCAATGTCTTTATAAAGTTTCATTTCATTGTGGCTTTTGTGTGTAAAATACGTACAATTCTCTGTCATTGTCATGTTTTTTTTACTCTCTCTCTCTCGGTGCTGGATTATTAGTATTTGTCTTATTTTCAAGTTTGAGCTAAACCAAAAAAAAAAAAAATCCGAAAAACTCTTGTTTCGTTCTATCCAGGAAAGAACTAGAAAAATATTTCCTAAAGCTGTGTAGAACTTCAATATATAGTAGACAATATTAAATAAATACTAAAATATTAAAGAAAACAAGTAAGAAAGTCCTAGTCGGGTAAACCGACTTAGTTATACCCACACTTTGTGAGTAATGTAATAAGGAGTATTACAATTTGTGTGGAAGGTTCCAGAAGGGGTTTACCAAATACACCTATTTTCGCTGAACAGTAGCTACTTTGAATACATTGCACTGTGCCGAATTATAAGCGTTTTTGTGCACTGTATATTAACGTTATAAGCTATTACATTTTTGTATGATCTGGCCATTTTGTGTGGGAGATACAAAAAAAAAGGCGTGGTGATAACGCCCATTTTTCACAGGGCTATTGGTACCCACGCTATAAGCTGATAACTTTTTGTACAAAATGGTACCTTTGTGTAAGATATACCACAAGGGACGTGGCAATAACTCCCATTTTTCACTTGACTGTAGGCACTATAAAATCATTACACTGTACAAAATTTCAAGTATTCTTATGCACTGGTATTAATGTTATAAGCTGTTAACTTTTTGTGTAAAAAGGACCATTTGTGTGGGAGCTACCAAAAGGGGCGGGGCCGCTTTGATACACTGGATGCACTTTTTCTGGTAGGTTTGTCCCGATTTTTATTCTCCTATTCAATATCTACAACCTTGCTTCAGACACAAGTGAGATATTCAATAGGGTATACCGAGAAAATAATATAGAAAGAGTGCTAAAAATCCACATTGAGCAAAAAAAAAATCATATGGCCATTAAATTACACTGTGCTCGAAATGGACACTTTAAAAATGTAACAGAAAGGAGACCCTATGGATATACCTATTTCGACCTTGCTGAATCCAATGGAGCTAACCGTTTTTCTAGGTTAGCTCTTGTTTTCGTGATATTCGACCACAAAGTTTGGCAAAAAATCAGTTAGTTGTCTCGGAGGTGATTTTAAAGTGTAAGACTTCCGAAACCGCGCTTCAGTCCAAAGAACGAAATACAGGGAACCCTTCGAGTATTATTTCTCTCAAAATAGTCAACCACGCTTCTCACCACTGTACCCCCGAAATAGTGCAATTAAATCTTACCATATGTCAAACGTCATACAAATCATCGACATTTTTAGTTTGTGTCTTTGAGAAAAATGTTCCTCGCGAAAAATTACTATGAGTCTCCTTTCAACATATTTATGAAAATTTAACAGGTTTCAGAATTTAGCAGGTTTTATTGGTTACCTTTGAAATTTCCATTAACACTAACAAAAAAATAATTTACAAAAATTTAAGTCAAAACATTTTATTTCAAATATTTTCTGCTATGAGCAGAAAAATACACAAATTATGTAATAACTCGAAATTTGCTTAATTCTCATAAAAAAGTTAAGAAAGGACTTATAGTATTTCTTCGCGAGGAATATTTTTCTCAACGATGCCTACTAAAATGTCGACGATATTTTGCACTTTTCAGGGGTAAGGGGGTGAGAAGCGTGGACGACTGTTTTGAGAAAAATAATTGTCCAAATGTTCCCTTTATTTCGATCTTTGGACTGAAGCGTATATTCCGATGTCTTCCACTACAAAATAACCAAAGAGATAAGTCACCTCTCTGATTTCCCAACAAACTTTGTGGACGAATATCGCGAAAACAAGAGCTAACACAGAAAATCGTCTAATGCCACTGGATTCAGCATGGCCGAAATAGGTCTATCCATAGGGTCTCCTTTATGTTACATTTTTGGACTAGCACAGTGTTATTAATTGAGTCAACTTGACTAAACGAATGATGCAGATGTTTTTATTTTTGGGGCTACACTCACGTCCAATTTTTAGAATTGAGTCCAAATCTATGAGCTGGAAAATGCTGTACTGTGTTATTTATAAAGTCAAAAAAATTTATAAACTATTTAAAAATTAATAAAGGGTGGTCGAATTGTAAGGGCCGATGTTGACATTTCTGCATTTCATTTGACTAACTCAATTTGAACCATGGAAAGATACACAATCGGGCAATGCGTTAAAGTTTTTTAAGCCTTTTACGAAAATGAGCGTTCAAATCAAAATGCATTTTGTGATGTTTTTTTGATCAGCTTAATCGACCAAATGTGTTCACAATCGGGAGAATTGTGCGCAAATTTCAGCAATCCGGGTCTGTAGGAGATGTGAAAACACCTGTGCATGCTCGCCCAGCTCGTTTGGTGCTGCTGATGGGCTGGCGACGTCATCGGGCCATACTTCTTCGAAATGAGGCGACGTCATCGGGCAGTTACTTTGAATGCTGTTCGCTATTGTGAGATGATACCGAACGTTTTATGGCTGGAATTGGAAGAAATGTATGTGGACAATATGTGGTTTCAACAGGACGGTGCCACTTACCACACAGCTAACGAAACAATGGCTCTTTTGCGAAACAAATTCAATGGCCGTGTTATCTCACGTCGTGGCGATGTCAATTGGCCGCCAAGATCATGTGATGTGACACCGTTGGACTTCTTTCTTTGGGGTTATTTGAAAGAAAAGATGTACGTCGATAAGCCAGCAACAATTCAAGAGCCAAAGGATGAAATAATTCAGCACATTAACGGCATATAACCTCAATTATGCCTCAGCGTCATCGAAAATTTGGACCATCGGATGGAGGAGTCGCGGCGGCCATTTGGCCGATATTTTGTTCCATACATAATTGAACCATACCAATGTTATCATAACAAAAAGAAATTACAATAATTTCCTAAATAATTTGTGTTTTATTCAAAATCAACCTCGGCCCTTAAAAATTAACCACCCTTTATATTTCAATATTTTTTTTTGTAATTTGTACGTCTTGACACCAGAAATCGAGGCTTATTTTAAAATTATTATATTTGAAAAGGAAAATCCGATAATTCCCAAAATAAATTCGAAAATCCCGAAAAAATATTACTATTACACTAAAAGCCGGGCTCAAAATTTCTTCTGCAGTTTACAGTGTAACACATTTTCTACATATCGCTCATATACTTCAAGACTGTCATAACTCAAAATTGTCGAGATGTGTAACTTTAGGTCCATATAAAAAGATAAATAAGATGACAAAAGGAATTTTGGAAAATGGAAGGTGGATTAATCCGAAGTATGATTGTTTACTTATAAACTAAATTTCGTTGAGATTAATTTACGGATACTTGCAAAATTCGCATTTCTGTAAGGCAACCGCAAAAAATTTAAAATTATATTTTTAAGTACAAATATCTCGGTGACTGTAGGAGCTGAATCTTAGGCGTAATGAGTCTTAAGTAGGCCTCGTTTGGTAGAAATCACGTAAAAAATTTCATCAACAATATCTTTAGAATCAGACGAAAAATACGATAGTTGTTCATTCAAGATGGCCAATTTTGAGGCCCCGTAGCTGCGCCCCCGTATTCTATAGGGTCCCAAAGTTAAAACTCAAGTCCTCTTATAACTCTTCTACAATCTTGCCAATCGCTATCGGTTGTCTGGTTAATAAAAAGCCGAATTATCTTCCTTTGTATACCCTAGACTACACTTTGGCACAGGGAATTATAAGATTGTTTCATGGCAGATGTTTGTAACACCTAGAAATAATACAGCTAGACCCATTTTAAAGTATACTGATCGTCTCAGAATCATCAGGTAAGTCGATTTAACCATATCTGTCCATATTATTTTGTTCGTTGAGTAAAGGTCGCAACTTAACTCCGATCGTTCTAAAATTTTGCAGTTAGTAGTCTTTCGTACCCATAAAGAACCATATTAGATTTGAAGAAAATCGATGCAGATTTAGCTATAGCTCCCATATATATGTTTCATCTGTAATTTACATCCAATTGTTTTGAAATTTAGCATGGTAGAGTTTCTTGATCCTTGGACCAACATTGCCGAATTTAAAGAAAATCGGTTCATATTAAGCTATAGCCCCCATAAATATGTTTCGTCCAATTTGGCCCTTTAGCCCTATAGAAGCAGTAGTTTACATCCAATCGCTTTGAAATTTAGAACAGTAGAGTTTTTTGATCTACGGACCAACATTGCCGAATTGTAAGAAAATCGGTTAAGATTTGGATATAACCCCCAAATAAATGATTCGTCCGATTTGGCACTTTAGCCCTATAGAAGCTGTATTATGTAAATCCTGCCACTACCCGAAGGTAAATATCATTTGATACGGGCCAACAATGTAGCACATCGAATGAGTGACCTAAGATCAGAAGAATATTGGGCGGAAATCTATTTAGTTTGGCAATTTTAATTCATTTGAGCAATTTCCCGTCCGTCTGTCTTACTTCAAACTTGATATGCGGTAATATGTGTCTCCATCTCAGACTAGGTTAGGTAAGGTTAGGTTGAGAAGAGGAGGCGGTCAAATTCCGCCTCATATCCTTGGACATACACATAAGCCAGTAATCGGCCTGTTGTGCGCTCTAATTGTTAATGAATGGTCCTTGAAAAGTTATTTTAGGAACCCGGTACTATCGACATAGTCCTTAATCGTTTTCCAGTCTACGCCCGTAAGTTGGGTCAAATCTGGTATAGTATCATTTCCTAAGAAGCGGGATCTATTGTTAGCGAACGCTGAGCACTGGCAGATGAAATGCTCCAACGTTTCGTCATCCTCCCCGCATGCCCTACATACGCTGTCATCTTCAACTCCTATCCTATGTAGATGTGCTTGTAAGCATGTGTGTCCTGTTAGGACATACATGATCTTACTGGTTTTTACCTTGCTCAATCTCTGCAAGGTCTTGGTCTTGTCCTCGTTTGGGTCACCCTACAAGGGTTTTGCGTTCTCTAGGCCAAGGCATTTGCTTTCTCGTTACCCCTTACTCCACAATGACCAGGCACCCATATGATGCATATAGTGCCGTGTTCGGAGTAGGCGTTAATCGCCATTATACAATTTAAACTGTCCTCGACTTCACTGTTCTAGACGTTATTGCCCTGATAGCCATTTGGCTATCTGTGAAGATATTTACATTTGTTGGTATTGTGTTAGCGCCAAGCCAGCTCCCACATTCTGTAATTGCTCGGACTTCCGCCTGCAGGACTGTGTTATGGTATGGCAGACGGAATAAGAGTTCGTTTTCCGGTTCCTCGATATAAAGTCCCAGCCCAGTTCTCTCCCCTAGTTTCGATCCATCTGTATAACAGCATATTCCAGATGTTGTCTGCACTACGGTTCCATAAATCCAAGATTGTCTGTCTGGTATCGTGGTCTCACACTCAGCAACTATTGTTTTTTCTCAGACTAAGTTCGAAGATGGGTCGCATTGGTCCACTCCTTCAAGTACCGCCCCCACAAAGGGTTAACATTTAGTGAAATATTGATTCTGTAATAAATTCTATACAACATATTCGAATCTTCTGATATTCCATATATAGTATTAGTTTATTACTCGCTATCACCTCGAAAAATAGCTTCCTTACAAAGGTCCCTCCCGATTTAACTTCTTAACGCGATCGAAACCAAAAATTCCAAATGATCGGGCTGAAATTTTCTTAGTTGGGTTTAGGGTAGTAGGTCCATGTCTTATATATATACAGTTAGATGCAATTATTTTACTTATTTGAATTATTTCCAATTTTCTTTATTATACTATTGAAAGCGATCCATTAATTTATTTCCGTTTATACCTGTTTTTATCAAAAGGAGCTTATTATTAGGATGTTTTTTTAAATTCCTTGTAACAACTTTTTCCTCTTGCATCAATTCAATTTTGATCATCTTCAATTTTTAAAGTTTATTCTATATATTATACCCATTTTATTTCGACGGTCATTCCCTCCACTCTAAACTCTCCAAGACATTCTCAGCCATCAAAGCCTTCCCAAAAGCATTGTCTTCCTTCGACAACAACAATCTCTTACATTGCCCCTTTCATTCGTTTCAGTCCTTTATGTCCTTCTGTCTAGTAATCTCGACACATGAGCCATTATTTGATTTAAAATTTCCATTAAGTGATAACACAAAATATTATACACAAAAAAAGTTGGAGAGGACGAGCAGAAGCCTCTCCAAAGAGGACAACAAGAAAGTCCTTTAAAATAAATTAAAAAATGACTCTAAAAGGATAATATTTCCAGCAACGATAATAACAACAACAACAACAGCAGCAGAAAGCAATATATCTTTTTTAGAACACTCGACATTTTGTGTTGTTTCATTTCCTACAGCGCCATTCATAGAGTGTGGAAACGGAAAGAACACTGTGTTAGAGGGGGGGAAAGAAAAGCAAGGCACAACCAAGAATTTGGAAAAAAAATAAAAACAAAAACATTCTTTAAAAGCAAAGGATAATGGTCATAATCACCGCCATCGTCATCATCAGCAGCAGCAGCATCAGAAATGTGGTCGTCATCGTCGTCTTCATCAGCGTCATCATCAACATCACCATGAACGGAAGTTGCTGATATTGTTGTTGCCGTTGCAGCCATAGTAATTGTTATTGTTGCTATTGCTATTGTTGCTGCTATGGTTGTTGTCGTCCTCGCCATTGTATATTTTAGCTGCATCATGTTTGTGGCAATTATAAATGTCGGGTTAACCATGTGCAGACATAAATAATCTTACAATTTTCCTTAGCATCTAACAAAAGCTCGGCGCTGCTGCAACGGTAACAACGACTATAAAAAGGTGTTTCACTTTATGAGGGAAAGGCGCTGAGAAACAATCATCCTTGGGAAAACACTTGAGATAAGAAACGTTTCCGTCTATCCTCGGGAGTCTGTCTGACAGACAGACAGACTGACAATCTGGGAAAGGTGTTTCTGGCTGCTGCTGTTCGCATAAAGTATTCTTTAGCACTATTCCTATGCTCGTTGGAATACTCCATAGTTGTTTCTGCCGCTCGGCTGCTTGAAGGTGTTGGTTTGTGATGGTTTCTCGGTACGTGTCTGATGACAGATAATGTGGAGGGAAATGAAATGGTTTTCATTTCATTTGCCCAGGATTTGTAGTTTAAACGAGTGAATACATAAGTAACTAAATTCGTGTTCAGTCTGGAAAAATGCATTTTAAGCTATTTAGTGGGGACATTTTTCTGCTTAAGCGAAAATAGAAACTTATCGGCTTAAAATAGAAAAATGCAAATAATAAACAAGAAAATTCCATTCGAATAAAACGACTAAGGTATAGCCAACTTTTTGAAAATTGTACTAATATGGCGTTTTGTATTTTCTGTGAGATCGATCGAAAACACTAGCTGATTTAGACTTGTCTGTCACTAGATTTTACCATGTCTGTCAGTCCATCTTAAGTTTTTCGTTGAGTACAGGTCCCAATTTCATTCCGATTGTGCTGAATTTTTGCACTTAGGAGTCGTTAGTACCTGGGAAAAGCCCTATATAATTTGAAAATCGATTCAAATTCAGATATAGCTTCCATATATACACTTCGTCCGATTTGGTCCTTTAGCCCTACAGAAGCAGTATTTTACATCCAACTGTTTTGCACTATAGCAGAGTTTCTTGATCCATGGACCAACATTGTCGAATTTGCAGAAAATCGGTTCAGATTTAACTAGAGCCTACATATATGTATATGCTTCTTCCAATTTGGCCCTTTAGCCCTATAGAAGCTGTATTTTACATCCAATTGGTTCTCTAAAGGGCCAAATAGGACGAAACATATACTCGTATATGGAGGCTATAGTTAAATCTGAACCGATTTTCGGCAATGTTGGTCCATGGATCAATAAACTTCACCAATCTAAATTTCAAAACAATTGGATGTAAAATACAGTTTCTATAGCACTAAAGGCCCAACTCGGACGAAACATATATATGGGAGCTATATCTAAATCTGAACCGATTTCAACCAATTTCAATAGAGTTCTTTCCACTAACGGAAGATTTCTAACTGCAAAATTTCAGCATGATCTGATTGAAATTGCTACCTGTACTCAACGAACAACATAAGGTGGACAGACGGACGGACAGACATGGTTATTTCAGCTAGTGGTTGTAATCGATTGGTGTGAGTCTTTAAGGTGGGTCTAGCTGTTGGATTTCTAGGTATTACAAACATCTGCCATGAAACAAACTTATAATACCCTGTACCACAGTGTGGTGTCGGGTATAAATATAATAATTGTGGATTTTTCAATGATTTTTTCGCAATATCTTGAAAGATGTCTTTGAAGCCGCCGATGGAATGAAAGAATGATATTAGAAGACGATGAAGGCTACTTCATTTTTTTCTGAACCAAATGGGATATATAGTACTGGAGTTATGCTAGATTCAACATTTATTTTATAGATGTTCTTATCTCATATACCCTCCACCATGATTCGTTAGAATTTGTGGTTTTTGTTGCGATAAGAAGTAAAATCGAAGGGACCTTTGTATGGGGGCTACATCAAAACATGGAACTTTAGCTATCGCTGTTCGTGTGAAGATTTTCGGGTATAAATAAACCCCAGTTACCACTTTTTAGACCGATCAGTTGATATTTGTGGTCTCTTTGGCGTTAAGAAGTCAAATCGGACCGATGCTATACATATATTGGGGCTATATCAAAATATGGACCGATATTGCCCATTTTCAGTCCAAAGTTACCTGCAGCTATAAGAAGTATCTATACCAAATTTGAGCTACGTGTTTCAAGTATTATATATTGTAGTGTGATTACAACAGACGGACGGACGGACATAGCTAAATCGTCTTAGAATTTTAAGACGATTAGGAATATACTTATATATATATTTAATGGGGTCTCAGATCAATATTTAGAGGTGTTACGAACGGAGTGACAAAATGAATATACCTCCCATCCTATGGTGGAGGGCAAAAAAATATGGGTTCTTACAAACAAGTTTAAATTCCGCAAAAGAAATCACAAACAAATATATTTGAGATTTTTTAAAAAAAGATTAAAGAAAATGCTTTCGAACATACTTTGGGACAAAATTTCAAAATACAATAGGGTTTTGCAATAGAGATGATATGATTTTAAAGTGACGTTTCGGCCATTTGTAATATGTCATGATCTGTCATTTGTTTCTCATTGTATTCAGTAGTGTTTACAATTTCATCATGGAGAGATATACGCAAGAACAATGTTTACAAATTATTTAGTTTTATTATCAAAATAATCGTTCTCCAATTGCAACTTTTCGTGCGCTAAGTAAATTTTTTTAAAATCCAGTCGACCTACTACCTCGACACCTATGAGCAATATTTTAGCTCTCGTTAAGAGCTATCTTTTTGCCATTGACCGATTCCCCATCCAATGTACCTTTAAGGAGCTAGAGCAAAAATAAACTTTCCGTTCACATTTGAAAATGATGCTAAGTCCATTTTTTTTAAATCCAAAAAAAATACTTTCCAGTCGATCTACGAGCTTGACGCCCATGAGCAATATTTTAGCCTTCGTTAAGAGCTATCTTCTTCCCATTGACCGATTGTGGCTACGTGCCACACAGCAAATGAAACAATTGAATTGTTGCGACATAAGTTTAAGATTCGATTATTTCAAGAAATTGTGATATTGAATGGCCTCCAAGAAGTTGTGATTTTAGACTATTTCTTGTGGGGTTATTTGAAGTCATTGGTCTTTCGAAATAAACCAGACTCTCTTCAAGCTTTACAAGTCAATATTGAACGTGCCATTCCTGACATACGAGTTGATTTAGTGGAAAAAGTGCTCGGAAATTGGATTCATCGAATTCGTTCCTGCAGAAGAAGTCGTGGAGGCCATTTGAATGACGTTTTATTTAGAACTTAATTGTATCGATTATACTTCACATTAAATAAAAACCCTTTGAATTTTCTTAAGAATAAGTGTGTTTTTTTCAAAGAAATCATATCACTCTTATTGGAAAACCCTGTATATATAAATGGGGAAAAGGACCATTTAACTAAAATTTCAACATTCAATATCGTCCAACTCGGACAGTCCTCAACCGAGAATAACTATTTTTTAGTATTTCTAAATTCGTAAAGCCTTTTTCGGGAAAGTTATGGATTACTGTTTTAAAATACATTTTAATATTGTATATCAATTGAACAATCCTTCCATAACTTTTTAAGAATAATGCCTTTAGAATAAAGAGTAAACATAACATAAACTTATTTGAACACAAATACTAACGTAAGAAAAATATTCAACATTTTTCCAAAAAAAAATAGAATGCTTTTATCTTCAAATAAATTTATTTCTTTTCAATCGTATTCATTTTTTGCCGTTTCTATAAACAGGCATATCACACTTCATACAATAAACTTCCGTTTCCGGTTTGTTTTCATTTCATTAATATATTTATACACACTTCCCTCTTTCTTTGGTATCAAACAAACTACAACTTTCATTTCATTTTATTTAATTTTTTTTATTGTTGTTGTTGTTGTTGTCTACTTCAAATTAGTACTTACTTTGTAAAGAAAGTTCTCTTTTGCAAATGCCTTTAAACTATATTTGCAATCAATTTTACTTATCAATGCAACAATTTCCTTTTCAAGAACTATCTCAGCAACAACAACAATAACAGCTATAAATGAATATCAATACTTGCAAATGGTTTGGTGAATGGTGGGGAATGGTGGGGAATGGTGTCAATACAAAGGGAACTGTTGGAAAAGTAACAGCAACAAAAACGAGCCAAAACTAAAAAAGAACTTAAGGCGAGGCGTTCAAGTAAAAAAGTTTCTGACTTTATTTCATTTCCCGCACTCTACAATAGTTTACAAAATGTATCCCTAAAAGTAGGACAGAAAAACTAGAGAGAAGGTTACCAGGAGGGGCCAGGATGCAGCAGAAGCAGCAGCAACAGCAACATCCTCATCATCTGAAGGGGTTACGGAAATGCTAAATAAACAACATACTTTTCTTAACTCAACTTGTATGAGTGAATAAACACATACACATACACATACACTTACACTCACTGCAACTTACATACACACACACACACGCGTGTGCATAACACTTCTTCTTCGTTTTCTTCAGTTCCTTCAAAGTGATATGCAATTGAATATTTCCATTGAATTGAATTGGAAAAATTCTTTACAATTTCAATGACTTCTGTAGCTGTGGGATGAAACGGAAGAGGGGGGGGGCGATGCCAAGCTCACACAGGACAAGCAGGACTCAGGGACGGATGCCGTAGGAATTTGAATTGTTGCAAACGGTATTTTCCCTACATTACTTGGGGAAATAAGGGAAATTTAAAATGTTGCTGCAATGCTTATACTCGCAAAACAAACAGAGCAGAATTGAATTATTTTGCATTACAGCAGCACTAGAGCGAGGCGGAGGGGATGACTTCGGAATAAAATAAATGAAATGCCCTTTAAGTAACACATTTATCCATATGAAGAAATTCTATGGAAAAGCAAAACTACAAATGTTTAGTTAAATTCTTTAAAGATCTCTTTTTGGTACTTTTTTATGAAGCATTAAATAAATCGATCATAAAGAGACTTAAGATTTTTAAACATATATAAAAATCGACTAACAACCGATATCATATCAGGGAATGTTATTTTTGCTTTCGCAAATTTACGTGAAATAAATTTGCTCTTGATCTCCTAAAGATTGCAGCCCAAATGTGTAAATCCATTTAGATTTCCAACTAAAGACCGGTTGTGTCAAATGTCTGTTTTAAAATCATTACATATAAGTTTGAGAATAAGTCTTCACAGTTTTTAATACGAAACCGACAGCTAATCCATCTTTCGACATAGTTTTCTTTTTAATAGCTTAATTTTCAAAACTTTGGCAAAGAAATCATGGCTCAAAAATTAATTTCGAGCTCCCGGATCTTTTAAAATACGTATTTTTCCGAAATATTCAAGAACATAGAAGAATTTACAAAGGCGCATTGCGGTTCTTGATCTACATATGGGTCATTCCTCGGCGTTGGATGCCACAGAAGCAGAATCATCACTATATCCTCCACTGTGTGAATTCTTCGGCAAGATAGAGCGCTTCTACAGAGACCTAGCTAAACAGAAATGGTCAACCAGATCGGACTGTAAGATCACTAGGTCTCTCCGGACAGTCATATCACAAACACGAACCAACGATTTGTTGAACCACACAAAGAGGGATATTCGCCTCTTGATGGGCGTACACACAGGTCACTGTAATGTTAGAGCACTAACATCAAAGTGGCAACGTGACTCCGAGGACCACTGTCGGCTCTGTGCAGATGAGGAGGAGCTGGAGACGATTGAACACCTTCTCTGCCAATGTCCTTCACTATCTAGAAGAAGAAACCGCTATCTAGTAGGTGACATTATTATCGCAGATCTCGAACATCGACAGAATCCTTTAATTGTCATGGCTAGGGATGACAACTATTCATCCATCTGCTTGAACGGCATGGAAACAACCATTTTGTTTCCACCCCTTTGAATCCCTTATCTCGTTTTACTGTTTTCTCCATTTCTAATTAACCAACTCCCCCACCGATTATATACTCTCTTTTATTCTATAATCTTCCAGGACTAACACAATGGACTTACCGGTCTCCGAGGGGAGCAATGCACGCCAGCTATTGGTAGTGTGCCCTTTAACCTAACCTATGGGTCATTCCTAGAAACTTTGCCAAAGAAACCATAGCTTGAAAAATCCGGGGGTTCGGTTTCTTCGGCAAAGTTTCCTGGAATGACCCATAGAACAAGAATCGCGATGAGTCCTTGTACATTTTTTCGCGTTTTTGTAGATATACAGATATGTATAAAAGTTACTTACCTTTTTTTAACTATCCTTTGAAAAGCATCGAGAAATGTAAACAAGAATATCCAAAATGTTTGAGAAAATCTGGAAAAAGACAAATAATTATTGAATAAAACTTTGCAAAATTATGAAAACATTTAGGTCGAATATACAGAAGTCGCCTTTCGAAGTGTTACCAGATTCACACTGATAGCAACCACTCGGTTAACGGCAAAGAACTAATTTTTTGTAGCAAGCGTCAGTCTGTTGTTTACAAAACTACAGACGCATGTCGTGTAACGTCGCTGTTAAAACGTTTTCGAATTGGAATTCAAACTCAACTGTGTTATTACTTTGTTTTTGGCTGGAAAATCGCAACCCGCCATTGTTAATGAGCTACAACATTTACGTGTGAACAACATAGTTCTGTTTTGGACCACTGTACGCTGCAATGATGATGATAGCATTAAAATCCCATGGAGGTGGACAACAAAAAACCGACAACAACAGCAACATCGCACAGTGGGAAGAATTAAAAACGAGAAATAATTCGGTCGTTTCTTAACCCGACAACAGATTACGACAAAACTTGACATGCTTGTAGAAGAGCTATTAGAGAAGTTAAGTTACCTATGTTATACAGAAGCGGAGCTATAGGATTATTCTTTGCAAATATAACTTCAAATGTGTATAACTTTTGTCTCAGGGCGTATATCTAATGGCAATATTATTTCATCAAATAGAAAAACTTTGTTGTCTATCCCGAAAAGATAATGAGAAAGGAATCCATATATATCGGGCTAATATATACCAATTCGTAGAAAAGGATCGGGAAAAATTAAAAAAAACTAATGTTTTCAAACGCAGACGGTAACATTATAAATCCATAAAATATTTAAAAACCAGTAAGGAAAGGCTAAAGTCGAGCGGTGTCGACTATATGCATATTTCAATTGAAATTTGTGTGCACAATTTGCATTTGGTACATCTGTGCCTCTGTAACCAAATCGAAAGATGCATATACGTAGTATGTTCAAAAAAATTTGCGAATTTTTTAATTTTTTCAAAAAGTATTTATTTATTCATGAATATCTAGTATGTCCCCTTCAAAGTAATTCCCCTCGGATATAATACACTTCTGCCAAAAGTTTTTTCCAATCCTCGAAGCACTTCAAATAATAATTTTTTGTGATCTTATTCAGCTCCTCCTTCGATGCCGTCTTTATCTCCTCAATCGTAGCGTAGCGTCGTCCTTTCATGGGCCTTTTCTGTTTTGTGAACAAAAAATAGTCACAGGGGGCTAGGTCAGGGGAATACGGTGGCTGCGGCACCATCACTGTGTTGTTTTTGGCCAAATATTCGCGCACAAGCAACGATGTGTGTGCAGGGGCTTCATCATGGTGCAGAAGCCAGTTTTTGTTCTTCCACAAATCCGGGCGTTTTGAGCGGATTGCTTCGCGCAATTTGCGCATAACTTGCAGGTAATATTCTTTATTGACCGTACTACCCTGTGGCAAGAACTCATAATGCACCACGCCCCTGCAATCAAAGAAAACTGTGAGCTCGGGCGTCCGGCACGCTATTCGTCCTTCGCATCTTCTCGGCCCCCTAAGAACATTTTGTACCACCGATAAACGTTGCTTTGGTCCAAGGTAGCTTCACCATATGCCACAGTCAACATTTGAAATGCGCCAGCGCACTTTATTTTGTTTTCACACAAAATTTTCTGAAATAGATAAAAATCGAAGACAAGTTAAAACACATCCAAGCACAACAGCTGTCAAAAATTAACTAAACATTCAAAATGGCCGACATTGTCAGCATAAGTAAGGGACATGACTACCAACAAAAATATCTAACGCTACAAAAATATCAAAAATCAAATACACGTAGCCCGCGGAAATTAAAAATTCCCGATATTTTTTTAACATACCTCGTATATCGATACTCCATTCTAAGCTATGCTAAAAGCAAAAATATAGTATTTCAAGAGAGGCGATCAATGTTTGATGAATTTTTTAAATTAGTGTGGAATTCCTTTATAATGCAAATCGAATGAACGGTACTGTTTTGTGAATAACTTTGATTGCGTTGCCGGATAATCACCAAATTTGGACTGGATATAATTTGGAATATTTAGAAATTAAAAATGCAATCTCCCTAAAAAAAACATGCTCACTCGACTTAGGATGTTTTAGAATAGAGGTATCGATGTGAGAGCTATAACTAAATCTCAACCGATTTTTTCAAATTCGGCAATGTTGGTCTATGGACCGATATATATCTAAATCTGAACCGATTTTCTTCAAATTGCGCAATGTTGGTCCATGGATCAATAAACTTTGCCATGCAAATTTTCAAAACAATTGGGTGTAAAATACAGCTTCTATAGGATAAAGCGCCAAACCGCACTAAACACATATATGGGAGCTATATCGAAATCTTAACCGATTTTCTTCAAATTCTGTAATGTTGGTCCATAGATCAATAAACTCTACCGTCATAAATTTCAAAATGATTGGATGTAAACTACAGCTTCTGTAGGGCTAAAGGGGCAAATCGGACGAAACATATATATGGGAGCTATAGCTAAGTCTGAACCGATTTCAACCAATTTCAATAGGGTTTTTTCCAGATGCGAAAGACTCCTAACTAGAAAATTTCAGCACAGAGTGAAATTACGACCTGTACTAAACGAACAACATAAGGTAGGCATACGGAGGGACAGACAGACCTCAAGCCGAACAATATCAAAAAACATATTTTTTATTTTTTTACCATTTGAAATTTTAAACATTTTATTTTTAACAGCGACATTATAATATGCTATATTTTTACAAAATATGTTTATTTTGTTGAATAATAAAAATCTAAGAAAAAAGTTACTTTACAATATATCAATTGTGGGATTTTTTGTGAGCACAGTTCTAATAAACCCAAATTTCGCCCTAAAATATTCACTTTGAGGGACATTTAAGAAAATCGCTCAAAAGCGGAACTAATTTTTAAGTCCTAAAATTTAACATTGCCAAATGATATTCTCGTTATCTTCTTTCTTCTAATATATATATATATATATAAATGAAATGGTGTTCGTTGGTACGCGATGGACTCGAAAACGGTTGAACAGATTTTGATGAATTTTTGCACGAGAATATCTTTTGGTGTGTGGAAGGTTCGTAGCTATATTCGGTTTTGATTGGATAAAGGGGCGTGGCACCGCCCATACAAAGTAAAATTTAAAAGCGGAATAGCTTGGGTACTATTGGTTCAAAATACTCGAAATTCGATATGTGTGACCGTGGTACCAGTACACATCATGGAGCCAAAAACCGGTGTGATAGCGACAGTGGACGTGGCACCGCCCATACAACCTAAAATTCAAATATGAAATATTTCGAATACTATTTGAGCAAAATTCTCGAAATTGGGTATGTGTGACCTTGGTGCCATTACACGTTATGTAGCTGAAAACTGGGGTGATAGTGACAGTGGGCGTGGCACCGCCCAAACAACCTAAAATATAATAATGAAATATTTTGAGTACTATTGCAGTAAAATTCTCGAAATTTAGTATGTGTAACCTTGGTACCAGTACGTGTCACAGGACTAAAAACGGGCAAACAGTGAAAGTGGGCGTGGCACCGCCCCCACAACCTAAAATTCAAATATGAAATATTTCGAATGCTATTGGAGCAAAATTCTCGAAATTGCGTATGTGTGACCTGAGAACTAGGGTGATAGTGTTAGTTGGCGTAACATCACCCACCCAACCTGAAATTTAAAAATGCTATATTACGAGTATTATTGCGGTAAGAGTCTCCAAATTTGGTATATGGGACAGTGGTACCAGTATTCAAAATTTCAAAATTCAATATTGCGATCACTATATCAGCCATGGTTTCGAAGTTTGGCTGTCTGGCCTTGGTACCAGTAGGGGTGATGGAGCTACAAACGGGAACGATGGAAATAGTTGGCATGACACCCCCATATAAATAAAAAATGTAGAACGCAATATTTGAAGTAGTTTTGCGGCGATATCTTTGCAAAAGAGAGTGATAAAAGAGAGTGATAATTCAACCGAGATGTGAATTTGAATAAGTTCCACTATCATTGCAGGGCAGTTTTGAAAATTTGCATGAAAATAGTGTCGATGGACAAAGTACTGAAAACCAAATATAGAGAGGCGTTGCACTCATCGTCTTGAAGTTTATAGTGGATGCTGTTGATAGCACTCTACGGAATCTGATTAAAAAGCTGATCAGTGGAAGTATCTGTGCATGCGACACGCTTGATGAAAACGAAAAAACTGGAAATCATTATATCTAGATTGGCGCTTGACCAAGTGTGTTTAGTATTCAAGTGCCTTCAAAGTTAGCACGTGACTCAACAAAATTGGGAGATATCGGATTAGAGGGCTTGACTACGCGCATGCGGCATCGTTATAGAAAAAATAAGTACTGATAGAATTATTGCACCAATTGGTATGACTGTATTTCACCAACAGAGAATGAGCGAAGTAGCCTCCCAAGGTGATTTGACGGGTATTGCTCTACATGAAATTTGCGCATTTAAGTGCAATATGGGTGACCCGAAAACACTGCCGTAATATCAAGGGTGCCAACATATCATATGGTTCTATTTCACTGAAACGCACTTTGAGGGCAGCGAAGCGCACCGGGTCAGCTAGTACTTGTATATATATACTCGTATGTAGATTCCTGAGGTTCATATAAGGAAGTTATATTCGCTTAAATGCCAGTGTGCATGGGCTTATGAAGACCTGTAGTGATGAGATATCGCGGAACATAATAAATTGTTAACCTAATAAATTCTTGTGAAATACGCTCCTCTTTATATGTACATCCCTCTTTAGCAGCATCAAATATCACATGGAAATATATAGAGTAATATTTCCATGTGATATTTTTTTTATCAAAAATGCTGTAAAGACTTTAGAAAAATCATTGCGGATTTGTTGATTGCTATGATTGCTGAATGAAAAAATGTCAATAAATCCTCACTTTTTTGATGGAAATATATTCAAAACTTCTATGATATATAAGAACAGAGGAATTTTTACATAACGGAAACGGAAATGTGTAAGAATGTCTCTCAGAACACCTTTGGTTAATAACGCTATAAAAAGTAAGTTTTTTTTTGCAAAAAAAAAAAATGTTTCATTTAGACTTTATCCAAGATTTAGTTGAAGCATTGTTTGGGACTTAAAATTCCAACGTCTTTGAACGGTTTGTGGTATCTATCATTGTTTTCCCCCGTTGCTGTAGCTAATGTCCTTGCTTGGGTTCCTAAACTTACAAAAGGATAATGTTTTGTCGTTTAGCATGCAATTTTTCGCCAAAGCACAATCCCTAATTAAATGTAAATTACAAAATACTTAAAAGTAGCGGCGCGAAGTCATTGACGACAACGACGAAGTGACGTCTTTACACGGAAGAAAAGCTACGACAACAACAATGTTCCCTTAGGTGGGCATTGGAGGGCTTTGGGGATATTTAAAACATTTCCCAAGCAGCTTTATCCCTGGAGGGACAGAGAGAGAGAGAGAGAAATGGGATGAGATAAACAAGGATGCCTGGAAGTGGAGTAATGTGTGGCGGGTGTGGGTGTTGGCAGTATTCCTCTCTCCCTGACACAAGGCCAACAATGTCACTGACTGCCCTGATAATATGCACGCTGACGAGGACAACGCTATTTTATCCCTGTCGTGAAGTCTAGTGCACTTTAAACAAAACGTTGCACACACAACAAGGCCATAGCAGGGCTCTGCGTCTTGAAACTGAAGTTATTCTGGTAGACATGAAGAAGTGCTATCGTTTCATACTTGAATTTCTAATTTTCTCCGCTTATGGCGCGCACACACAAATGATGAAAATGACAAAGTCATTACGTCTATAATCTCCAAGAATATTACGTTTTTTTCTGTTTTTTTTTTTATATTCAAGAGAAACCTAACACTAGCCTTGACTATTTAAGCGAGGTCCTGGTGGGGGTTAATGGCAGCTACAAAGGGGTGATTTTAAATTAAGGTTTAAGGTTAAGCTTTCCTTAACACTTTATTGCGACAAATTGCATATTTCCTGGTGCCTGCAATGGCTAGTCATTCCAAGCCTTTTGTTGTTTAACTTGACCTTAATGTTTTTGTTTTCCGACACCTCCAGTCTCGGAAGACTAGCATTGTGTCATCAGTCTGCCAAAGACAAAACGCCATGAAGTAGGCAACAAATGAAGTAACATAAATTTTGCTACGACCTCATCGTCGTCATCATCAACATCATTCCAACGTCGTCATTCGTTGTGGCTTTTGCAGAGCAGAGTCCAGATCCCTCTTCTCTCCCTACCATCCTCCCTCCCTCCTCCAGTCTGAGGACCAACAAAAGAACAACAGCCCCAACCAAAACCAACATGACAATAATTATAAAAGCAAACAAACTCATATATTTTCCAACTTACATTCACTGAATGCCAGAATTGCATACAACAGCAACAAAAACAACTAAAATTTTGTTAAACAAAAGTCCTGGCCAGAATGAGACAATGCCAACCATAAACTTTACAACTATTTTGTGGTTTTTCGGTAGAAGACAAATTGACCAAAAACTACAAACGACAGAGAAGTCAAAGACACAAAACGAAAGCAAAGAGAAAAAAAAAACTAATTGTGGTAGGCAAATGACAAAAGTTCACAATTCTACAAATTTGTACTTGCAAACTTTAGTCTAAGTGTCACTTATAGGGGAAGGCAAATAAAAAATGCAATAAATTAGCTAGAATCAAAAATGTAAAATTTTTTTTAAAGTAATTACATTTCAAACTATTCTAGCTTTTTCGAAAAAAAAAACATATCTATAATACTTCCAAAATGCAGAACTTTACGGAATTTTAACATATTTTTTTCTGCTTTATTTTGTAAACTAAATATCTTTTGAATATTTTTGTCATATGCAAAGTTGAAGATCCTTAAAAGATCTATGACATTGTTTTTACGCGATCTGGCTCAAACATTAATAAGACTTATATAAATAAAACAAAATCTTGTTTTGACGTTAAGGAATATCCATAAAATAATTCTGCAAAATTCAGTTAAACTCTTTATGTAACCTCAAACTTTTTCTTATTGAAAATAACGAGAACAAAATCATAGATTTCAAATATAGCATTCACGTCTGTTTGTATGTTCGTTTGTTTATCCCCTCACCTTGGAGAGGAGGGTATATATATATATATTTCCTACGAGCCAAAAGTGTAACACATCGAAGGAGTGACCTAAGACCCCAAGTATGTTTGGCGGAAATTCGATTTGGGTCATTTTAAGTCATTTGAGAATGTAACCGATTGACTTCAAATTCGGTGTGCGGTAATATTTTTCTATATCTCCGGCTAAGTTCGAAGATGGGCCATATTGGTCAACTCCTTCTAGTACCTCCCCCACAAAGGGTTTACATTTAGTGAAATATTGATTCTTTAATAACTTCTATACTACTTACTCGAATCATCTGAAATTCCACACATAGTATTAGCTTATTAGGCGCTAACACCTCAAGAAAATGGGCGAAGTTGCTACGCCCCTTTTGGTACCTCCCACACAAATGGACCATTTTGCACCAACAGTTAACTGCTTATAGCTTTAATATCAGTTCGTAAAAATACTTGAAATTTTATACAGTGTAATCGTTTTAAAGTACCTAGTACCTGGGGGTCCCCTTTTGGTACCCCCCACACAAATGGACCATTTTGTACCAAAAGTTAACAGCTTTTATCTTTACAAATTCTTGAATTTTTTTTACAGTGTAATGTTTTTATAGTACCTAGAATGCAGAGGAATGTGGGCGTTATTGGCACGCCCCTTTTGGTACCTCCCACACAAATGGACCATTTGAACCAACAGTTAGCGACTTAAATCTTTAATACCAGTGCATTAACGATATTAAATGCAATTAAAATTGATAATAATTTAATTGAAACAAAAATTTAATAAATTTACAAATATTTTTGTGGGACTCAAGGTGAGTGGATTCATAAGTCGGTTTATCCGACTGAACTTTCTCACTTCCTTATTACCTTTTTGAATTACATATCACGTAAAACTGGATAAAATGCCAATCATCATAGTCTAATAAAGTTCAGTCGGGTAAACCGACTTTTAAATCCCCCAACCTTGAGTCCCAAAAATATACTCGCAAATTTATTTTTTGTTTGTGTTAATTAAATTATTATCAATTTAAATTGCATTTAATAACATTAAAGTATGTTCCGGTATTAAAGATAAAAGCTGTTTACATTTGGTACAAAATGCTCCATTTGTGTGGGAGGTACCAAATGGCGCGTGCCAATAACTGTCACTTTTCTCTGGACTCTTGGTACTATAAAAGCATTACACTGTACATAATTGCAAGCATTTATATGCACTGGTATTGAAGTTATTAGCTGTTACCTTTTTGTGTAAAATGGTCCATTTGTGTGGGAGGTACCAAAAGGGGCGTGTCAATTACGGCCACTTTTCTCTAGATGATAGGTACTATAAAAGCATTACACTGTGCAAAATTTTAGGTATTTTTATGTACTGGTATTAAAGTTATATGCTGGGAACTTTTGGTACAAAATGGTCCATTTGTGTGAGAGGTACCAAAAGGAGCGTGGCAACAATGCCAATTTTTCACTGTATTGTAGGTACTATTAAACCATTACACTGTACAAAATTTCAAGTCTTTGCATGCACTGGTAATAAAGTTATAAGCTATTAACTTTTGGTTCAATCTTGTCCATTTGTGTGGGAGGTACCAAAATGGGCGTGGCAACTTCGCCCATTTTTCTCGCGGTAATAGTGACTAATAAACTAGTACTATGTGTGTAGAATTTCAGAGGATTCAAATAAGTAGCATAGAAATTATTAAATAATCAATTTTTCACTAAATGTTAACCCTGTGTGGGGGAGGTACTAGATGGAGTGGGCCAATAGGGTCCATCTTCGAACTTAGCCGGAGATAAAAGAAAATATTACCACATACCAAATTTGAAGTCAATCGGTTACTCCTTTCGAGAGTTATCGTGCGCACAAGCCAGCAGACAGATAGACAGACAGACGAACGGACATTGCTCATTCGACTTAAAATGACCCAAAACGAATATCCGCCGAACATACTTAGGGTATTAGGTCACTCCTTCGATGTGTTACATTTTTGGCTCGTAGCAAATGATATATACCCTCCTCTGTAAGGTGAGGGGATAAAAAAAACTGAATAATTTTAACAACTTTAAACTTCCCATATAAAAATTTTACCCAACACCAATTTCTAATTTACTACCCTCTTAAAGATGTGCACACAAATTGCAGCGCTTTAAATCTAAGCCTGAATATATGCATTAATTAATAGCGCCTAAAAGTATGCAAGGCAATGAACCAATCATGATTGCTTGTCGGTGCATGCCATATGTTCGTGTTTGTATGAGTGTGTCTGATATCTGCGGAAACTATTAAAGCTTCGAACGACTGAACAAAGCTGCTGATGCTGTCGCTGTCGCTGCTTCCACCGCCACATTCTATGCCGAGAAGGCGGAAATAGAAAATTTCTTGGTACGTTAAAATACCACAAAAGCCAAAATTCACAAAATTACAAAAATTCCAAACAATGTCAACCACACACACACATATTGAAAGGGGCGGAGAGGAAAGAGAGAGAGAGAGAGAGAGGTCGTTATACCCGTTCTCAAACAAAGAGCCGCCACCGAATAACAAGATATGCGAAAAGTGTTGCACTTACAAACCAAACGAGAGGGGTGGGGAGCGAGAAGGCGAAAAACTGTAACACATTTTCTTAGAACACAATGCAATAACTACTCATCGTAGTTGCTACAGCAACGAGATTTTGAATTACAACGGAAACCACATTTCATTATATTATGCCAAAGACAGGAAAAACGGCAACTAGAAAATGGCGACAATTTACAATATAATTATAAAAAATGTATAATAATCTAAATAAATAAATTACAGCCACCCCCAATACATGTCACTTACTTCTTCTTTAATTTTTAACAAAGTTATTTTCATATACAGAAATCAACAATAACGATCTTGAGCCTAATTGCAAAAACAAAACATGTACTATGAAAGCAGATCGAACAAAACAAAAAACAAAAACAAGAAGAAATTGCATATATTCACAACTTGTGAATGTTTAATCTTGTCATCCCAAAGGCCCCTTAGCCCTGGTCCAGGATAAATTTCTTTCAATTTTATAAATATACCATGTTATTTATTTTTTTATAATTTATGAGTTGAAAATATGACTCAGCACATCTTGGGAAAATTTTCCTTTTGTTATCATGGGTTTTTATCACATTATAAGGGCATAGAAGTCCATAACCACAATAGTGGTAAAGAATCTGCAAAAACCGCAGAGCTCTGACCGATTGTTAAAGTTTCAACAGCTGATCTTCAAGAACAGCTCCCTCTAGCTTTTATATAGGTCTCTATGTACTCACATCGCCACTTATCGACATCGATTGAAAGAGACTGTAACGCGCACACGGCATACTGCCAAAATCAAATTATTATTAAAATAAAAAAAAAAAAATACTATTGTTTTTCTCTTTTTAAATCACATTTTGATCATTTCTGAAAAAGGAAAAAAGTAACAATTTAAATCTCCGTGACTGTATCAAATACAGTGAACATCCCATTAAATATTACTTATACATTGAAGTAGTTTAGTTTCCCAGCTTAAAATATACATAAGTTTTTGTCTATATTATAATTTAAGCTTTAACTTCCGCTTCCGCCATCCAAGCGATGGGTTGGTTGTCAGCCAAAGAATGTCGTTGTAGCTGTGGCTGGGTGTGTGTGTGTGTGTGTGGGTGTCTGTAACAAGTGTACGAGTGCATATGCAAGTCTGAAAATCATTGTACTCGCTCTAGTCATAAAGAAAGGAATCTTTTCAAGATTTGTGTGTCATTCTGTGTGAGTGTGGGGTTTTTTTCTGTTAATGTTGGTAAATGACAAAGTACAATGGTTATTTGTACACACATTTTCCAAAAGTAGTTTAGTCGTTTGGCAACACCCATACAATCTCTCTTGCAATGAAAATGGGTTGTAAAGCTTTTGTCCGTGGATTTGTGTAAGACAACTAAAAATGTCGTCTCTGCAAATAACCAAAGTCTTTCTGAATTCTTCAGAGCCAGGCGAATGGGTTATTAAATTAGTTTGAAAAATATACATTTTTGTATTACTTTATGTGACTTATGTTATACATTACCTGGAAATTAATAAGAACAAGTAAAAGCGTTAAGTTCGGCCATGTCGAATCGTATATACTCTCCACCATGGATTGCATTCAATGTTATTGCTGGAAAAATCTTCTCAGTTTCTACAGCGCTTACATGTCAAATCGGGTGATACATAAATGTGGGGGCTATATCTAAATGTCAACTGAATTTTCCCGAATTTGGCAGAGTTCATTCATGTAATAAGAGAGCTCTCTCTACCAAATTTCGTAATGATCTGATACAAAATACAGTTTCTACAGCGCTTACATGTCAAATCGTGTGTAACATATATATAGGGGCTATATCTAAATCTGAACCGACGTCGACTGATTTCAATAGGGATCGTCATTGGGCCAAAAAAGAACACTGTGCTAAATTTCATCACAATCGGACCATAAATACGACCTGCACTTTGATTACAACGATACATCTACAGACGGACGGGCGGGCAGACGGACATGGTAAAATCGACTCAGGAAGTGATTCCAAGTCGACCACTATAATAAGCGATGGGTCTATCTCTTCTCCATCTGGGTGTTACAAACAAGTGCACAAACTCATAATACACTGGACCACAGTGTGGTGTAGGGTATAAAAACGAACGCTGAAAAATTTGGTATTTATGACTTAAATTATCGTATTTCAGAACTAGATCTACGCGGGGACCACAACAATATAAAAACTGATTTGTATAAATTTTATTGAGATGAATTCTTGCCAAAATAGAATACAAACTGCAAAGTTTCTGCTAAATTTCTTAGAAACTGTGATATTTATTGGTTAAATAAGCATTTTTGGGAGCGACATCTATAGGTGGACTATAACAAAATATGAAATGATTTAAAACATTTTTACTGCGATGAATTCTTGTCTTCATTAAACACAAACTGAATTCAGTTAAAATGCTTGGAAAATATGGTATTTATGTCTTAAATAAGCATTTTTGGAGCGACATCTATAGGTTGACTATAACAAAATTGTCATGGACGGTACCTTTAGTATTTCGACCATATTTTTTGAACTATAAGCTGAATAGAGCCTATAAATTAAAGAATATTATGATGACAATAAAAGTTTGACAAAATCACTTTCACACCGAGACAGTGGTTTAGTAACAGTCGTTAAAACAACTAGAGCAAAAATTGCTGGCAAAGAAAACCCATAAAAAGGTAAAAAAAAATTTTGTTTAATTTTTTAAAAGTTATCATCCCAACGAAGAAACAATGCCTATTTGAAAAAATCTATGGATAAATGAATAAATTATGACCCATATTGTAAAAGTAGAGGAAATTCAAAAAATAAAGCATTTAATATTTTTTATTTTGGCCTTTTTGTTTGGGAAGTACCAAAGGGGCTGGCAATAAGGCCCATTCGTACTCACTTTAACAATTTAAAACTTTTGTTGCCCAACACCATCTTCTAATTTATTACCCTCTTAAAGATGCGCAAACAAATTACAGGGCTTTAAACCTAAGCCTGAATATATGCATTAATTAATAGCGCCTAAAAGTATGTGAGGCAATGAACCAATAACGATTACCTGTCCGTTTTCACAGGACTCTAGGTCTATATACAACATTTCAAGTATTTGTATGCACTGGTATTCAAGTTATAATCCGTTAATCCAAAATGGTCCATTTGTATGGGAGGTACCAATTTTTCACGGGACTATAGGTATTATAAAAGCTTTACACTGTACAAAGTTTCAAGTATTTGTGTGCACTGCAGTTAACGTTTTGTACAGAAAGGTCCATTTGTATGGGAGGTACAAAAAGGGGCATTGCAACATCGCCCACTTTTCTTAAGGTGATAGCGACCGAGAAAATAATACTATGTCTGGAATTGAGAAAGATTTTAATAAGTAATACACAATTTATTAAAGAACATTTGTTTACCCTCCACCATAGGATGGGGGGAGGGTATAAAAATATCACTCCGTTTGTAACACCTCTAAATATTGATCTGAGACCCCATAAAGTATATATATTCTTAATTGTCGTACGAGTAAAATTCGATTTAGCCATGACGATTTAGCCATGTCCGTCTGTCCGCCCGTCCGTCCGTCACGCTACAGTTCGTAAAAAATAATAGCTCCCCTATAGAGGTCACTCCAAAATACGGGTTTTGAGCCATAGATACCACATTTTTAAAGCAATTTAGCAGAAACTTTGCAGTTTGCATTTTATTTTGACGAGAATTCATCACAGCAAAAATTTTACAAATCGGTTTGTATTTTGTTGTAGTCACCCTATAGAGGTTGCTCCAAAATATTCGTATTTAAGCCATAAATACCACATTTTCTAAGCATTTTGACTGAATATTTGAAGTTTGTGTTTAATGAAGACAAGAATTCTTCGCAGTAAAAATTTTTTAAATCACTTCATATTTTGTTATAGTCAACCTATAGATGTCGCTCCAAAAAATGCTTATTTAAGCCATAAACACCACATTTTCTAAGAAATTTAGCAGAAACTTTGTAGTTTGTATTCTATTTTGTCAAGAATTCAGCTCAATAAAATTTATACAAATCGGGTTTTATATTGTTGTGGTCCCCGTGTAGATCTAGTTCTCAAATATGCAAATTTAAGCCATAAATACCACATTTTTCAGCGTTCATTTTTATACCCTACACCACACTGTGGTCCATGGTATTATGAGTTTGTGCATTTGTTTGTAACAGCCAGAAGAAGAAGAGATAGACCCATCGTTTATTATACCCATCGACTTGGAATCATTTCCTGAGTCCATTTAACCATGTCCGTCTGTCCGTCTGTAGATGTATCATTGTAATCAAAGTGCAGGTCGTATTTATGTTTCGATTGTGACGAAATTTAGCACAGCGCTCTTTTTTGGCCCAAGGACGATCGGTCAAAATCAGTTCAGATTTATATATAGCCTCCATATATATATATATGTTTCACCCGATTTAACATGTACCCGCTGTAGAAACCGTATTTTATATCCAATCAGTAAGAAATTCGGCAGAGAGAGTTTTCTTATTACATGTATAAACACTGCCAAATTCTTATCGCAATGCCCTTATTCGCATTGTTAGGGAGATGTAGGGTATTATATATTCGGCCCGCCCCACTTTCTGTCTTTCCTTACTGGTTTTTTAATAATTTGCTTAAACATAAATGATCGTTTCATGATTTTCTCCATATCCAAAGATTTGTCAGTAATAAAATTAAATGCAATCCATGGTGGAGAGTATATAAGATTCGGCATGGCTGAACTTAACGCTTTTACTTGTTTTACTAAATGTTGACCCTTTGTGGGGGGAGATTCTAGAAGGAGTGGACTAACAGTGTCCATCTTTGATCGTAACCTGAGACAGACAAAAATATTTACACATATCAAATTAGATGTCAGTTGCTTACTTCTGTCGAAAGTCATGGTGCGCACCAGCCAGACAGACAGACGGATGGACATTGCTCAACTGACCTAAAATGTTCCAAAACGGATTTCCGCCAAATATTCTTGGGTTCTATTAGGTCACTCCTTCGATTTGTTAAATTTTTGGCCCGCAGCAACTGATATATGCTCTCGTTAACAATAGTGTGGATATAAAAACATGATTTGTAGAAATTCTTTTACTTCTACCAAAAGGGATATAATTTCTACATTTATGCATATATTTTTTTTAATAAGTACTGTTTTCTTCGTTATGATACTGGCTTTATAAAATGTATACAATTTTTTTTCTGACTTTTTTTCTTTTCATTTTTTATGGTTTTTTTTTTTTGTGCCGGCAAAAAATATTTTTTTTAAAAAAATTTACTTATTTCTGTTTCTACGTGAAAAAGATATAACATTTGCAGCCATCATAATTGCCCTAACATTAATGGATACACCGTTTTCGTTTTTTTTTTTTTTTTTGTTACAGAAGTTTTTCAATTTTCACACACTTTTCGCAGCATTTGCGGCCGTATTTCGCCAATAAGTCGCCGAATATTGATTTCCAGGTGTACAATTGTCTCTGGTTTATCAGCGAAGCCGAGGACCTTTACATTAGCCTAAATAAAATAATGGGTTTAAATCACAAAATCTTGGTGGTCAATTAACAGGACCATCACTTAAAATTATTCATTCATCAAAGGTTCTTTGAGTAAATTAATTTTAGCATGCGCTGTGTGACATGCGGCTCCCTGCTGTTGGAACCACATGTCAGCTGATTGAGGTACGCATAAACTTGTATCATTTTTCTATACTGTCCACCACTGACAGTAACATTCTCCCATCATCGTTTTTGAAGATCTATGGACCAATGGCTCACTCGGCCCATAAATGGTCCATTGGCTTAGTCGGCCCATAAAGTGCATCAACCAGTGATTTTCAGTGGATGTAATGATGTTTGGACAAAAGCTTGTGGGTTATCTTCACCCCAAATGCGACAAGTTTGACTATTTAGGTACCCATTCATCCGAAATTTAGGTTCATCGCTGAAGTTTGACGAACAGAACCATTATTTTAATAGAAGATTTCAACTATTTGCAAACGTTGCTCTCATGAAAGACTATCCGATATGTAATGGCAAAGCAAAGTAGCCAAAAAGCTACCTACCTACCTACCAAAAAGCAACAGGACTGGATATATGTTTGCATATATATTTAGATGGATGGACAGATATACGAGTACGTATTGATGTCTACCTTGAGGGTTAGAAATCAATGAATATATAAATGGATAGATATATGGGCAGATAGGTACGAGGGCGTTCCCAAAATTAGCTGACCTAATAAAGAAAGCACATCAAACATGGGTACATTTTTCTCTAATTCTCAACATAATATTCTTTTAGCTCAATACAATTTTTCCAGCGATTTTCAATTTCTTGCATAGTAAGTACTGTCTAGCTCCAGAAAGAAGCCATCAACCGCAACCTCCAGCTCTTTATAGCTGGCAAATTTTTTTCCGCCGAAACATTTTTTCAAGCAATTCGATCTTTAATTCATTGGTTTTGGTCACCAAAATAGTGGTTGTGTGAACTGGTGCATTGTCATGATTGTGAGTGAACGCGGCACCCATCTTGGGCACTGCTTTCTCATCATGAAATTTTCCCTTAATAAGTGAAGTACATATAGCACTTTTTGAAATGCCTATGACTTCAGCTAGCTCATGAACCTTCAACCGACGGTCATCCAGTACCATTTTTGGATTTTTTCAACCATTTCTGGCGTGGACACCTCAATTGGTCGACCACTACGGACGTTATAAGAAAAAGGCATCTTATGCTCAACATTCAAAATTGACATTGAACTTAAAAGTGTTCAAAGGACCAAATGGAGCCATTGACAAACCATGAAAAACGGTATGCGATTCGTTTCGACAAGTCGCCAATTAAAAACACAGCACAATAAATTAATTATATGAGGAGTAGGGTGATCTAGTTTTTTTTTTTTGAAACCTCCATAACTTTTTTGTTTGTGAATAAAAATAAATGCTGTTAAGGCAAAAGTTTCATGGCTTGTATGTGTCTTCATGGCCATAATGAGAAATAGGCATCATATGGATGCAGGAAATGAAATCAAGGAAGTCAAAATTGACTTGGCAGTCAAAAGTGATCAAAGAGAAAAATAGAGCCATTGACAAACCGTGAACAGCGGTATCCGTTATACAAATAACAGTGCTGCTAATAAAAACTATTGGGGCCGCATGCACGGTGCACGGATGCAACAAACTTTGTATTGTTCTGAAATTGTTTTGTCAACTTTTGTTTCGACCCTATGACCTCATGCATGAATATTCAATTGATACTCGTATACGAATGAATAGACGAATTGATCAATTTAGGGCTAGATTAGAGTCTAAATGGATGACTACCTATCATAAGGGAAGGAAGGACTTATAAATGGGTGGATAAATGGTTGAATACACTAATATAAAGTTGGATAGATGGACGGATCAATTGATAAATGAATGATTAAATTGATGGAGGGATGTTATTTCAAAAGGAGAATTTATGTATGGTTTAATTAATTGTTTGGAGTATATATTGATTGATATACGATTGGATGAATGAATAGATAAATGAAGAATTAGATGACAGTATAAATGTATTTGCAGACAGATGTTATGATAAATGGAAGGATAGAAGGTTCGATTAACAAATATGTATTGATTTATGAATAGGTTGCTGAATGGATGCATGGACTGATGGAGGGATATATGGATGATCTATGTTGCATAGAAGAAAGTTGTAATATATGTGATTGTATGTGTGAATGGATGAGCAAATATGTGGGCAGATAAATGGATGTTTTTGAACATAGAACTGTAGAATAATAAGTAGATACGAGTATATTGTTGAATAAATAACTGCATATTATGGGTGAATATATAGTTGAATAGTATCTTGATGTGATGGAGGATATACGGGTATATCTCTGGATAAAAGGTGGAAATTACTGCTAGATAGCAAAAGGGGTTAATAAATAAGTGTGAAGTAGAGTAAGCTACATAGTTGGACAGAAAAGCGGTAAGATTTACTCGCTGACCAATGAATGCGCGGACGAACGCTAATCGACATAAGATATAACAGGAACGCATTACATTATATGATATTTAATTAATTGAGCTCAAAGTCGGTGGGTTTTATTTCTTTTAAATTTTATTTATTTTTCAATACTTGACTAGGAAATTTTGACAATAATTAAATTTTGATAATTTTAAATTCTTTAACACTTCTCCGATAAACCCTTTTTCGAACTAGCATTGTGGGTGATGCATCCAAATTGTTGTTGTCCGTTGCCGGTAGATGTTGCATGTTATTGTCATATCTCTTGTGCTGGCATCATACACACCATTAGCAACAGCACCACTACCAACAACAACAATAGTAGCATGAATTTATTATAATACAAAGTTGCAATTTAGTGCAATGACTCCACGTAGGAGTACTATGTACACATACTTCCGTATATCTGCTAGGATATATGGGTCCTTCTTAGTATGCGTAAAAGATGTAAAAATAAAAATGCGTCCTTTCACATCAAAAAAATCCCTCTTCCCACTAATATAAAGCAGTATGGTTGCCAGAATATCATCACTTTTTGCATTGTTGTCTTTGTAAATTTATATTGTCTTTTAAACTCTATCTCTATGCCCTGAAGTTGCAGGTCCTTCTCTTGTTTTCGGGGAAGAGTGTAGCAAAAAAAAAAACATTGCTACATCAAAGTATTTGCGTCTTTTTTAGAGAGTATTCTTCTCAAACCAGTCTACGTTAAAAGGTGATAAAGTGATTATTTGCTTTGCAATTTTTCACATCAAACGTGAGAAGGAGAAGAAAACACAAAACAAACAGCAATTCTAAATAGTTCACTTTGTTGTTGTTTATGCCCGAGCCATGAAAGAAAAAGCATAATGAAGTGTGGTATGTCAACGAAGCAGCAGAAAAAACAAAGATGAGTCTGTTAGAAATTCTAAAGATTAGAATAGAAAAAATAGAAAAAGATCTGATGTGTCAAAGCACAGACGGTTTTCAATATGTTTAGAATTTTATATTGTATTGTGGGAGACAGAATTCAATACGTATAATTATTTATGACAGATAATGAAATGCTTTCATTTCAAATGATTGAAAAGCAGTCTTTGTAGCTCATGCGGACCAAGGTTTTCTCTAACTACAATATTCCATTGCAGATGAAAAAAATCGAGCATTTATAATGATTATATCTAAAGTTCTTAGATATTTTAAAGTATATTAGATGGGAAAAATAATATTTATAAATGAGAATTGCATACAAAGTATATGAGCTCACGAAAGATCTCCAAATTACATACCCTTTCCAAGTGCTGCATTATAACTTATAACCCTCCACCATAGGATGGGGGGTATATTTATTTGGCACTCCGTTTGTAAAACCTCCAAATATTGCTCTGAGACCCCATAAAGTATATATATTTTTAATCGTCTTAAAATTCTAAGACGATTTAGCCATGTCCGTCCGTCCGTCTGTAGTAATCACGCTACAATCTATAATACTTGAGCTAGGTTGCTGAAATTTGGTACAGATACTTCTTATAGCTGCAGGTTACTTGGGATTGAAAATGGACGCTATACGTCCATTTTTGGATATAGCCCCCATATATAGCATCTCCACGATTTTACTTCTTAACGTCATAGAGACCACAAATCACAACTCATTGGGCTGAAAATTGGTAATTGGGGTTTATTTATACCCGATATCCAGCACACGAACAACGGTAGTCATAAGTCCATGTTTTGATATAGCCCCCATACAAAGGTCCCTCTAGATTTGACTTCGTAACGCCACAAAAGCCACAAATTTCAACGAATTGGGCTGGAATTTGGTATAATGAGTTCTTTAGTACCCGTAACCATTCACATGCGATCCATGTTGGAGGGTATATAAGATTCGGCATGGTCGATCTTAGCGCTTTTACTTGTTTTTATTCGTTCGACTTGGGAACATAGGTGTTCTTCAATTAAATTCCATGCTATTCTATCATTATGTTTAAACTTCTTCCTATGACTATGTTTAAATGTCTTATCTCTAGAGAAGCATTAGATTTAACACTAAAAATTTTGCATTTAAATTTCTTAAAATCTTTCTTGGTTCTTTAATGTCGGACACATTAAAGGACTGCCACAATATATTCACCTACTTTTAGGCGTAACAGCTGCGAGAAACTTATTCTAACCAAACCGAAGTCCGCAAAACTTTTACCCACAATCAAATCCCCTCTAAGGTACCCCTAAAAGCGTTTAGGGAAGAAACTGTTTTCAATGTGTGCTCTCTAATGACAAATCTATTTTTAGGTGAAATAAAAACTTTTTAATTTGTGTAAATCCTACTTAAAAAGAGAAACCTTCTGTCCAAACTAACAACTCTAACAATCGAAGTGAAACAAAGAGATAGCATGGAGAGAGAGGGAGGGGGAGAGTGTTTGAGAGTTACTAAATAGCATTACTACCAAATTACATAGTAAAAATCGTCATAAGCAGACACCCGGTATTAGCATACTTTCAGGCGAAAATTTTTATGTAAATTCGAATAGACAAATTATAGCATAAGTATGCAGATGAGAGCATAGATAAATTGTTAAAGCATAATTTTAGGGGATTAAAGTATTTCACATTCCCCCTATATACATTAAAACTATGTATTTGTATGCACTTGCATATAGCATATGGTAAGGCTACAAAAACAAAATTTTTGCAAATATTTTTGGATTTATTTTTTCGGCGAAAACCCACACATTTCCTGTTTTCAATTTGTCGGTTGAATTTTTAGAATTTTGTTGAAATTTAAATTATTTTTCTATAGTTGGGCCGGAAGGACAGACAATGAAATGTTTATTACTTTGTTTTACAATTTTTGCATAGGAAATGCCACAATGGCCGAGCTGTCAGTAATCTAGAGTTTTATGTTTATACTTTTACATGTGTGTATTTGTGTGAGTTAGTGCAGGCTATCATGTGTCCTGATTGTCCTGCTTTTGGTAACTGTTGTCATTTCCCTATATCTGTGGCTGGCTTTTGTGTTTTAGTTTTTTTTTTCTCATTTGTTGGGATTTCTCTTTTTCCTGATGTTTTGCAGAGTATATGTGAGCGCATTCCCTTTTTACATTTCGTTTTCATTTATTCTAATTTTCATTTATTTTAATATAAATTTTATATGACCAAAATATTGCATATTTTATGGAGTTTTTTTGTGAACACATGTGTGTGTTTTCATATTTGAATGTATGAATCTGAATGGCTTCACACATGGCATTACCTGTTATTGCCTGAGTGTGTGCTCTCTTCTTTTACTCACATACACACACATGCGCCCGGAGTGAAAGGGATAGATTTCCTCAGTTTCATTGTTTCAAACCATTTCCCCCGAAACTTCCTCTGGTTCTCTGTGTGTGAATGAGTCTGTGTATTTGTTTAAGTGCTGCATGTGTATTTGCAGTTTCATTAAATTAAATTAAAAATGTGTTTTATTTATTATTTAAATCAGTGCCGTACAAATGAACACGCGACAACGAAGTGTTTGGGGGGATATTTAAGAAAACCCAACATCGTTTTTATGGTAACTCTTATAAAGGGGATTTAAAAGTATTTAAACTTAAATTTCCGAAAGTAAAGACGTTGTTCAAATGTTTAATAACACTAAGCAACAACAGAAATATTTTTTGTGTTCGATACCTAATATTTTTTGTGTACATTAAGGCATGAAACCAAAACAAAAAAATATTTTGGTAATGTTTTTTAATTTTTTAAACTCCAGTTTCCATTTAATATACCTTTAGTATTTGGATCAAATTTTCTGAAGTAAAATCCCATGATAAACCCTTAAATTATAAGAGGGAATATCAATTTCACGAAGAGACTGTGGTTTAGTAACTGTCGTCAAAACACTTAGAAAATTGTTTATTTTTTTCAAAAAAAAATCTTTTTTGGCGGGTACAACAAAAGCCATAAAAATATATAAATAATCGCAAAATATTTTGTTTCAATGAAAACAATGCCTACACGGAGAAAAAAATATGTTAAAAAAATGTGTGGATGCAATCATATATATGTTTGGGACGGGCACAATCATATATATGTTTGTGGGTTAACCATATTATGTTTGCACACAATCATAATATGTTCGGGGCAAAATTCTAGCATATTAAAAAACGATATGATTGTGTCCTAACATATTTTTGGCAAAATAATATATTAGAACATATTTTTTAGAGTTTTAGAGAGTATTACTCTCAGAGACCGCAATTATCTCATAATTGCGGTTTTGTGCAAAGAAGGGTAATATGTATATGGTAACCGTGTGTATGAGGAGAAATGGCACCGACACCAAAGGGTATTATTATTATTTGATGATGCTTACTCGCCCGTTCGAGCTTAAGGTCGGGTTTTTTTATTGAATATGTGTGGTGAATGTCGAATTCAAAGAAATTAGTTGTAGTTTTAACACGTACAACAAATTCAAAATAAAAGAAAGAATATGATATCAAAGATGTATAGAGGTTATTCATTAAAAAACACAATTATTTTGATGCAAAATTAATTTTTTTTTAAAAGGAATGTATGTTACTTCAAAACATTTTATTTACAAAACGTTCTATAATACTGACGCCGTTTTATTGCCCCACATAAACTATTTTGCCAACATACATATGTATGTATGTGGGCTTATCATGTTCTTTGAACAAACACACTCCCGCACTAACAAATTGTTCTCATCTGAAATGACCCCGGGTACAGTAGTGAAGAGTGCACTGTACTATTGAAGTTTTGCCTTGCTCTGCACATTACACAAATTCTTTTAAAGAGACACAACTCAAAATTTAGTAATTTTCAGAAAACTCAAAAACTATTCTGCAGCTCATGAACTACTTTTCAGAAGCAAAGTGTGTATTACTGTTTGTTGTTATTGTATTTCTGTATTTGACGTAGTGAGTGACGATTTACATTAGGTTACTTGTTGCTGTGAACCGTTATAGTTTCATGTCATATATATGTTTGGATATAAGCATAAAAATGATTACATACAATCATATATATGATGACGAACAAACATATACATGTTTGCATACAATCATATAAATGTTGGGAGCTGCTCCCAACATATATATGATGCCTGCAAAATATGTTTGGGGCAATATGTTACAGAGGCCGTTTTTTTCCACCGTGTATGGATAAATGCATAAATTATGACCAATTTTGTAAATGCAATGGAAATTAAAAAAAATCATTTTCATATTTTTTATGTTGGAAATTTTATTTGGAATGGTCCATTTGTATGGAGGCTATAACGCCCCTCTTTTTACGGGACTGTCGGTACTATAGAAGCATTACACCTCACACAATTTCAAGTGTTTGTATGGGCAGGAAGCGAAGTTATAATCCGTTAATAATCCGTGGCGTGGCAAGTTCGCCCATTTTTGTTAAGGTAATAGCGCCACGAAAAGGTACACACAGAATACAGTTTGGTTGCCTCAACCGAATTATGCCAACGGAATTTTGGTAGTTCTGTCTACTATCATGCGATTTCATCAGGACAACCAATATTTTGGTTGTGGTATACTTCTGCTTTCATGTAGACAACAATCATATTTGGTTGCGCCAACTACGAAAATAGTGGCTTCAATTATCTGTTGTAGTTGCCACAAACAACTGATTTAAAAAATTGGTTGTTTTGACAATTTGTCAGTCATATACTACCGACAATCAATTAAGTTATCATTAATTATACCCTCACTTTAGTGTGACGAGGGTATATATCATTTGCTACAGAAAAAAGTGTAACACGTCGAAGGAGTGACCTAAGACCCCAAGTATGTTCGGAGGAAATCCGTTTCGGGTCATTTTAAGTCGAATGAGCAATGTCCGTCCGTCTGTCTGTCTGTCTGTCTGTCTGTGTGTCTGTCTGCTGGCTGGTGCGCACGATAACTCTCGAAAGGAGTAACCGATTGACCTCAAATTTGGTATGTGCTAATATTTTTTTCTATCTCCGGCTAAGTTCGAAGATGGGCCATATTGGTCCACTCCTTCTAGTACCTCCCCCACAAAGGGTTAAAATGTTGTGAAATATTGATTCTTTAATAACTGCTATACTACTTATTCGAATCTTTTGAAATTCCACACATAGTATTAGCTTATTAGTCGCTATCAACTCGAGAAAAACGGGCGAAGTCGCCACGTCCCTTTTGGTACCTCCCACACAAATGCACCATTTTGCACCAAAAGTTAACAGCTTATAACATTAATAACAGTGTATAAAAATACTTGAAATTTTGTACAGTATTATGCTTTTATATTGCCTACAGTTCAGGGAAAAATGGGTGTTGTTGTCACGCCCCTTTTGGTACCTCCCACACAAAGGTACATTTTTTGCACCAAAAGTTAACAGCTTATAACATTAATAACAGTGTATAAAAATACTTGAAATTTTGTACAGTGTAATGTTTTTATAATGTCTATAGCCCTGTGAAAAATGGGCGTTATTGCCATGCCCCCATTTGTACCTCCCACACAAAATTCCCAAATCTTACCACAATTTAATTTCTCATAACGTTTATACCAGTGCACATAAATGCTTATAAGTCGGCACAGTGCAATGAATTTAAAGTATCTAATGTTCAGCAAAAAAAGATGTATTTGATAAACCCCTTCTGGTACCTCCCACACAAATTGACAGAATAATTCGAGTAATATTCAATATTACATTACTCACAAAGTGAGGGTATAGCTTAGTCGGTTTGCCCGACTGAAACTTTCTTACTTGTTTTTATTTCATTTATTGAACAAAAAACAAAGCTTTTTTGTGCTTTTTTGTACTTTCAATTTCATGATTGTTGCTTTTAATTTTTAATTTATGTAAAACATTTTGCACACATATTCTGCATTCCACACATTTTATCCACACGAGATTATTTTTGATTACCTTGAACAAAATGTTGAAGATTTATTTATGTCGAGTAATTTAATTTTTTGTTTGTCATGTATCAGCAAAAGAACAGCAACCAATCTTTCGGTTGAATTTCCCAAAATACATTTAATTATTCTAAATTTGGGAAATGATTGGGATAACCAATAAACGATTGTTTATTAATATTTTTTCTGTTGTAGTAACCAATTATTCGTTGCAATAATAATCTTTTGTCTATTGATATAATTTCTGTTGTCAAGAATAAAACATTGGTTGTCACAACCAAAAATCGATCACATAGTATAATAATGAAAATTTAAAATTGGTTACCACAACTAACAGAGTGTCAATGAAAAAAGAACCAGAATTCGATTGATACAACCATTGATTTAGTTGCAAGCATTTTCATTTGATCGTATCCATTTTATTATTGTTGTTTCAACCATTTATTTATAAACACAATCGACAGACGGTATAGGCAATATACTTTTTTTGCTAGTACTATTTTTTTTTATTGTTACAATCGAATTCCGCCCAACTATTTTCCTGGGTGTATACTATGTTTGGAATTGTAAAAATTCCGATAATCAGTATAGAAGTTATTAAAGAATCAACATTTCAGTAAATGTTGACCTTTAGTTGGGGAGGTACTGAAAGAAATGGACCAACATGGTCCATCTTTGACTTTATCCTGAGATAGAAAAAAATATTAACACATATCCAATTTAAAGTCAATCGATTACTCGTATCAAAAGTTATCGTGCGCACCAGCCAGGCAGACGGACGGACATTGCTCAAATGACTTAAAATGGCCGAAAAATGATTTTCGCCCAATATAATTTGGGTCTCTTAAGTCACTTCTTCGATGAGGTAAACTTTTGGCCCTCATCAACTGATATATAACTTCGTTCACAATGGTGGGAGTATAAAAAATGATTTTGTTGAAATTCTATTATTTTTTCCAACAGGGCTATTATTTATTAATTTGTTCATGATTTTTCAATTATCCATAGATTTTGCATTTTTTTAAATATGAAATCATTTTTTTTTGCAATTTTTTCCTATTTTCTAAGGTGATCTTCGTGCCAACAAATAAATTTTTTAAAAAAAATAAAATTTTTTCTAATTGCTTTAAGTTGCTACTTCTGCGTGAGAGTGATATTTTCAACATCTGTACGGGGTATATTGAGCTTATACGTCAACAACTATAGTCTAAATATTAAGGGCAACCAACCAAGAAAATTAAACTTAAACAATAAAATTTAAAAATTTACCATGAAATTATTGTTTTAATACTTTTTTCGTGTCTAGGACACCATATTACACCAGAAAATGTTATGCACAGCCCTTCGACAAAAGTTTTCTAAACTAGTGTCGTTTATTAAAACAGCAAAAACTTAATTAATTTTTTAATCTCCCCTCGGAGAGATCTTTCCCCGCCCACCAAAATAAATCCTGAAAACTCTACACCAATTTTTAATCTCTTTACTATCAAGTTTGTTCATCTCTGCTCTGCAAACACAGAAATGTTTACAAATAATAACCATAAACCATTTTCATGTTTAGTTTCCATTACGTTTCGTATTTATAATTGTGAAAAATCCCATGATTTATAGTAATTTTTGTAAATAGTTGTTATGCAGCTGCATGCTTGCTAACTCGCTCGCTCGCTCGTTTACTCTGGTGTTGGTGTGCATTTTTTTCTTTTTTGGCTAAAGTTTAAAATTTTATTTTATTAAACAATGCTGCATACTCCTGGGGGATAAAAAGGCGCTTACAGAGCCAAGCATTTTACATAAATGGGTCATTGGTGTAATTGTGCCAAACGCACACACAAACAGACGCAGCCCCAAAATTTATGGTAAACTGTGGCGAATAAAAAACCCAGATGTTGTTAAAATCTCTATTGTTTGAGAGAATCACTAAAACTACTCTAATAAAATAAATAATATTTAGACTTTGTTGTCATTTAGCAGAACTGGCAAATTGAATGCGGTGCAAAAAAAAATATATATGCAAATAATTGAGGAAACCATTTTTTTAAAACATCATAAATAAAACGTATTTGTTCTAGAAACCTTTAAAAAAACTTTTTGTATGTAATTTTAAATTTTCTAAACAGTTTAAATTTTGAACAACGACAAACTAAAATTAATAACGATTTTAATTAAAATGTTTCGCCTTCAGGCTCTAGTGAATAGAGTAATGCATCAAGCTGTGCCTGTGGAAATAGATTTTCCTCGAATATATTTAAAAGTGTATATTCTGAAACAAAATATGAATTTTATATCTACACAACCGTTTATTCCATTTTAAAATGTTTATGTTTAAAAGCGGTATACTAAGCTCCCTAAAGTATGTTTTGAATTTAGCTGAATAGAGCCCATAAGTATGCCATATACTCGTATACATGATCAGTGTAGGTGACACATATTAATAGGAAATTGTAAAGACTGAAAATGCCTAGACCTTCAACGTGCCTGTATTTTCATCCAATTTCGGAATAAAAAATTTGCTCTAATTAGCTCTCAATGAGCAATGTGATGTTTGGAGGAGGTGTAATAAAAACTCCCTAATGTATGCTGTAAAATTGTAATTTTAATTTGAGACAAATATAAAATAAATCTGTACATACAACAAACTGTATACGACAAGGAATTCATATCGGTCACTACAATATTTTGTATACCTTCACTTTTGAGAAGGAGGAAATATATTATGCTAAGCTCAAAAAGTGAAACCCATCGAAGGAGTGACCTGAGACCTTACGTTTGTTTGCCGGAAATCCATTTCAGGATATTTTGAGTTATGCCAGCAATGTCCTTACGTCCGTCTGCATGTACGACGGATCACAGCCCTATCACTCTCAAAAGGGGTAATCAATTGACTTCAAAATTTGTGTATGGAAATATTTTCTTCTATAACGAGCTAGTTTCGAAGATGGGCATCTCCCCACAAAAGCGTTGACATTTATGTTAAATGTCGAATATCCTATACGGAATAAACATCGAGTAAAATATATTCGAGAAATGTAAATAAATATTTTTTTAAATATACCGACAAATAATATTTGAATATGAATTAAAAATTTATTAAATTGCCACGCCCCTTTTTTCTGCCTCCAACAAAAAAGGACAAATTTGTAGCAAAAGGCAAATCGCATAACTTGAATATAAGTGCACACAAACTCTTTGAAATGTGTATAGAGCTTTTTTTTAGGGCTTACAATTCACTGATAAAAGGGCGCAACAGACACACCCCTTTTTTACCATACATAAGATCAAATGTTACTTAAGTTGAGTAGCCCATAAGATTATAAGATGCCAGTACGTCCATACTCCTGAAGTTTGTCCATTGCAATATTTTTAAGGTACCTACTGTTCAGCACAAGATTGACGTATTTGCTTAGCGCCTCCTGGTATCCCCACACAAATTAACAAATTTGTACCGAAATAATTTTTCCAGCAAATTCTATAACAACCTACTTTTCTCATTTATTCAGTTTGGCGAAGAATGGGCAACATGTTTCCACATTTTCCACACAAAGTATTAAAATCCATATTAAATATCTATAAAAAGGATGGGCACATATCAGTTTCGAATGGGCTGTGCACGACATATTTTGGTGTACTAAACTTAACAAAAAAATGTATTGTATTTTTTTTTATTTTTTAAATTCAGATATTATTGAAAGTTGCCTATAGTATTTGAACCCTTTAAATCGATGGAAATTACGAGGGCTATATATGCTGAAAATATCACTCTCATGTAGAAGCAGAAGTTTAGTAACTGTTGTTAAAACAATTTAAAAATTTAATTAAAAAAACGTTTTTGCTTGCACGAAAAAAATATAAAAAAAAAATCGAAAATTATTTTTTTTGTTTAAATTTTTTGAAAGCTAGCCTGCTAAAGAAGAAAACAGTGTCTATTTGAAAACATCTATTAATAAATATAAAGATTATTGCCCTTTTGGTAGAAGTAAGAGAATTTCAACAAAATCATGTTATTATACCCCACAATTCGGAACGGTGGTACATCGAAGGAGTGACCTAAGAGACCCCAATAATATTTGGCGGATATCCGTTTTTGACCATCTTAAGTCATTTGAGCAAGGTTTGTCCGTCCGTCCGTCTGTGTGGCTGGTGCGCTCGAAAACGTTCGACAGGTGTTACCGATTGACTTCAAGTTTGGTATGTGTTAATATTTTTTCTATCTCGGGCTATGATTAAAGATGGACCATGTTGGTCCATTCCTTCGAGTACCTCCGATTCTTATATAACTTATCAAAATATTTTAATAACTTATCAAAATATTTCACAATTCCACATATATTATTAATTTCTTGGTCGCTACCACATTGAGAAAAATAGGCGAGGTTGCCACGCCCCTTTTATTACCTTCCAGACTGTTTACGTCATACGACGTTCTCTGTACGACATGACGTAACTGTGGCACTAATCATGAGTTTGATCGCAGATGGCACTAATTGGGAGTTTGGTCGCCGATTAACTTTTTTTTAACGTCGTTGCCGGTGCTTTTCCTCCGGCTGGTGAATTCGACCATTGCAATGCACATTGTACTTAACTTTAAACGCAGCAGCAACCACCACCACTAAAAAGGGAGCTAATAATTGGATTTTGTTGGAGAAATAGTGAAATTTAAATAAAAGCAAACCACAGAATAAAATATAACGTGTCTCAATTATTTCGGGGAATAATCATTGGTCCTTCGACCGCGAAAAAAGAAACCAGTGATCTGCGAGACAAAAAATTTAGAATCTGTGCCGGGAAGGAAACCTCGTCGCTCGAAAAGCAGCCAGTCATAAGACACCAACTGGAAAAAAAAGTCGTCGCCTTAAGCAACTAAGAAAATCAGTCTTGGAAAGGAAGATCGAAAGCAGAACAGGAGAAGCCGAGAGGGGAAAATTTTGTAGCCGACTGGAATTACACTAGCAGGAACACAAAAGAAACACGAACTAAGAGGAAGGTCAGCGCCAAAAGGGACAAGTGACTGAGGTGAGAATTATCGGATTATTTTGTGGTTCAGAAAATTGAAATTTGGTTACATAATACCTCGTGGTCCGAATAAAATAAAAGGACGCCATTTTCTTTCTTTGGTGTTTGATTAAAGTGTGGCTCTGTATCGGGAGACATTTTTAAAGTTGTTTGTTGTTTTTTTTTGGAATTTTACGAGCTTTTCGACTGTCTTTGGTGTTCGATTAAAGTGTGGCTCTGTTTCGGAAAACATTTTTGAAGATTTTTTTTGCTTTTTTTTTGGAATTTTACGAGCTTTTCTACTGTCGTTGCGGATCGTTTTGAGAGTAGCTCGGTTGCGGAAAACGGTTGTTTTATACATTGCTATTGAAATCTCCTTTTCTAGTTCCATTTCGTGTCCCTCACTTCGAAAGACAAAATGGAGAATTTTGATAAATGCTCAGAAGCAGGGAATGAGCTCTTACGAATTAAAGCGCGACTAAAGGATGAAGACTTCTCAGAATATTCAGGAGAAGCTTTAGATTTCGAGAAAGGTGAATTTTCTAAGGCTTGGACGAAATACAAGAAACTGTATGATGAGTGTTCCTCAGAGGTCGTAGGCAAAGAAAAGCGAGTAATAGCGATACAGACTAAACATACCGAAATTCGTAAGGCCTATATCAAATGTATAAACATAATTTCCGGGGCTAGGAAAAGTCTAGAAGCTGTCAAGACAACAGCACCAAAAGAGCTAGCACAGATTCAAGGGTTTTCGGGACACGTCCCTCCTTGTGACACAGGAGTATTTCATGGAAACTATGAAACGTGGCCCACATTTAGGGATATGTTCACGGCAATTTATGTTAATAATACGTGGCTTAGTCAAGTAGAAAAACTTTTTTACTTGTACCAAAAAACTGATGGCGAGGCAAGAGAAGTAAATAAAAACGTGGCCCTAACCGGCGATAACTTTGAAATTGCGTGGAACAATTTAAAAGCACAATATGAAAATAAACGGGTGCTAGTAAACAGTCAGTTGAAAACGTTGTTCAATTTGAGACCATGCAGGCAGGAATCTTCTGAAGAAATAAAACGGATCCAGAGAGACGTAAATAATTGTATCTCGACACTAAAGTTATATGACGTTAACATAGAGTCATGGGATCCGATCTTCGTATTCCAGTGTTCCATCTGTGGGAGCAATCCGTGAAAAATAAAACAGAGGTACCAAAATGGTCAGATTTAAATACGTTTCTCACGGACAGATATCATGCGTTAGAAAGTGTCTCAGAGGTTTTACATAATTATCAGTGGCCCGGTGACTCTCAAGGTGTCTTGACCAAAGATCACCAAGCTTTTTCAAAAGTAAAACAGATTAAGACCCATCATATTAAAGCGGACGTGGCCCAATGCAAGTTATGCAAAGGAGCACATATGATCAGTTTGTGTCCAAAATTCTTAAGCTTGGATTTTAAAGGGAGGACATCTGTTTTAAAAAAATTTAGATTTTGCTTCAATTGCCTGAAGGGAGGTCATATGTACAATGGCTGTAGTAGTCAAAATGGTTGTTCTATCTGTAAGAAGAAGCATCATAATTTGTTGCATCGTGATTTTCCAAAAAGAACTAGTCAGGCTCAGAATGGTACACAAAACGCGCCAAATCAAATACAGTCCACAGAAGTACCAGGCCCATCTAATATAGTTCAAGCTCTTCATACGGTGGTTGCAAAAAACGTTATGTTGGCAACAGCGTGGGTTGATATAATCAGTTGTGGTGAAGCTTACAAGGCACGAGCGCTTATTGATCCCTGCTCCGATGAAAGTTTTGTTTCGGAGAAAATACAAAGGCTCTTAAAGTTGCCCACGTGTCCCGTAGCGGCTGAGGTTGCGGGTTTAGGGGGAGAAATCGTCAGTAAATCTGATAAGATGGCAAGATTTACAATCGGGTCGATTATAAATCCAAACTTGAGTCTGGAGGTAGATGCCTTGGTCGTGCCTCAAGTAACTGGAGATGTGCCTACACAGTCGCTTAGTTCCATAGAAAATATACCTGTGCCAGAATTAGCACTGGCAGATCCAGTGTTTTATAAAAGTGGCCCGATAGATATTTTGCTAGGAGGAGATCTTTACCCTGCAATTCTGCGGAGTGGAGTCCAACATGGTGTGCTTAAGTCTCTCGTAGCTCAGGAAACAATATTTGGATGGATAATAACGGGTCCTACAGCAAATAAATGTCGAGGGAGATTTACAAGAGTAGCCCATGTCCTAAAGGTGTCTCTAGATGATCAGTTAGCAAGATTTTGGGAGTTAGAGGAAGTATCTCGTAAGCCAGTCATATCTGAGGAGGATAAGAAGTGCGAGGAGATTTTTAGCTCTACAACAACGAGGAAACCTGATGGGAGATATGTGGTGAATTTGCCCTTCAAGGATAGTTGTCCTCAACTTGGACCAAATAGGCAAATAGCTATTCGTCAGTTTTTCAGGCACGAGAAGTCGCTACATCGTAAGGATGAATATAAGACTCAATACAATGAGGTCATCAAAGAATATTTAACGTTAGGTCATATGGAAAAGGTTGAAGGTTCAAACAGTGGCCAAAGTTACTATTTACCTCATCATGGAGTTTTCAAATCGGATAGCACCACCACTCAGTTGAGGGTAGTGTTTAATGGATCTAGCGCATCTTCTAATGGAAGAAGCCTGAATGATAATTTATATACTGGCCCGAAGTTGCAAAAAGATCTGGTGGCTCTAATTCTGAGATGGAGATTTTTTAAATTTGTTTTTAGCGCAGACATTAGTAAAATGTATAGACAAATTTTAGTGAATCCAGCCCAGATAGATTTCCAAAGAATAGTCTTTCGCTTCTCAGAGGGTGAAGATGTAAAGGACTACAGGCTTAAAACGGTGACCTTTGGGATAAATTGTGCGCCGTATCTAGCGCTCCGGACGCTGCTACAGTTAGCTGATGATGAAGAACAACGTTTCCCAATAGGTGCACAAATCTTGCGTGACTCGATGTATGTGGATGATGCCTTGGTAGGAGCGCATTCGGTTTCTGGGGCAATAAAAGCTCGAACTCAACTAATCGAAATCTTAAAGAGTGCGAAGTGTGAACTGAGAAAATGGACCTCTAATTCGAAGGAGTTCTTAGAGGGTTTGCCGTCGGAGAGTTTACTACGTAGCTCTTTTTTGTGTCTCGAGGAGGATAGTAAGGCGAAAATGCTAGGTGTTCGGTGGAACGCAGCAGCAGACTGTTTCTATTTTGTAACTGAAGTAGTCCAAATAAGATCTTCGTACACAAAGAGGGAAGTGCTTTCAATGATTGCAATACTTTTTGACCCGGCTGGCTGGCTAGCTCCGGTAATTGTGACTGCGAAGATTTTGATGCAGCAAATGTGGCTCGACAAGATAGATTGGGACGAGCAGATTAAACCTGTGGCTCTACTACGCTGGCAAAAGTTTGTCTCTGAGTTTGGTAGAGTCGATAGCATTTCGATCCCAAGATGGATTAAGTATACACCGGAGTATGAGGTTCAGTTTCATGGGTTCTGCGACTCCTCTGAATCCGCATACGCTGCAACAGTATACGCACGAATTAAGTCAGGAGAGTCCATTATATCTAATCTGCTGGTAGCCAAGACAAAGGTCGCTCCAATTAAAAAGGTGTCGTTGCCCAGGTTGGAATTGTGTGGGGCTGCTTTGTTAGCAAACTTGGTAGAAAGTGTGAAGTCTCAGTTTGAACTATGTAATTATGAGGTGTTTTTGTGGTCCGACTCTACAATAGTCCTGGCGTGGCTCAAGAAGTCTCCGAGTTGTTGGAAAACCTTTGTGGCCAATAAGGTGTCTGCTATTTTAGATAAAGTAGGAAATGTTAGGTGGTCACATGTTGCTTCTAATTACAACCCTGCAGATCTAGCAACCCGGGGGCTGACTCCTGAGGAGCTGAAATCAAACAATTTATGGTGGAATGGTCCTGAGTGGCTCGTGCTTGATAGAAATGAATGGCCAGGTGGTCCCACGGATTTCCATACCTCACTCGAAGAAAAACGAGTGCAAGTCCATATTGCTAGATCTTCGGAAAAAGAAGACATTCTGGAACGGTTTTCGTGTTTAGCTAGGGCAATCCATGTCGTGGCATGGATATACCGATTTGTCAATTCAGCCCTTAAGAAGACTGGTAAAAAAGGTCGGCCATCATCGCTCAGACTCGCTGCCCATGAACTGTCATTTGCTAGGGATAGGTTGTTCTTGTTGTCCCAGGAGATGTATTTCGCAGAAGACTACATGCGCCTCAAAACGAAGAAAGGTTTGGGCTCAACCAGCCAGTTGCTTTCTCTAACCCCATTTCTCGACCAAAAAGGCGTCATTAGGGCGAACGGCCGCCTCGGATCTTCTTCTAGTTTGTCTTTCAATGAAAAACACCCTGTGGTTCTCGCGTACAGCAGCCGGTTAGCCAGGCTGTATGTGGAGTTTATTCACAAGTTAACTGGTCATGGAGGTATGAGATTAGTAATGACAACTGTTCGTCAGGAATGTTGGATCATCAAATTGAAGAATTTGATGAAAACCGTGGTCCATAGCTGCAAGATCTGCACATTGCACCGTAAGAAACTTCAAGATCAAATCATGGGTACCCTCCCTGAAGAAAGAACCACCCTCAGTCGCCCTTTTACGAATACCGGAGTCGACTTCGCGGGCCCCTTTGACGTTAAGAGCTTTACTGGCAGGTACTGTAGGATTACGAAAGGATATGCGTGTCTCTTTGTTTGTTTTGCGACCAAGGCAATACACTTAGAGGCTGTCAGTGACTTGTCTACTCCAGCATTTCTCGCTGCATTAGCTCGTTTTGTAGCTCGACGAGGTTGTCCCAGCGCGATGTTCTCAGACAACGGTCGAAACTTTGTCGGAGCAGCCAGGGAGATTGATGTGAACTTCGCTAATAGGGTCAAGGAGTTACGTGACGAGACGATCGTGAAGTATGGTCACCAAAGGCTATCGTGGCACTTCATTCCCGCAGCGGCACCTCATATGGGCGGCCTCTGGGAGGCTGGCGTCAAAAGTTTTAAAACCCATTTTAAAAAGGTAACTGGTCAATTGAAGTATACCTTTGAAGAGTTCTCCACGTTGCTGTCCACCATCGAATCGTGTCTCAATTCGCGTCCTCTCGGTCCTTTGCCTGATAGCCCTGACGATCCTCAAGCCATCACTCCCGCCCATTTTTTAATTGGTTCGGCCATGTTGGCTCCAGCTGAACCCGAAGATGACAAATGTGTAGGAACCATTCTTAATAGATGGCGAAAACTAAAAGCTATGCGTCAGGAATTCTGTCGGCGCTGGAAGGAGGAATATCTGGGCGAGCTTCATAAGCGCAATAAATGGAAGCGCCCTCAACCTGACTTAAAAGAAGGGGATCTAGTGGCTCTGAAAGGTGAGCCCACTTGTTCTACAGAATGGCGTCTAGGGCGCGTTGTCAAGGTGTTTCGTGGTTCAGATGATAGGGTGCGAGTTGTCTCCTTGAAGACACAAAACGGGGTAATATCCCGCCCAATTCACAAACTTGTTCTGCTACCTAGTGATCCACTAGGCTCATCAACAGTCTCCAAAATCTAAAGAAAAATCTCTTTGTGTCTCTTCTCCTACAATCTAAGGTTCTCTATGCTCTGTATTTCTAGCCAGGCAAAATGGAAGGTCGGCAGTTCAACACAAATTACCTGTGCCCGATTTGCGAGCGGATACATGCCCTCCGACAATGCACGCAGTTCCTGTCCATGGATATGGACGAGAAAGCAGCAGCAGTCGGGCGTCTCCGGCTTTGCCTTAACTGCCTTGCCCAATCACACAATGGATTCCAGTGTAGAAGCCTAGACAGATGCCGGCGGTGTCTTCAGTTCCACCATACTCTTTTGCACCCTATTCCGGATGGACGCATTTGGTTCAAGATGACGGCGCACGTACGTGTCATAACCTGGCGTGGCAGACAAGCAGAAAACACACGCGTGCTTATTGACCCAACCTCCTCTCAATCATACATCAGTCGGAAGGAGGCCCGCCGCTTGCGCTGCATAATAAGCCACGGAACGACGACCTTGACCCTTTTCCACCAGTATCGCGATAGGCGCCAGGTGCAAGTTGAATGTGTGGTTCAGAACCGAGATTTCGGCCATAGTCCCCCCGTACGCCTAGACCGCGACTACAATATGCCACGAAACCTTGCTGAGCTACCGGCGTCTGCGGATAGATGGTGGTACCAACGGCAACGTTTTTATGTAATTCTGGGGACCGAAGCCTCGCGCGAAATCTGCATTAATTCAACCGTAGCCCAACCAGGGCGTATTTTCACCCAGGAAACTATTTTTGGACAAGCCTACTTCGGAGAAGGAAGGACTCAAGAGATGTAATGGTCTTTATTAACTTTGTAGCCCTCACAACCTAATTCTTAGTTTTGTTGATGTTGTCGCCCTTATGGAAGCGAGAAACTTAACACAAATACCTCAGTATCACTAGTTTAGTTACCAAATTGCCTTACTGCTTATAAAGCATATAATACATGAAAAGACTGAATTACCTTTTTTTATGTTCAACTTACACTTAAATCTTTATAGAAGCCATTAATGTAATAAATTGAATTAATGTACTTATATTTTTTATTGTAATGTGGATAATGATTACTGCTGTTGTATTGTTGCCCTGATAGTGCAAGGCTGGCGGTATGTTTACGTCATACGACGTTCTCTGTACGACATGACGTAACTGTGGCACTAATCATGAGTTTGATCGCAGATGGCACTAATCGGGAGTTTGGTCGCCGATTAACTTTTTTTTAACGTCGTTGCCGGTGCTTTTCCTCCGGCTGGTGAATTCGACCATTGCAATGCACATTGTACTTAACTTTAAACGCAGCAGCAACCACCACCACTAAAAAGGGAGCTAATAATTGGATTTTGTTGGAGAAATAGTGAAATTTAAATAAAAGCAAACCACAGAATAAAATATAACGTGTCTCAATTATTTCGGGGAATAATCACAGACAAATGGACCATTTTGCGCAAAAATGTAGCGTCTTATAACTTTGATTCCACTCCATATAAATATTTGAAGTTTTGTGCAGTGTAATGCTTTTATAGTACCTACCGTCCCGTTATTGCCTCTCCCCTTTGGGCACTTCCCATTCAAATGGACGATTCCTGCGCATACAAACCCTTGAAAGTATTTACAGTTTGATGCCTTTATATAGGGTGATCTAAGTAGAGATACTTTTTTCAATAGCTGTCATGCTGTCATGTTATTTTTGTTTGGCATTTCATCATGGAAAGACTTACGCCTGAACAACGTCTACAAATTATTAAATTTTATTATCAAAATAATCGTTCGCCAATTGCGCTAAGTCCATTTTTTTAAATCCAAAAAAAACACTTTCCAGTCGACCCACGACCTTGACACCCATGAGCAATATTTTAGCTCTCGCTAAGAGCTATCTTTTTTCCATTGACCGATTCCCGATCCGACGTACCGGAATCATCGGTCCATATTTCTTCAAAAATGATGCCGGTGAGAACGTAACCGTCAATGGCGACCGCTATCGTGCCATGATAACCGACTATTTGATGCCTGAAATTGAAGCTCGTGCTCTCGGCGACATTTGGTTTCAACAAGATGGCGCTACTTCCCACACATCGCATCAATCAATGGATTTATTCAGAGAACACTTCGGTCACTAAGATCGTATGATATCACACCGTTAGACTTTTTCCTGTGGGTCTAACGATTCAGGCCTTGGAGCAAAACATCACGCGTGTCATTCGCCAGTTACCAGTCGAAATGCTCGAACGAGTCATCGAAAATTGGACTCAGCGGATGGACCATCTGAGACGTAGACGCGGCCAACATTTGATAGACATGATCTTCAAAAAATAAAAGCCAAAGAATGTTCTTACAAATGATAATAAACATTCCCCATTCAATTTGAATTTTCTGTGTTTTTTTTTTTAAATAGTCTATTAAAAAATTGGTACCTTTCAAACAAAATGGCCATAATAAAAAATATGAAACTCGATTATTTGAATGTCTCTACATTTATAATAAGGGTCATAATTTAAACATTTATCCATAGATTTTTTCAAGTTTTACACACATTGAATTAATGTTTAGGAACAATTTGAGGCGATGGGACTACACCAAAATTCAAATGGGATTTATCATTATATCCACAATTTTACTCAGAGATGAATTTTATGCTGTTGAGATATAATTTCATATAAACTCTACCATTTATGGTTAAACAAATTACCACCACTATATATTGTGAATATTTTAAAATAATATATTTCCCCTTTAAATCTGACTTCTCAAAATTTTTCAATTTATATTTCCATCAAATAATTAAAAAATCAATCGCCAAATAGCTAAAAAAAAAATCAGAAAAAAGGTTTTAGCTATTTCCAAGATTATGGGCAATATACTTCAAATTAAGTGAACCATTGCAAATAAAGCATAAAAACTCCTAAAAGTTAGCTCTAAATATTTTATCCTAGTTCGCCTAAAAGTATGTTATGTTCAGTTTTAGCATACAAAGTTCAATTATAATGAAAGATTTGGCGAAATTATTCACTTTTCTGTATTGTAGACAAATTTTGTAATGACTAAGACCGATCAAAATGTTTCCACCTATAGACCCCCACACAAACTACCATATTCCACATTACATTACACACAAAGTGAGGCTATACTTTAGTCGGTTTTCTGTACCGCAATTTTCTTAATTGTTAATAGCTAAATTTAGCATAATTTTAATTTTTCCCTTTAAGAAATCGTAAATTCTCAAACTACGAGTACATAAAAAAACTCACTATAATTTCTGCTATAAATCCCTTTTAATTTTTAAATAATGTTTTCCCATGATATCTTCCTTTCCTGCAACCCAGCGAGCGCTTGTCTCTTCTTCCATTTCATTGTTGTCCCTTGCAATTTCTGGAACATGTTTTCTCAACCACATTGACAGATGTTTGAGGCCTTAATCGCTTCTTATACTAAACAATTCAGCCCCTCATACATACGAGTACATCCAGCCATCCATTCGTTTACTCATCCATCCATCCATCCATCCATCCATTCATCCAGGATATCAAAAAGACTGGGACATGTAAAATTCAAAAACTAACAAAAATTCCACATTTGATTGCGGTTAAAGGGAGGACATTCTAGTGCTGCCACTTCAATTCCAACGAGGCTTCATGGCCACCAACATGGGAGCCATGCAACTATCAAGCATCCATGCAAGAGTAGTAGCAGTAGTAACATCAGCAGAAACTTGCCACACATAAATGAATTTACGGGTGTTGAACATCAAATTGAACAGCCCTGTTGGGCTGCCGCACAGAAGAGATATGCATATATTAGTAAAAGTTTGAGGGTATGTGTTGGTGTGTGACGATGCATATGTATATGTAAATACATATATGCAACTAAAAATAACCAGAAATGCCACTTGAAATGCAAGAGTGGGTTGGTTTTCCGGCCTGATAGCTTTCCTGCTTTTGCCTGCCGGTGAAAGTGTTGATGTGAGAGGTAGTGAGTGCTTGAACAAATTTTGGACCTCTCTGCGTGTATGTCTGTGTGTGTATGTGTTTTAGTGCATACTCGAGTATTTGAACAACCAAGGACATGGTTGTTCATACACATCATGCGGTTGCTGTTTTTTTTCTTCTCCACTTTCATTCATTAGTTCATGTGTACATATCCTCCAAGCACCATCGGATGCCAGCCTTGTCGAGCTGGGCGACTCTTTCATTTGCTGAGCCCGCTGACAAAGATGTAGTAGCAGGATTAGAGTGATGAGCCTTCAGTTTGTTGTCTTACTCTTTAGTTTCTCATCACCATCATCATCGCCACTTTAGGGTAATGGTGATAATTTTTGGGATTCTCAGAAGGAGTTATTTTGCATGTGAATCTTGAGAAAACCTCTGCACTTGACGCAAGCTAAAATTTGTTTTTCAATAAAGGATTAGCAGTGTCTCAAAATGTCGTTAGCACCAGTGATTTGTTTATTTGAGTTTCAAGACTTATTCATTCCATTTCACAGATTTAAAATAAGATTTTAAAAATAAACATTGATTTTTAGAATATTCAAATTAAAGTCGAAATAAATTAAGTTCCTAAAAAATCTAGGGTTTATATTAGATTTGTTCCTTTACTTTTTTAATAGTAAAACTAGCAAAAGAGAAATAATTCAAAATTCTCTCTGCGTAAACTTATTTTGAAAAAGTACGGGAACGGAAATCTGGTAAAAATAGCAAGAAAGAAAAATTTCTTCTATTTGAAGTTTTTGTTATATTACTTTCAATGTATTTTGAAAGCTACTATTTTTACTCGGAAAAATTTATCGAGTAAAAACTAGTAAAAAAGTAGTAAAAGAGAAAGGCAATTTGAAAATTCTCTCTTAAATTTGTCTACTATTTTTACTAGTTTTTCGAGTAAAGGAACGCTTTTGGAGTAAAACTGGTAAAAATGGTAAAACTAGTAACATGTAGTAGGTAAAGAAACAAAGCTATAATCATATTCCTTACTAAGTTTTCAAATATTTATTTAGTATACGCGAATTATTCAAATATGTAGCGTACATTTTGGCTCACATTACAAAACAAATGTATAGCATGCATTAGGGATCTGTACATATGAAACCTTCAAATTTCCGCCAAAAAAAGCTATAAAGATCAATTAATCAAAACTGCAATCGAATAAACCGAACTAATTTACACCCGGAAAATTATATGGAATTTGGTACTTACAATGGTGTAAAAATGTTTGAACATTCTCTGTCAGACTTTAGTAAATGGAAAACATTTTATTGAGTTCAACAAAAGGTATAGGAAAACCAGTAAGGAAAGGCTAAAGTCGGGCGGGGCCGACTATATAATACCCTACACCACTCTCGTAATATTGAATAACTCTGATATATAAATTTTGTAATTCATGTATAAATTGTTTACATAAATTTACTTTTGGGACTTTTTATACTTAAATAATACCCTGTACCACAGTGTGGTGTAGGGTATAAAAACGATTGGATCTAAAGAGCCAAATCGGATGAAACATATATATGGGAGCTATAGCTAAATCTTTACCGATTTTCTTCAAATTCTTCGGTAGTGTTGGTTCATGGATCTAGAAACTCTACCATTCTAAATTTCAAAACGATTGGATGTAAAATACAGCTTCTATAGGACTAAAGGGCCAAATCGGACGAAAGATATATATGGGAGCTATATCCAAATCTGAACCGATTTCAACCAAATTAAATAGCAATCTTAACAGCTGCGAAATACTAAAACTAAACTGCAAAATTTCAGAACGATCGGAGTGAAATTGCGACCTGTAGTCGACGAACAACTTTACATGGACAGACGGACGGACGGACGGACGGACGGACATGCTTAAATCGACTCAGCTACTGATTCTGAGTCGATCGGTATACTTTAAGGTGGGTCTAGCTGTGTTATTTTCAGGTATTACAAACATCTGCCGTGAAACAAACTTATAATACCCTGTACCACAGTGTGGTGTAGGGTATAATTATGTTTGCATGTCTTGGAGTCATGTCCGTTGTTTGATCGAATTCATCCACAATGTACGTACAATTTCTATACAATATAGCATACTTTAGGAGTCACATATAAAATAAAAATAGAGCATTGTTTTTAGGTAAATTCAAATTTCTACTGTCTTTTATGATTTATTGAAACATACTAAACATTTTCCTTCGGCTTTTAAAAGAGTATACATTCAGAAGCTTTAATTTAAACCCTCTTTTAAGACCTACCACAAAGAGATTTAACAAGGATCAGTTGAGAGCTCTAATAAAAAACGACTTAAATGTAAAAAGCCCGATTAATATAAAGCTGCTCTGTGTGTTCCATACTTCTTCTATATACTTCCGATATTTTGCCTTGAATTTATTTATCTCCTCTGAATGCCATAGCCTACTTTCAGGCTTATTCATCACATTGTCTGTTATTTAATTACAAAATCGATAGATAAAAGAAAAAAATGTTAAATTTCGCTGACACAAGGTTCCCCACAAAAAAAATTAAAACAAGTAAAAAACTCATCTTCATTTCATTTGTTTACCGAAACACACAATGGGAAACAACGGCAGCAACAACAACAACAACAGTGAAAACAATAAGATTGAAAAGAAAATGCGCACACAAAAGAAATATTAGATAATATCAAACAATTATTTACACTAAATGAAGCCAATCGAACAGTAATGAATGTAGAGAAGAAGAAACAAAGAAACTTTTGCCTTGAACTCATTTTGAAGGAAAAACAAAAAACACATACATAGCTGGAGAACAACACCTACACATGTATAGATAGATAATCGGAGGAGGAAAAGGGGAAAGAGGAACAGACAGACAAATGGACGGACACCAATATAGGCAGGCAGACAGACGAACGGACGGACGGACGGAGACACGTCCTTGCAACAGATATACCCGCAGTGACAACACTTTCAACACTTTGAGAAACAATTTTCTTGTTTTTCTCTCTTTGCTTTTTTCTTTAACCATTACCAAGAGATAGTTGCAGATAAGAAAAGAAAAATATAAACAAAGGAAGACAACAGCGGCAAAACTACGTTATAATTGAAATGGCAGGACAAAAAACGGAAGTGAGTTCTTCGCCAAAACACACAAATACAGTGACAAACGCTCACACACACACATGCGAAGAGAAAAGAGAATGAACTTTGTTAATAATTTATCACAAAACAAAAGCAGAACAAGCCGCAAACACCAACAAAACAATAGCAAAACACAAGGAAGACAAGAACCTCAGCAAACAGAGGTTCTGAATATAACCACAAAGGCCGGCAAGATTACCCAGAAAAAAAAGAGTGGATGAAAAACTTTTAGCCAACGCGTATTGAATTGCAATATATTTATAGATTTTTATTGTTATTGAACTTAACAACAGCAAAAAAGAAAAGAAAACTCTAAGAACCGGTCAGAGCAGCTAGTACAGCAACCAAAACAAATCCTCCCCACCCTCCCAAGGCAGCCAACGGTGGTCCAAAGGACAAAGGAAAGCTCAACAAACCGGAAACCGCAACCATATTACACTGATTACAAATGGCATAAATACCAATGAAGGCAAACTACTGCCAACCGCTGGCCACGTATTGCCAACTACCGACACGATAGTCTCGTCTTAGGCATAGTTCCACCATCAAAAGCAAACAAAGAAGTTGTTGTGCCAGTTTTAAGCCTTTTTCTTCTTCGTTGGCGTCGCACAAAACAACAAGTCACCAACAGCAGCGACAATAGAGAGCGTGCGACAATAGGAATACCAAAGTGCAGTGCAGCTACATCATCAATACCACATTGTGACAAAACAAAGCACAGTGGGTCGAGTAGGAAGGTGGCATAGTTAGATCTCTACCAGAGACATCTCTGAAGTACTGCTTTAAACTAGACGGATCATAGATCTTCCTGGTTGATCAGAAGCTTTAGAGGTAGACTTTAGAATATGCCAAGAGCTCAGACGACTATAGTAAAGAGCCGGATCTCAGAAGTCAACTGTAGTACCGGGTATAACTTCAAGGAATGCCATCACTTCATAGCAGAACCCGATACTAGTACCGAGAAAAGGATGCATAGGATGCCTACTATCTGCTACGACGACCCAAGCATTATTAAGCAGGAAGTCAATACTCAATTCTGTTCAAAGGTCAACTCTGTTATGGAATTGACCTAGAACTCGACTCTACAATACAGTGACACCGTAGAGCTGCACTCTATAACAGTGTCGAACTGTGGAAACCCTACCAAAGAGTTAGACAAACTAACTAATTTAGTATAAATTAAGTAAAATCAAACAGGACTTGACAGGCCGAGTCGAGTCCACACCGGCAAGGAGTGGAACTTTAAAATAGACTATACACGGGGCAAAACAGCGTTTTTTGATATATTTGATTCGAAAGGAAATATATTTGTAACACAATTTTTTAAATATTATATATTTCTGAGAAAATAATTTTTATTTGAAAATCAACAAAATATATTTGCAACGCATATAATAATATATTACAACAAAATATATTTGCAAACTAAATTTCTCAAATAAATTATGTGTTTAATCCAAATATTTTTTATTTAAAAAAAGACTTTCAAAACTTTTGCTGACTTTTTGAAATTTCAGGTTAAATTTTTCTTTAGTTTCGAATTGTACCTCCCAGTTACAATGCCATATGCAGCGTTAACTTCTCCTTAAATCAATAATTTCAAATTTCTGAGTTAGATTTCCAAGTCATCATTTCTTGTCAATCCTCCAAGTAATTTATTTTGATCCAAGATTATACGATTTCAATTATTTATTTATTATGTTTACGAACATTAAAAATTTCTAAAAAAATTCTTTGAATTAGTAGAAATTTAACGCAATTGACATATTTTCTGAATTCTTAAGTGCAAATAAATATTTGTTTCGAAAATGATAGTCCCAAATAAAAACATATTGGGATGCAAGGATTTGTTTACAATAAAATTTTCCCAAAAATATATATTTTTTGTGTGTACCCAATATTATATGTTTAGAGTGTACCCTAAACATATATATTTTTCATGCCGAATATATTTGGGACAATATACTACAGAAGCGATTTTTTTTCAGCGTGTAGCATAGAGAAGTTTCTCAGAGGGAGAATCTGTGAAGTTGACCGTAAGAGAGAATACTTCAGACGTTGATGATAGAATTTCTGTAGTCAACAGTAGTATACAGTTGGACCCCAGAAGTCATCTGTAGTATAAACTAGGTCCTCAGAAATCGACTATAGTAGGATCTCTCAATTCGTCTATAGTTGGTCCTCACAAATCGACTATAGTAGGACCTCAGATGAATCTGTAATCTGTAGTAAATGTTCAATTCGGTTCAAGGGTCAACTGTGTATAGAATAGGATATATTAGCTGGACTCTAGAATAGAGTGGGAACCTAAAGCCTAAAGGAATCTTACTATAGGATTATATGAACTAAATAATGATATAGTATAAACTAATTAATATCAAACAGGACTTGAGAGGTCGAGTCTAGTATAGAGTAGAACTTTTGATGTCGCACTTAGAAGTTAACTCAAAGCAAAGAGTAGAACTTCAGTTTCGACTGTAGCATAGAGAAGATCCTTAGGGTGAGATTCTAGTAGACTCTGTGAAGTCGACTATAAAATAGATGATTTCATACATTCACTTTAGTCTAGAATCTAGGAATCTTAATACAGGATTAGATGAACTAAATAATGATATAGTATAAACTAACTAATATCAAACAGGACTTGAGAGGTTGAGTCTAGTTTATAGTAGGACTTTTGATGTCGCCCTCAGAAGTCAACTCTAGCAAAGATTAGAACTTCAGTTTCGACTGTGGCATAGAGAAGATCCTTAGGGTGAGAATCTGGTAGACTCTGGGAAGTTTACTATTAGATAAAAGACTTCGCACATCGACTATTATATAGAGTAGGATCTCAGAGGCCAACAGTAGTACAGAGTAGGACTTCAGAAATCGACTCTACTGTATAGTAGGACCGCAGAGGTCATCTCGAGTATAGTATAGGGCTCAGTGTTCGTCTGGTCGAGTAGTATATCATAGCATGAAACCAGTATAGACTATGATATCATAGCATGAATCCAGTATAGAGTATGACATCATCGGTCGACTATAGAATATATTATACCTCGAAGAAAAACTTATAGAGTAGAACTTCGGCGGACGATTCATGGAGTAGGGCTTCAAACTCTAATATAAAGTGGGTCCTCAGAGGTCAACTCTAGTTTATAATAAGACCTCAGGGTACAATCAGAGAGTCCACTCAGGTAAAGGGAAGGGCCTGAAACGACAATTGTAAAAGTAGAACGTCGTGGTAGACTCCATCATGCAGTAGAACCACAGACAACGGCTATAGTATGAAGTCAATCTCAGAGATTGAATTGGGAATAATAGAGCCCCAGAAGCAAGCCCTAATATGGAGTATGTCTTATAAGGTTGATTCTACTTAAGAGAATTAAACCAAAGCTCGATTTTGGTAATTATAGGAAATTCAGAAGTCGACTTAAATATTGGGTAAGACCGCGGTCATCGACGCTAAAACATGGCGGGTCTTATACGAGTGGATTGACTCAGACAATGCGTAAGGCCTTAAATGTCGACCCTAATATGGAGTAGGGCTTAAATGGTCAAGACTAGAACCCCAATCTCAATTTTAGTAAATATTATAACTTCAGAAGTCGGATATTGAATAGAACTGCAAAGACCGACTGTAAATCATAGCCTGATCTTAAAGATTGACTAGTGTAGGGCCTCAAGGACTGACCCTAATATGGAGTAAACCTTCACAGATCGAATCTAGGTAAGAGTATGAACTCAAAGTTCGGTTTTAGTAAATATTACAACATCAGAAGTCGACTTAATATTGAATAGGACCACAAAGACAAACCCTAAAACATAGCAGGATCTTAAGCATTGACTCAGATACACAGTAAGACCTCATATGTCGACTATAATATGGAGTAGGGATTCAGTGGTCGTGATTAGTTAAGAGTTTGAACTTTAAGCTCGATTTTAGTGAATATTAGAACTTCAGACATCGACTAAATATTGAGTAAAACCTTAAGGAGCTACCTTGTAATATAGCAGAATTATAAGAAAGTTTCTAGTACAGACTATGATCTCAGATGTCGATTCGAGGACAAATCTAGTTCGGAATCTTGTATACAGTATGACTTTGGCAGTGAGTAGACCTCAAAGTTCGAATCCAGCATTAAGAATGACCTGAGAAGTCCTCCCTGGTATATAATACTGTCTCGATATAGACTTTAATATTTATTAGATCATTGAGAGCGATAGCGTAGAGTAGTACTCAAAGATGGACCTTAGTATGAAGTAAGACCTTGGAGTTTAATGCTCGCATAGAACTGCAAATCTATTGTAATACCTGATAAAGAAGATGTTTGCTCTTTTATAAATCAATAAACCTCATCGATAGACTGTGGTATAAAACAGGACATCAGAGGTCTGTTGTACTATAGATCAGGATTTCAGAGTTCGACGGCAGCATGGAGAGGCATGCTATAAAATATAACTCCTATATAGAGAGATGTCGATTCTAATAAAGAGCAGAACATAAGAGGTCTATTCCAGAATAGAGTAGAACATCAGATATCAACTCTACAATAGTGTACAATTCTAGAGGTTGACTTTAATATAGATCTGAACCTCATAGGTTTACTCAGGAGCAGGATCTTACAAATAAACTAAAGAAACACCTCAACGATGGACTTTGGTATAAAACAGGACATCAGAGGTCGGATGTGCTATAGATCAGGATTTCAGATTTGAACTGCCGCATGGAGAATCACTCAGTGATCGATTCTGGTACAAAATATAACTTCCATATTGAGTAGGAACAGAGATAGAAGTGTAGAATTGAACTATAGACCGTATCTCGACCTTCCCGAGGCAGCTGTAAGAGTAATCAAATGGACTCTAGTACAGATATGTACCTCAAATAAAGCTCATGACATCAAGTCCCAATTTTAGCATCGTTTGGAACTTCAGACAAAGCTGAAGACCTCAAAGGTGGACCGTAGTATAGATCGGCTCGGTTATGGTATGGATGAGGACTTCAGAGGTTATGGTATGGATGAGGACTTTGGTATCTACTAAGATCTCAATGGTTGCAACTAATATGACAATTCTTTCTGAATGGAATCTTGATAAAATTTTCAACAATCACTGCCACTGTTTTAATACCCGTATGCCGCAATTTTTGGAAATTATGTTCGCTTCAGGCATCCAGTTTGTTCGTTAGTTATTGTAATCTACATTACACTATGGTACATGGGGTTATAACTTTGTTTTTTTTTGGCAGATTTGTAAAAAATACTACAGATACACCTTACAATATATTGTTCGACTCAGAATCGCTAGCAGTCCGTCTGTCTGTCCATCTTAAGTTGTTCGTTGACTACAGGTCAAAATTTCACTCCGATCCTGCTGAATTTTGGCAATGAGAACTCTCTCACAACAGGGAGGAAACCTATTGCAATTGGTCAAAATCGGTTAGGATCGATATTGCCCCCAGATATAAATGTTTCTTTAGATTTGGCCTTGTAGCGATGAAGCTGTATTCTACATGCAATCATATAGGGTAGAGTTTATTTATGCAAAATGCATATTGGCGAATTTGAACAAATTGAGTATAGATTTAGTTTTATAATTATTATGTATATTTACTATATCTGAGCTCATTCTGCTCTAACAAGTTAGTGTATGATATCATATAGCTGGCTTCGCCAGTCATAGGTCTTTCCTTACTGGTTTTTTACTCGCTTAGGAATAGCGTGTTAGCAGCTTATTCATGTTGCTAAATTGATCACAAATATAAACAGAACTTTTATAAAACTGTCTTAACATAAAAAGTCGATAATTTGGTTGACTTTATAGACATTTTTGACATACAAAAATATTTGATTAAAAGCTTCAAATGTTTTATATTTTTTCTGAACCAGAATTGTTTTCCAAAAAATTTATGAGTGCAAAAATTCTATCGCATAAACGGAACATTTTGCACAAGCCATCTCGGAGTCGGTGTCGACCATAATTTTTCGATGAAGTCATCAGAGGTTGACTCTGATATCAATCAGGATCTCACTCTCCAGTGGGTGACTCTTGTATCTCTCCAGAACTCCAGTGGGTGACTCTTGTATTGGAAATTAAATAAATCGTAGACTGTAGAATAGAAGAACTCAGTGAACTACTGTAGTATGAAACATGTACCCATGAGTTATCTTTAGAGCAGAGTAAGAGCTCTTGTTTTAAATCTAGTGTAAATGGTAGTGTAGAGGATTACGTGGGTCCTTTCTGGAGTAGAGTAGATCTTATGAGTCGACTCTAGTGTAACTGGTAGATGCCAGGATATAAAATGGTGGCTTTAATACAGATCAAGACCTCAAAGGTCATCTCTATCATAACGTAGAACCTCTGTGAACAATTCTGGCATAGAGTATTGCATCTGAACCTGCATTAGTGTCGATTTGGACACTAAAAGACAAATCTTATGTATAGTAGAACTTCAGAGGTTGTCTTTAGTATGCAAAGGTGAGACCTCAGAAATCTACTTAGTTCGAATATGACATCCGCGTTATAGAGTAGAAGCTCAGCAGTCGATTCTAGATTTATTGCTGATATTTTCTATTGCTAGGGACTTCAGGGATCGGCTCTGAATTATAGGGCAACTGTCGACTAGCTCAGGGGCTCATATAGCTCAAGATCTAGGAAGTCGCACCAAAAGCCAAACCTACTACACAGTTCAATATTAACTGTTGTACGCAGAAATCCCTCGGAGGTTCACTTCTAGCATCACGACTCTCCTCCATTGCACTTTATTAATACCACTGTTCTATTTTACAAATACCGACAGCGAAACACTCTACTCACACACATACATAGAGTCGCATTCAATAAACCCAAAAACAAACTTTAACTGAGAACAAACCGGGAACTTCAACAATTTCTTGTTTTCCTTAGGGCTTTTGTATTCTTAGCAGAGCACCTTCGAAACTGATGGCCGCCGCTGTACCCTTTGTCATTCCTGCCCGGAACCAATGTCTCTTACTGCTCTTGGTGTATATTTGAAACCAAAGTATTTGCTTCGGATTCCAAGGGAGTAAACATTTGAGAAGCTGTGTTGTTTGTGTGCATTAGTTGCCTCAGCCGCGATTTTCCTTTTCTTCTTCTTCTTTTTTTTTTTCTGAAGTTGGTCCACCGGAAAGTTAGCATACCTTAAGGGCCTTTAGCGTAAACTTTGTCCTCCATTACGTGCGGATGTCGCGTTTAGTGTGAGTTTCTCAATTGAAATAGAGAAACATACACGAAACAATTGCAAACTAGGGAAATGTCATCTAATAAAGGATATAAAGGACATTGCAAGGGGGGAAGAGACACAGAGCGAGAGGAAGAGCAGTAATGTCAGAAGTTGATGAGGTTCAACAGAAATTCAGATGTGGTTCAGAAAAAAGTTATTTTTAGTAGGCTGTCACAGAACTTTTAAAGGTGTGGTGATTGTATATACATTTATTTTAAAGAAAACTATATATAATTACCAAAATTTATAAAACTCGGATATATTATTGCATATCTTCAGGCTCAGTTTTTTTTTTGTGAGAAAGGATAGCATACATTGAAATCACATAGAGACCTTTAGGTATGGCATAAACCAAGGCGTAATGAGATCATAGAAACGTTGACATACTTTCAGGCTTTGGAAAATGTTAACAAAAAAAATAACTGAAATTCAGAAGTTTTAAATTTCTACTAATGCAATTAATTAAGTGAGCATTTCCTGATCATGATTCACGGCGACGATAGAAATATTGAAAAATAAATACTAAAAATTATTCGAACCCAATTAACAAAACACTTAAAAATTGATAGGTCGGATACAAAAAGGAAGCAAGACAATATCCTAATTAATTTTGTTCAAATATATATATATATATACAATATAACTAAAATTTTAAACTCATTCTCACAGTATTTCAATATTGTGTAGCTAAAGTTTTCATTTCACATCAAAGTTCACGACGTCCTAAGATGATTTGTTTTACAATTAATTAAACATTAATTCGATTTGATAGACACAAAGTAAATGTTTGCAACAAACATTTAACATATGGTGTCGAATATTCTTATACATACATACATACTGCCACCACTACAGCAGTGACAAACCGAAAACATGTCAGAACATAAACCATCGCCCAACCTCCCCTCCCAACCCTTCTCCATCAGTCGAAAGGGTTTTAAATTAATGTTCTCTTCGATAGTGATAAGTGAAATAGAACAACACAATTTTCCGTTTATAGCCCGGCAAAACAACTTTTAATTGAATTTAAAATCATAATCGAAGGGAATGCATAGCATACTTTCAGGCATTGTGTAAAGAGGGAGTTAACGTGGAGCATACATTCTGGCGTTGGCCGTGGTGTCTGTGGTGCCGGAACGGGCGTGTCATCTCATCTTCAGTTTCCGGCTAAAAAGCACTATAAATCATTGAAGCATATGTTATGTTAAGTTAATAAATCAAATTAACTTCAACATAAAAATATTGCAATAGAACACTTGACTTGCTTTGCCTCTTACCTTGCACAGAAGAGGAGCTCCAGGACACAGCAGCCAAGATTCTAAAACAATTTTTGAAAAACCTCATAAAACTTATTAAATT